>JARHVA010001040.1:1877500-2360000 GCA_037957365.1 Torreya grandis | reverse complement strand
GATAGGGTACAATTTTTTTGACATAATCACATGAATCAAATTCCATTATTGGCTAATATTAACCTACTCAAATAAGATTTTTCATAAGGACAATACCACTGAATGTGCTCCATAATTTCCCTTATGAACTTCTCTAATTGTCAAAGCAGACTATTCAGAATTTAAACAACATAAAATGGTTCAATCATAACATTGATGATATAGGGTGTTACCAAGGATTGTATAGTAGAATGTGCACTTAATAAAGGATTTACCTTAGTTAGAGGATAAATTATATGGGATGGTGTGGTTATGAAGGTATGTATAGATATTTGAGTACCATGGAGAAGTGGGACCAACCACCTCACAAACCATTTTTGAATCAGGCTTATCATATGTAGGTATCTATAAGTACTCAACCAAAAATTTGTTATGTTTTATGTTCAAATCTAGTTGTTGATGTAGTAGATTACACCCAAGGGCAGGACGCCTAGCTCTTTCCCTTCCACACACAAAAATGGAAACTCTCCTCTCGCTTTTGGGACCGGCGAAGCTGGAGGGGAGAGTCTATAGATAAGGGCTAGCTCCCTTTGATGTATCTTTTAGGCCCTGGTTTTTCCTACTACTAACAAATAAAATTAAAAAAGGGGGGGATGAAAAGGGAGAGAGAGATGTTAAAAATATAACATAAGCCTAAAAATGAAAAGGTGATACACCAGAAAAGTTGACCCACACAGCCTGAATATACACTTTTCACTAAAAAGAAGCACCCATACACTTCATTTGAAGTGGGAAGCTCTTCTGCAACAGTCAGCTAGGGGTCCATGGAAATACAAGGAGGAAGAAACTACTAGAGGTGTCCTCAGACACACTTATGACAGCCTATTCATAGGCACCTACACTCCCCTATAGACACTTTTGGCATACCTGCAAAGAGGAGACTTCACAATGCACTGGACATACTATAACTAATCTGTGAAAAGCATGAAAGACAATGACTTAACACAAAATAAGAAAATAGACATATACTTTAAAGTGCAAGTCTAGATAGAGGTAAAAATGTTAAGTCCTGATTCAAGGTAAAAATTGGCAAAGCTCTGCCTTACAAGCCTAAGAGATTTTTGGGCAGAGTTTTGCCTTAAGGCTAAGAGAGTGGATGCTTCTCAAATGAGAAATTTTACAATATATAGGAAGAGGAAGAGAAATTGGCACTTTTTGGGAAAGACTTTGGCACTCTTTTTGCAAGCTGGCCCATGTGCGCTCTGAGCCTTGGGAAGAGGGAGTTGTTTGATTGTCAATTCCTGCTTTGAATTTGGCATTCCACATTAATGTGAAAAACATGGCTTCACCTCTTTTCTACAAATAAACTACTTTCTTTTAGACATTTACATGGCTTGTCTACTTATGAATGCAAATTGGAGAAAATAGGCTATGCTACTTACTATTTGTGTTGTTTAGTGACCACCTGGCAAGCACTATTCTAACTGCAGGAATAAATCCCTTAGTTGACACCTCCTTTTGCCACTTGGATTTTTTGTCTATTTCTTGTCTTGTCTCATCCTGGTTTTGTCTCTTTCTGCTCCTTCAGCCCTCAGGGATGGTCTTCTGGTAGGTCACTACATTCCTTGGGCTCTTTTCATGGTTGGTACTTAGGCAATTCAAAAACAATGGCTATTTCACTACCTTAAAATTGATGCCCGCACACCTGTCATCACTTTAAAAATAATGGCTAATCTACCTCCTTAAAATTGATGGCTTTTGGGACATCACCGTCCTTGGCAAATCCCTTCGGGCCTTTTCTGTGGGTTTTTCCTATGGGTTTTTACTTGCAGACAATTTTCTCATGGACAAAAAGTATACAAGAATTGTCTCAATCTTTTGCTATTCCTTTGGGTTCTTTGGCTTTTTCCTCTCCTGCAACCTCCCTGAATTCCTTCAGACTTTTTTTTTGAAGGAATTCCTTCAGATGAAAAGTCTAAAAGAATTCAAAGACTTAAGTCTTTTTTGCATTTTTGAAATCCTTCAGCTACCTTCAAAGTGCTCCCTACCCTCTGCAAGTGCTTTTAAACTCAGAACTACCCTCTATAAGGGCACTTGCCCTTCAACTTTAGGACACTCCCTTGAACCAAGCCATTGAACCGACCGATTAAACTAAAAATGGTTTAACGGTTTAATTATTCAATAGTTCAACACTGCATGCCACTTCTTATTAAACCAAGCCTTTAAACCATTTGCTTGAACCAACCATTGAACCGGTTCAATGGTTCAAACATTTGTTGAACCAAGGCATCAAACCATTTGATTGAACCTGCCGATGAACTTTGCATTGAACTTCTCCTTTGAACCAACTATTGAACTAATTCATTAAATTGGTTCAATGGTTCAAACATTTGTTGAGCTGAGTCTTTAAACTGAGTGTTGAACTAAGGCATTGAACCAACGCATTAAACTTTCTAATTAAACCGAGTGATTGAACCAAGTGATGAACCGAGTGATGAACCAAGGCCGATGAACTTACTGATTGAACCAAGGCATTAAACCAATTTAATGGTTCAATGGTTCAACAATGCCAACCTTCCTTGTGAATTTCTTCAGATAAGAGCTTGAAGAAGCCTTGTAAAACCCAACACTCTTTGAATTGATTCTTCATGCACCAAAAGACTAACTTGTAGAGTCCATAGAAAAACTTCTTTATAGAATCCGTAGAAACTTCACCTGCAGAGTCCGTAGAAATAGACCTGCAGAGTTCGTATAAATTTCACCTACAAAGTCCATAGAAATAGACCTGTAGAGTCTGTAGAAATTCTTGGACTTGTGAAAAATCAAAAAATGAAATGGCCTAGAATAGTAGGGGAAGAAGGGGGACCGATTTTTGGCCTGTTGGGCAAAAAATGGTCAACAAATTGGTGACTCCTAGGTGAAGCATGCCTGCTATGCTTAGAGACCAGTTGCCTTATAGTCCATTAGGCACAAAATCAGATGCAACTTTGAAGAAAGGTTAGCAATAGCCCTAAAGATCCTAGAATCAAACATGAAGCTTTTTACCCCAGACATAAGGGAAAGCACACACAAGACTAAAAACACTACTTGTGCAAACTACACTTCGGGAAAGTAGGAAAAGAAACTAAAAACAACTACTATATACAACTAACTAGGTACATCTACTTCCCTCCTAGATATAAGGGAAAACTTATTAAGTCCCCTTCTTAGCAAGAAGACTTATGGTACCAGACAAGTGGCTGAATGAAATGGAGAGTTGGTGACCTACTCCTCTTGCCTATCACCTTGGTTGGCCTACCTTCAGGTGGATCATATTCAAACATGATTTCAACATATATGTACTCTATTTGTTCTTGGAATCTTGTTGAATTTTGGTCCTTCATGCTGATGCATTTCACCAATAAATCAATGGTTGTTGGCTCATCACCATAAGCCCTTTGATATGTATAACTCCCTTGCAGTGCATTATGGTCTGACCCATTTACTTCTTCTTCATTGAAGACTCTGTCAGACTCATCCTCGGCTTCCTCTTGGCCTTCTTGAAGAAGGGTGACTGTTATGATGTCTAAAATGGAATCACAAAATGATTGCTCATACCATAGAACATCACCTCTTTGTTCAAAAAACCCTTCTTTAAGGCTTTCCTTAAGGGAGACTAGCCTCTCCTTTTCCTCCTCAAAGATTAAGATCTCTATATTTTCAAAGATATCCTCCTGATCCTCCTCTAACTTAGGCTCCTCAGCATAGTCATCCTCCTCATCGAAGCAACAGGGAAGTTCATCAAACAAAGGAGGAGGGAGCTCACCATGCTTATGTTCCTCCTCATATTGCTGAAACATCTGCATGTATGCATGCCCTGTGTCTTCTCCATTACTGATGAGGTCTTCACAAGGATCATCGATGATGATTTATTCTTCATCATCTCTCATGATAGCCTCTTGGGAAACTGTATATTGGATCTTCTACTCCTCACTCACCTCCTACAAAATAGGCTCCTCCTTGAGAAGGGATGAAGTGGAAAAAACATGTGGAAGAGGAGATAGTCCTTGAGCTAGAATCAAATGATTCTCCTCCTTCCAACTAGCTAGCACTTCATCAATATCAGGTGTGGCCTGATAGCTCTCTTGGAAGTGTGTAGATGGGGTGTGTTCAGACATAAAATGTGCCATTAGGTCTGAACCATCCATCACATGTTGGCTGAGGAATCTCTCTCTGGATTCCAACTCTATAATTCTTCTGGCCATATCCTCTTGGAAGAGCCTTTCTTGGAGGTCACAATCCTCATCAAGAGTAGGAGTAGCCTTATCTTCTTTAAGGGTTAGAACAAAACCTTTCTTCTCCTCCTTCCTGCCCCATGATTCTACTATTTTCTTCTAGTTCAGGATCTCAAAACTAGAATTTTTCTCTTGTGAACATGCAACAACTTTGTTTTCTCTAAGGTCTTGGGGCTCCTCCACAAGGTCTAAAAGTTCTAACTCTCTTTCATGAAGTAGCCTCATCCTAGCCTCTAAATCCTAAATTTTCTTGGCTATATTATCTTGAAAGAGTCTTTCTTAGAGGTCACCAACATCATCATGTTGAGTAGGAGCAGTTTTGAGAGAGATGTGCTAGTTCATAAGGTCCCCCCCCAAAAAAATATTCATAATCTAAGGAGTTTAGAAGGTTCATCTCCATGGGAGGGTGTTCTAATTCCCTTTGATGCTTGAACGCTAGGTGTATGGGGTCAAGAGTAGGGTTGATTGATGCATCAGATGACCTAGAGTGAGCAAGTGCCATCTAATTTAAAGGATTTGGTGTACAAGATGGGGCTTTATTTAGGATATGAGGGGGCGTGTAAGGATAAATGACTTGCATGAATGGATTCCTCCACTTTGCTACCTCCTCTTCCATGGATTTTAAGGCCTGAGCTTGCCTGAACAAACCTGCTGATAACCACACTGCTCATCCAGTTTGTCTATTTCCATTACCTACTTCTCAAACTCTAGTGCCACCTCCCTTATCATTGAAGGGAAACTAGGAGATCTGCTTGAGGGGATTGCATAAAGATCCTGAGCTTGATCAAAGTCATATGAAGGAAAATAAGGTCCATGATTTTGTGTGAAGGAATTATACATACAAAAATGTGATTTTTGATGGCACCAGGCTGCTTAACCAACTGATTCAACTCAGAGTCACCATTGGTGTTGATACAAAAGCCTCCAAAGGCTAGTTGGTTGCAGAACACACCAATAATTCTTTAACTCTTTGGACACAACTTGTCCTAGTTGGTCCCACTAGGCATGCCAAAAATTGTTGACGTAGTAGATTGCACCCAGGGGTAGGATGCTTAACTCCTACCCTTCCACACACAATAATGGAAACTCCCCTATTACCTATGGGATCAATGAAGTTAGAGGTGAGAGTCTCTAGATAAGGGCTAGCTCCTTCTAATGTATTTTCTAGGCCCTGGTTTCTCCTACTGCTAACAAATAAAATGAAAAAAGGGGGAAAAAAAAGGGAGAGAGAGATGCTGAAAATAGAACCTAAGCCTAAAAATGAAAAGGTGATACACTAGAAAAGTTGACCCACCCAGCCTGAATATACACTTTTCACCAAAAAGAAGTACCCATACACTTCATCTAAAGTGGGAAGCTCTTCTGTAATAGTGAGTTAGGGGTCCGTGGAAATACAGGGAGGAATAAACTACCAGAGGCATCCTCAGACACACTTATGGTAGCCTATTCACAGGCACCTACACTTCCCTGTAGACACTTCTAGTAGACCTGCAGAAAGGAGACTTCACAATGCACTAGAGATACTGTAATCAATCTATGAAAAGCATGAAAATAATGACTTAACACAAAAGAATAAAATAGACATATACTTTAAAATGCAAGTCCAGATAAAAGTAAAAATGCTAAGTCCTGATTCAAGGTAAAAACTTTTTGAGCTCTACCTTACAAGCCCGAGAGATTTTTGGGTAGAGTTTTGCCTTAAGGCTAAGAGAGTGGATGCTTCTTAAATGAGAAATTTTACAATATATAGGAAGAGGAAGAGAACTTGGCACTTTTTGGGAAAGACTTTGGCACTCTTTTTGCAAGTTGGCCCATGTGCGCTCTGAGCCTTAGGAAGAGGGAGATGTTTGATTATTAGTTCTTTCTTTGACTTTGGCATTCCACATTAATGTGAAAAATGTGGCCATGCCTCTTTTATGTAAACAAACTACTTTCTTCTAAGCATTTACATGGCTTGTCTACTTATGAATGCAAACTAGAGAAAACAAGCTGTGCTACTTACTATTTGTGCCATTTGGTGACCACCTGGCAAGTGCTATTCCAACTACAAGAATAAATCCTTACGTTGACACCTCCTTTCACCACTTGGATGATTTATCTATTTATTGCCTTGTCTCATCTTGGTTTTGTCTCTTTCTAATCCTTCAGCCCTTGAGGATGGTCTTCTGGCAGATCACTGCGTTCCTTGGGCTCTTTTCATTGTTGGTGCTTAGGAAATTCAAAAACAATGGCTATTTCACTACCTTAAAATTGATGCCCATGTACCCATCATCACTTTAAAAATAATGGCTAATCTTCCTCCTTAAAATTGATGGCTTCTGAGACATCACCATCCTTGGCAAATCCCTTCGAGCCTTTTCTATGGGTTTTTCCTGGGAGTATTTTCCCACAGACAAAAAGTTCATGAGAATTGTCTCAGTATTTGCTATTCCTTTGGGTTCTTTAGCTTTTTCCTCTCCTGAGGCCTCCCCAAATTCCTTCAAACTTTTTGTCTGAAGGAATTCCTTCAGATAAAAAGTTTGAAAGAATTTAAAGCCTTAAGTCTTTTTTACATTTTTGAAATCCTTCAGCTGCCTTTGAAGTGATCCCTGCCCTCCAAAATGGATTTTAAACTTAGAAATGCCCTCCATAGGGGCACTTGTTCTTCATATTTAGGACTCTCCCTTGAACCAAGCCATTGAACTGACTGATTGAACCAAAAATGCTTCAACGGTTCAATGGTTTAACACTGCGTGCCACTCCTTATTGAACCAAGCCTTTGAACCGTTCACTTAAACCAACCATTGAACCAATCCATTGAACTAGTTCAATGGTTCAAATTTGTTGAACCAAGGCATCAAATCATTTGATTGAACCTACCGATGAACTTTGCATTGAACTTCTCCTTTGAACCAACTGTTGAAGCAATTCATTGAACTGGTTCAATGGTTCAAACATTTGTTGACCTAAGCCTTTAAACTAAGCGTTGAACCAAGGCATTGAACCAATGCATTAAACCTATCAATTAAACCAAGTGATTGAACCAAGCGATGAACCGAGTGATGAACCAAGGCCGATGAACTTGCCGATTGAACCAAGTGATTGAACCAAGGCATTGAACTGGTTCAATGGTTCAATAATGCCAACCTTCCTTGTGAATTTATTCAAACAAGAGACTGAAGAATCCTTGTAAAACCTAGCACTCTCTTGACTAATTCTTCATGCACCAAAAGACTAACTTGCAGAGTCTGTAGAAAAACTTCTTTGCAAAATCCATAGAAACTTCACCTGTAGAGTCTGTAGACATAGACCTGCAAAGTCCATAGAAATTTCACCTATAGAGTCCATAGAAATAGACTTGCAGAGTACATATAAATTCTTGGACTTGTGTAAAATAAAAAAATGAAATGGCCTAGAATAGCAGGGGAAGAAGGGGGACCAATTTTTGGCCTATTGGGCAAAAAATGGTCAACACTAGTAGGGATCCAATTGTTACCATAGTATCTATTTTTTAGTTATTTATTCTTGGTATTTTTTTGAATTCTATGTACTCAAAATATGTTTTCAAGATATCCACCATTCTCTTGTAAGTGATTAATTTATCATCATGATCTTGGATTTGATTAGTAACTTGATTGATGATAAGTTTTGAATCATAAAAAATAAGGAGATGTTGGATTCCCCACTGAATTTCCATCTTGAGGCCTTCTATGACACCTTCATACTATATTATTTTGTTTGTACAAGGGAATTTAATCTAGAATTCTTTAGGAATGAAATCCCCATTAGGTGTTACTAATAAGATACCTGCCCCTGAGCCATGGTTTATAAAGGAACCATCAAAGAAAAGATGCCATACTAGGGACTCATCTATAGACATGATTGTGTCATCTAGGATTTTTGTAATGAGAGGTGATTTACCATTAAGTGGTGATTCTACCAACACATCCACTAGAAATTATCCTTTATTTGTTTTTTGGTTAAAATAATCTAAATCAAACTCACTAAGAATCATAACCCACTTGGCCATCCTACCTATTAAAATAGTTTTGGATAGGAGATACTTAAGAGAGTCAATTTTGTTTTTTTTTTTTGATTATTAAGCATGTAAGGTCATAATTTTTGGGAAGCAAAAATAATTTCAAGACAAGAATTTTTCATTTAAGAGTAATTTACCTCATAGAATATCAATGTTCTACTCAAGTAGTAGACTAATTTTTCTTTCCCATTAGCATCATGTTGTGCTAGCAATGCTCCAAGAAAACATTAAGTAGTTGAGATGTAAAAAAAAAAAAAAAGTTTACCTACAACATGTGGCATCAACACTATTGGGTTTGAAATATATTATTTGATCTTGTAAAATATCTTTTCATAATTTTTGGTTCATGTAAATAGAGTGTCATTTTTAATCAAAAAGGTGAATATATGATATATGTTTTCAAGTTGGGATATGAATATTTTAATTGCCTAAATTTTTCCTTGTATACTTTTAGGTTGTTTATAACTTTTAGGTGGAGGCATATCCATGATAGTTGAAAACTTTAAATGATAAACTTCAATGCCACATTGAGAAATAATGAATCCTAATAGTTTTCCTAATGTTACACCAAACATGCATTTCTTTGGATTCAACCTCATGCTTTATTCTATCATATCCTCAAAAATATGATGAAACACCTAAGGGTGATTTGTCCTGGATTTATACTTAGCCAAAATATCATCTACATAGTCTTCCATGATATCATTAAGCATGTCATAAAAAATATCAGTCAATTCTCTATGATATGTAGCCCTAACATTTTTCAAACCAAAAGGCATCACTCGATAATATAATGTCCCCCATGGAGTTATAAATGCTACTTTATGTTGATCTTCAACAATAATTTTTATTTGATTGTAACTATTGACAATTTTGACCTCATAGGTCAAAATGTCACCCCTACCATTTGAAACTTTACATATCATGCCAATTTGTCTTTTGAGTCAATAAGTTCATCTTGAAAATTCATTAATGTGATTATTGGGAACCAGACTATCTTATCACATCATATAGGAATGAATGGGTCATTTTGACTGTGCATTTAATAAGTGTATTTGGGAAGCCAACCAAAGTTGAAAGATTTCATGAAAATAATATATTTTATGCCATGAATATCCCCTACAAATTTGGTGTTTTGGTGTGGTTCTTGTTTCAAGATATAAGCCTGAAAATATGATCTAGTAGTGTGGGACATGCACAAGGATGTCAAATTAAAGCCATAGGATATAGCCATTTGGACTCAAAAAATATTTAGAGAATCCTAAGGCTAAATGTAGGGCTACCAAGTTTCAAGACCTCACTTCATCAAATCAATATCAATAGTGTGTATTCTTATGTATAAATCTTGAATGATGATCTATGTTGAAGAATACAGTCTATAAGTCAAGAGAAACTAAATGATGCACATTCAATCATGAAAATGAAGATCATTGGTGAGCATCAAGTCAATAGGTTAGTGGATCTTAAGATTGAATGTGGTGGTGACATATGTCACGATCTTAAGAGCCTAAATAGTAGACCAAAATCATTCAAGTGATCACCCAAGTCAATAAGTAAATGAGCTCATATTACACATGAGACCATTGCATGACATACGTATAATAACTAGATGGAGGATGACAACAAGTTATAAAAAAGGCATGTGGGGATACCAAGTGTCAAAATATTGAGTGTAGATCAAAGATCAATGTTCAATGTTGAAAGTCAAGGTCAGGAGACTTTTGATGAGATTGACAGAGAAAATTCAATCAAATTTTTAGGGGGCATGAGATGAGGACATGTTTCTAAAGCATCAACATACACATAAATAGTGGAGAGGGTAGAATATTTAAAGATATAGTGTTCATGGTTTATTTCAAGGAACTAAGTGGTAAAATGTAGGTATATGTTTATTTTTTTCCTTATGTGAGTTCTATAGGTTTCCAATGGTGATGTCCAAGATAGTCAAATGAAGAAAAGACAATCTCTTACTGAATTAAAGACTCCAAGAGGATTCCAATGCTAAAAAAGGTCTTCATGCATGCACCTTCAAGGAGAATGAAGACTAATACTAATTCAAACTTTAAGTAACTCATTCAAGAAGCATTTTTGAGAAGACTTATTCATGCAACTACCTTTCATCTTTGGAGAGAGAATTTAGGAGGTTTTTGATGGTTTCAAATGGTGACTTTTCCACTCAAAAGGGCCTAATTGACTCCATCAACATGCAAATAAAACTCCTCCAAAGGTTCTCACACCCTTCTTATACTTTGAAGACATTTTTTATGTGGAATCTCATGACAAATGTAGGTTTATGTGCATGCATTTTCAATGAAGAATCAATTTTGAGGTAGTTAGATCTACTTATGAGGGCATTGATGACTAGTTTGCATGTTAGTCCCCTCCTCCTTACTCATTATCTACATATAGCTTCATTTTTTCTTGTAATAGAGGACTTTTATGCTTTTTGAATTTTGAAGCTATGCCAATTTTGTACTCCAACACCTATTTTATGAAATAAAAGACTAAATTCCTCCATTTATAAGCTAAATGAAGTGTGTTATATGAATTTATTGATGTGGTTAAGTGAATGTCTAATTTACTTTGCCTATATCTAAATTATTTCACATTTATGAAGTGTTTTATATATTTCACAAGTCATTCTAAGTGTCATAGATAGTTTGTTTATTGGTTTAGAAGTGGAAAATACTTGAGATCTACCCTCCCATGCTAAATTGATAGCTAGTTCATGTTATTTTGTGAAATAATTATGTGAAAGTTGATCAAAGAGTGATAAAAGTGATATTTTCAAGTTTGAAGGTGTTTTATAGTGTGTCATGTGCAATTATGTGTGTTTAAAACATTGGTGTATCACCTCCTTTTACATGTTTTCATGAATTATTATCAATTTTTCTCCCTTTTCCAAGAAAAAGATTAGTTTAGGTGATAGATCCAAGGCAACCATCCCTCTATGGAGGTGATTCTCACTTTAGATCCACCCACACTCGAAGAATATCCCATTGTTTTAGATGAATATATTGTTTACTTGTATTTTTTCAAACAAGATGCTCTTCAAATTGACAATAATTTTTGGCACACCTGGTGGGATGCATTCTCCTTGGCATAGTTAAATTTTAGATATGAGGAAAAGTATTTGTAAAATAAGACATCTATCATCCTCTAAATCTATTGATTCTTTAGGTTTTAGAGTTCATATCATCATTCAAGAAATACTTTCATGTCAAAGGTTACCACAAGGTCAGCTAGTAAAGGTATTCCTCTTGAATTAATTGAGTTTCCTTCTGATTCATATAAAAGCGTAAGGTTTAGTGAGACAAATCCATATACTCAAAATAAATATTAATATTTTGGTCATCCTATTGTCCTAAGCCGTGTAATCCCCACTATCTAGATGGCCATCAGAAACCAATTGTTTGTTCCATTCAATAGAGGTAGTCCACTGAATCTAGCCCAATTTTATGACATTAATATGTGTGATATTAAGAGTATCTCTTTCTTCTCAGGATAAGATCAAATAAATCCTATTGAGCACATCTAATATGTGGCTAAAATTTATTTAGTTCATAATGCTCTTCAATAAATGTTTCCATTAGATTAATTGTTGCTTCCTTTAAAGGAAAAACATTGTAATGGTATAGAAACCTCCCACTAAACTCAATTTCTACCTAGGATGAATTAGGTGCATCCTTAGTTGGATAATTTGAAGATAAATTTGTCACCTATCCTTAGTTAAACAATTGACTACCATAAAGAGAGCTCCTCATGAGTTCATGTCTAATTTAAAATTCAAATTCCAAAATACATAGACCAAGATACCTATATTAATTAGACCATCCCTAGAGTATTCCTTTTTTTACTATCTAAAAGCCCTTAACTCTAATATTAGTATGATGATATAGTCAATGGGTGGTATTACTTTTCCATATGAATATGAGGTTGTAATAAGGGTATATAATAGTTTGATATAGGCTGTTAAGCTCTCTCCAATGCCTCCAATGAATATATTCTTATAATTAAAGTCTATACTAGCCCCTCAAGTTCCATCTTTATCTCCTATTCCATCCCTTCAAGCCGAAGTTATAGCCCCTCCTAGTCAAGCTAGTGAGATTGGAAAGTTAAAAAGGTTTTTTAAAATATTTTAGAAATGAAATAGTGAAACTCAAGAGGTAGTAGTATCAAGATAATATGCCTTATCATTAACAAAATTAGACCACCTATCAGCCCTTCAAAGATCAAAAGCCTCCTTATCAAGGGTTCAGAGAAAATAAACCACTCTACCAAGCACAAAGAGCCATAACTCAAGCTAAAACACATGCATATCTTGATCCTGATGTACCTTAAAATTCAAAAGTTATTATTCCCACACCACCTCAAAACAACCTTATTCAAGATTCAAGTTAGAAACACTCTAATCTGAATGATGCTTAGAACCAAGTCTTAGTGTTACAAAACATCACTATGCCACAAATAACACAAGAAGAGTTTTATCTTCAAGGAAGTCATTATAAAGAAATAAGTTTTGTATCATAAGGAGAGTTTAAATAATTTCAAGGGAAGCTTTATGTCATTAATGTGAATTGGTAAATAGATGACCATGTTACTTTTAATCATGGTGGTGAGACTAGTAATTAAAATGGTCAAGTTGTAGTTATAACTAGAGCTCAAATAAGAGACACTGATGAGGCTCAAGATGTGAAAAAATTATTAAAATACTCCTAATTTTTTATATAAGGGTACCAAAGATCAACTTTCTGCCCCTACAACACAAAAAAATCAAAATACAGAGGTTGGAAAGGTTCATCAAGTACCTCTAAGTTGTTAGCAACCAATGGTTCAAAAAGTGTAGTCCAAGGTTAGTGGAACTCAGTTTAGTATAGTGGATAAAATTAATAATTATATAATCATAATTATCATGTAGTATTCCATATATATTATAGGATAAAAATATATTCTCATTCAAGAGATTTCACCTCTCAAATTATCTCTAAAATTGGTTGAGAAAGAAAGTGTTGTCCTAACTAATTCAGACCAACCAACTAAGAAACAAGTATAATAGGTAAATATATGGTAAATGTGGAAAAATAAATGTAAAATAAAATAAAGCTCCTCCTTTATAACTCTTTTTGATAGTTGGTTATACTTCAGTTCATAATTATATGGTGGATAGTGGAGCTAGTAGCTCTATTGTGCCTAAGCAAATTTAATATAAGCTTGGTCTTGTTTATGAACCTAATACTAAGGGAGTATTTAAAATAGATGGGTCACCAATAAATATATAAGGTATTATTAAATATCTAAATTTATCACTACATGCTTGTCCCAATGTTACCATTTAGTAAGATATAATTGTGGGGGACTTGCCTCCCTACTTTGCCATGTGTCTTTCAAATGATTTCACCCCAAATATTAGGGGATACTTAGTATATCATAGGACATATTTGATGTTATAAAATAGGTATGTTAATATGGTGATGATACATTTTAAACCCATATCACATTTCTATTTGGAGCCATATATTCTAAGTGTTATCAACACTATTGTATCATCTTAGATGATGAGCTAGATACTAGTGGAGTGGAAATTGAATCACATTTAGATGGAATTATAGATTTTTTCCTTGATGAGTTGGCCTATAAATTTCATGATAATTATATTTATAAATTAATTTAATAAGAGGGATTTGGTTTTTATTTACTCCATGAGAATGATGCACCAATTCTAGCCATAATGAAGGATGATGAGTCTAGTGATGGTCTATGGAAACTATACGTTTATGTATGAAGGAATAAGAATGGTAATAGGAATGGAATGATGTTTATTTATCCAAAAATTCAAAGGTATTTATATTTTATTAAGTTTTGATTTGGTTTTTGAAATAATGTTATAGAGTATGAGTCACTAGTTCACAGATTGTAGTGTGATAGGAAGATTAAAGTCAACACCTTACAAGTTTTTGGTAATAGTGAGCTTATATCTCACCAAGAAAGAGGTCCTAATGTGTGAAAAACTTTATTTCATAAATATTATAAGAATATAGTATGGGAATTTCTTTAGGATTTTCAAGCTTTCAACATTCAGGCAATACCAAGAGATGAGAACAAATATGCATATAGGTTGGCTGTCATTGGGGCATAATTTACTATCCCAACTGATGTAAAAAGTAAAAAAAGTTAGTAACACATTAAATTGGTTTGTAAGGCCTTCTATTCTAGATAACCATGAGAATTGGCACGTTTTTTAAGATGACAATCAAATTATCAGGTTCTTGCAAGAAGAGGCTAAGTTTTCCTCAAGAAACCAATCAAAGTTATTACAATAGTATGGTGATAAAATTGTGAAAGTAAAAAATATAAATCACTCAAGGGATTGGTCACACTTGAGAACATATTCACTGGTGATGATGAGTTGAGAAAGGAAAAGTCATCTTTGTCAACAAAAGAGGAACACTATACCAATATGGATATTGCAGTTGGTAAGAATTTGAAATTGGGTAAGGTATGCACTTCTTCACAAAAGAAAGCTTTTATTTAATTATGTATAAGTTTTGTTAATGTTTTTACATTGCACTATAGTGATCTCAAGGGATTTTATCCAAGTCTAAATCAACACACCATTGAGTTAGAGATTGAAACTAAACTAGTAAGACAAAGATAAATGCCTATCAATTTGGAGCTTGAGCCTTTGATGAGAGATAAGGTTCATAATCCCACAGATTTATATATTATATTTTCAATCAATAACTCTACTTGGGTGGCAAACCTTTTTCCAGTATAGAATAAGAATGGTGAGATTAGACTATGTGTTAATTTCTATGATTTGAACAAGGCTTCCCTTAAAGATCACTATCCATTACCATCTATGGAATAAATTTTCTATCTAATTGTGGGTTCAGAGAAGTTTTATTTTTTGGATGGATATAGTGGTTACAATCAAATTTTAGTCAAGGAAGAGGACCAATTCAAAATATCCTTCACTACAAATTAGGGGACATTTGCATATATAATATTCCCTTTGGTTTATCCAATGTTGGGGCAACATTTCAGAGAGCCAAGGATATGGCATTCTAAGGCATTATTAAATTTTTTTATTGTCTATTTAGATGATATAATAGTGTTTTAAAATACTTCAAGTGAGCACATGTTTACCTCAAGCAAGTGTTTAAAAAGTGTCAGCAATTTGAGGTATCTCTAAATCCCAAAAAGTGTGTCTTCTTAGTTCATGAAGGTAAGCTCCTTGGGCATGTGGTTTCAAAATGTGGTTTGAGTATAGATCCTAAAAGGACATATTCAATTCTTTCAATTTATTTACCTAAACATAAAAAGGCTTTGCAAATATTCTTAGGGAAAATCAATTTTATAAGAAGATACATTTTAGATTTTTCCACTTTAGTTCAGCCACTTAAAACCATGATAAAGAAGAATTAGTGTTTTAGCTAGTATATGAGAGGATTAAATAGTTTTGACAGGATTAGGAAATCCATAGATAGTTTTACTACACTCATAAATCCAAATTTCACTAAAGATTTCATATTGTACACCTATGCTAACATAGACAACATTTTAGGTATTTTTATAAGATAGAATCATGAGGGCTTGGAGTAACCAATGGCTTTATTCAATCAAGGCTTATAGGTTATGAAATAAGGTAATCTTTTCTTGAAAATCATGTACTTTCAATTATAATGTCTCTTAATAAGTTTATATACTTCTTTAATAATATATACTTGTCTAATAATAAGATATACCTAATGGTTTCCCATCCAAGTATTAAGGAGTTCCTCTTGAACAAAAATATAAATGAGAAAATATTTGGTTTGATAACTAAGGTAATTGAGTATGATGTGTAAATTAGGTCACAAATCTGATTAGAAGTAAAGGAATTTATGAGCATCTAGCCTAAGACTTGCAAGAGGTAACCGAGGTGGTTTTGGTGTCAATTGATGAAGAGGTTGTAGTTGATTATACCTAACTATCTAGCTGGTTTCATGACTTGGTAAGATATCTCCAAGATGGTATATATCCTTCTCATCTCATTGCTTCAAATAAAAATATTTTAGGTTGAAATCAATCCCATTTCTTCTTGTTTATATTATTTTATTCAATAAAGATATAAATGGCATGTTTTGAATATGTATAGAGTCAAGCCAAACACACATATTGCTTGAAGATTTCCATGATGGACATGGTGGAGGACATTTCTCCATAAGGACCACATCCCTCAAAATCATCAGAGGTGGATATTATTGGCCAAGCATTTTTTTTTATTATTATGCATGGATTAGGAAGTGCAAATAGTGTGTTATATTTGTAGGACAAGTGAATCTTGCATCCTTACCTCTTTAACCAATTACGGTGGAACAACCCTTTATCCAATGGAGATTAGAATTTATTGGTCTCATAAAGCCTCCTTCAACCTCAGGACATAAATGGATACTAACTGCTATAGATTACTTCACTAGATGGATAAAAGCAGTAG
Organism: Torreya grandis; assembly: GCA_037957365.1. Classification (NCBI taxonomy): domain Eukaryota; kingdom Viridiplantae; phylum Streptophyta; class Pinopsida; order Cupressales; family Taxaceae; genus Torreya; species Torreya grandis. The sequence goes on along the minus strand of JARHVA010001040.1, from coordinate 2,343,253 downwards.
AAGTAAAAGAAGTAAATGAATCCAATGTTCTAGATTTATATGAATGTTTACTTACTAGATTTGGAGTTCCTTCAACCATTATTTCTGACAATGATATGGATTTTGTGCCAATGGGTTGTTCAACATGGTTGGTATCTCAGCACTTCATCAAATTACTATCTATAAGGCAATGGCCTTGTTGAGTCCACAAATAAGAACCTATTAAAGATCATAATAAGGACTATTAAATATAATCATAGGTCATGCCATCTTAAATTGAAGCCATATCTATGGGATGATAGGATCACCTATAAAATATAAATTGACAACTCTCCATATATGTTGGCATATGGTAAGGAAGCAAGGTTACCTATTTCTCTTGAGTTACTTTATAAAAAATGCATTAACTGAGTTGTTAGAGAATGAACCAATGGAGATCAGATATGATAAGCTTATGGAGCTATAAGAGGTTCAAAATCAGTCCATGTTATCCGTGGAAATCCACCAAAAATAAATGAAGAGAGCCTTTGATAAGAGAGGTTTTTCATGAAGTTTAAAATAAAAAATTTAGCCCTCAAGTGGGATAAGAATACATATAAACTAGGAAGGCATATAAAGTTTGACTCTCTTTGGAGTGGTCCATAAACAATCTCTAGCTACAAATCTCATAATGCCTTCTAACTTACAAAGAGGGATGGTGAGGAGCTTCATATCCTAGTTAATGGGATACATCTAAAACATTGATATTGAAGAGTTAAGTTCTTTGTACATAATTAGTTGTCTTATCACATTAGTTTTTTTTTGTTTTGTTCTAGATAAGTGTTTTATTTATATGCTTTGCTTTGTTTAGATTAGTTTTCTTCCTTGTTTTGGAGGAATAGTTGTCTTATTTTAGGCCAAAAGTTTTCCTATAGTCATGGATCATATCTATCATTGTTTATGAGTCTAGAAGTCATGTAAATGGTCTATTTCTCAAGCATAGTAGACATGCTTCCCAATTGATCACCAAAATGTTGAAAATTTTGACCTCACAAGTGAAAATGTCACCCCTACCATTGAAACTTTGCATATCATGCCAGTTTATCTTTTGAGTCAGTGAGTTGTTGTTGAAAATTTCTTAATGTGATTATTGGGAACCAGACTATCTTATCATGTCATGTAGGAATGAATGGGTCATTTTGGTTGTGTATTTTATAAGAGTGCTGATGATGGAAATTATACTATCAATAAATCAACCCTTTTGATTATTGTAAAGGTTAAGTTAGATTCATATTAGTCTAATCATGGGGTTCTAAAGGTTCATCTAAGATCCTAAAGATGTGATGGAGTTTTATTATAAGTTATGGGAAATAATCAACAAGTTATCAAAATAGCTTATTTCATTATAAGAATCAGAAATCCATTTTGCCAAATCATGAATTAGTTAAAATAAGAATATGTAATATATTCTATCTAAAATACAAAACTTAGAAATTTGATTCAATAAGATTCGTATATTCAGTGATATTAAACTTCTTATTGTATTATTATCCAATTAATTCTTGAAGGTGATAAAAAACAGATTTAAGATACAGAGAGATAATACATTCAATCACTCAAGCAAAAGAGTGAGATAATAAATGAGTAACTAATTAACTAAGAAAAGCAAACAACAAAACATAAAGAAAAAGATAAAAAATAAGTAAATAATTTAAACAAGAAATAAACTTGAAATAAAAAGAAAAATAAACTAAAAGAACAATCTATTAAGAAAACAAACTAATAAGGATATAAGAACTAACTAATAGAAATTAAAAAGGAAAAGATTAAAAGATCAAACAAAACTAAAACTTAATCGAGCAGAAATAAATTAATAATAATGAAACAACCATTAATCTAAATCTAAATAAAAAATATATATTAATTTAAAGACTTGAACAAAACTAAAAAATAATTAAAATAAATTCTAAAAATAAATAAAAATGACTAACAAGTATTAAGTTAGGAAATGATTATCAAATGACTAACTTTAAAAGAATAGAAAAAATTATTAATAAACAACTAAATGTATAAAATATAATTAAGACAACTATTCAAATTAAAGGATTAAATAAAGACAAAGACCAAACAACATTAAAATTAAACTCAAATAAAAAAAATGGTGATTTAAACTATCTAATAATTAATCTATAAAACAAAAAATAAAATAAACTCAAAAGATTAAGTCTAAAAACTTAAAAGATTTTAAACTCTAAATAAAAATAAGAAAATAGTAATCTAAGAAGGATTAATCAATATCTAAACAAAGAAAGAACAAAATCTAAATAATAAATTAATGATTAAAACTAAAATTAAGAAGATAAGATAAAACATAAACAAAAATTAGATTTAGAAGAAATCTGAAAGATTTAATTATATTAAAATTAAAGTCAAATAAATTATAAAAGAGTATGCGAGTCTAAAAAGGAGAGTCATTTTAACTTAAAAAGCTATTTTTATTGAGAAAGCCAACATTCTTACATAAACTTGAATGATAGCTTTATAATCAAAATATATCAATGAAGTGTCACAAAATAGTGAAATGTTCATCATTATTCAAGCTAAATACTTTGAATCTATGCATAGGACTATAAATAATAATCATCAAAAGATGTTAAGCTTATAAATCTTTAGATAATCATTACTAACTGATAAATTAAGTTAGATATACCTCTATTTCATAAGTAATTACTCAACCATCAAATAAGGTACCATTGGGTTTATCTGTAAAAGTTGTACTATCTCAAAGAAGTTACATAGAAAGAAGAAAGATGAATGATTGACTTCAGAAAAATTCTAAGTCCTGAATACCTGTTGTTCTTCTATCTTCAAATGAGTCCTTGATCTTTTCTTATACTTTCAAACTTGGTTACAAATAAGTTATAAATAACTTTGTTTAATAATTAGTTTATGTTAACTAATTGAATTTTAAAAATTCAATTAATTATAATAATTATTAGTTAAGAATATATTTTAATTAAAACTTAAAAAGCCTTAATTGATCAAGTTATTTTAAAAATATAGACTTGGGGTACTAATTTTAATGGGTGGGTGTCATGTCCCCTTTTTAGTTGACATGTGCAGAGTAGATGATTAGCCTATTATGCGACCCTCGTAGGCTGATGAGATGGATAGAGGGTCTTGATGGAGCTGGGCTTGGCTTTCGTTTGGGCTCTTTCGGACATGAATTAAGGGAGATATTAATATTTGATTGATTTAATCAAATATTAATTATTTGGTCCAATTTTAATTAATTATTAATTATTAATTGTTGGGTCTAATTTTAGGATCCTAATTCTAATTTAAGAATTGGTCTAATTTTAAGACCCTAGTTCTAATTTAAGAATTGGTCTAATTTTAAGACCCTAGTTCTAATTTAAGGAAGCCCTAAGTCTAATTTAAGGGAATCTAATTTTAGCAAGCACACCTTTGGAGGGGTATAAGGATCTCTCATGGGAGAGAGTTTGTATTCATGTTTATTATTTGATATTGATTCTTGTTAAGAAAATCTTCTGTGAAGACTGAGCCAAGGGTTCCAGGATTCCAATCGCATTGAAGAACGTCAACTCTTCATTGTGTGCGATTCAGAGGTTGTGAAAGATCAGCCGATCTATTGCCAAATTGAGAGATAACTTCACCCAGAAGTTATCATAGTATTATAGGTATTTGAGAGATAACTTCACTCAGAAGCTATCACAAGGGTTTACAGGTATTTTCATTATTTTTGGGTTTTGATTCAAGAATTATCCAGATATAGATATTTTGTATTAGCCCATAATTCTATAGATAAAGATCAAGCATACAGGTTATGCTATATCAGTGGCCATACGAAATTCCGTACAGATCCGTGAAAATCCATACACATCAACAAAAAGTTCAGGTACTGACATCGGCAAACAGATACTTACAGAGATCGACATCGATCGACATATCACCGACATCGGTGAGATAACGACTACAGATCGACCGACGATGGCAGCATAACTGACGTCGGCGACTATGTTTTTTACACAGCAGGCTGAGACGTACCAAAATCAGATTTCTTTCCCAGTTTGTGGAATATTCAGGCTATTCAGGCCGTACTTTCAATATTCTTTGTATACTTGACAGAGGATCTCTATTGTAAGCTTATGAGCTAATAAATAAGAGTTTATACTGTGATTTATTTATCTAATTGAAGATATTTTGTAGAAATTTAGATAAGCAATTTAGAGCTTTTGTTTTGATATTCAAAGGGATACCACAGTGGTATCAGAGCTAAATCCTGCCATCCTGAGGGTTTGACAATTTTATGCAGCCACAAGAGTTGGGACCACATAGGTATAACACACGCAGTAGAGCCTTGCTTGAAGGTACCCAATTTTTAGAACAACAGCTGATTATCATGAGTGACAGACGTGAGGGTAGCCCACCCAGGGCCCACCGACATAATGATGATCCGGGTACCAGAGAATCCTACCATGAGATGACACAAGCACTACAGGCACTAACTACTATGATAAGGACGATAAACCCACATGATAGATAGAATGGGGACCAAGGGAATAATAGAGATGTTACGGTTACTCAGAGACCCCAGCAGGGCCACTCCAGAATAGCAGATAGACCTACACGTCCTATGTATGTTCGAGAGGAACCAGAAGTTCCAGCAGAGGAGGCAGGAGATTCCTCATTTGCAGATGTTTACTTGGCTACAGATGATGAGTGGAATTTATTACCTCCTCATGTTTGAGAGAGGACGAACTTTGATCATTTTGTTAATCTGAGGAGAGAGCACTACAGATTGACTAGACAGGACAGGAGACCTAGACATCAGAACAATGATCTTAAGCATGCTACAAGCAGGCTCACACTTGCGATGTTCAATGAAAGTGGTAAGGTCACAGCACAGGCTTGGATTAGTAAGTTGGACACCTTTCTCACATTGCATCCGATGGCCGAGGAAGATGCTATCAGATATGCGACACTACATCTTGAGGGAGTAGCTCACGATTGGTGGCACCACGGGATGGTGACACTCCATCATGATCAAATCAATTCTTATCAAGAGTTTGTGGACAGGCTGGTAGATCATTTTGACAGGAGGGATCTAGAGTCCTATTTCTGAGAGTTGGCATAGTTGCACCAAAGCGGTAGTCTAGAGTCATACATTGGTGACTTCTAGAAGTTATCAGTCATGGTTCTTGACATTTTAGAGAGGCAACTAGTAGTACTCTTCATGGAGGGATTGACAGAACCATTGAGAGGTTGGATCAAAGGCTTTGATCCTCCTTCATTACAGGAAGCTATGAAGAAGGCGCGCAGTATGGAGATGGCAGCCCCATCAAGTGGATCTAACTCCAGAGGTACTTCTTCATCTAGAAACCATAAGCACTCCAATGGGGATACAAAGAGACCAGATTTTAACATAGATAAATCCAGGGTTAAAAATGATTCAAAAGCCAATCCAGCAGCACCACCTTTGGATCATGAGGCGCTTAATGATCTATGCAGGAAGAAGCTTTGCTTCTACTGCAAAGGTCCATATGATATCCATCACGATTGCCCTTTGAGGCGTAAGGGCAAAGCAAATCATGTGATGTGGGCATATTATGAGGATGCAGAATCAGAAGATTCTAAACAGTAGGATAGTTCTGAGGAGGTAGAGGCTTCAAAGCCTAAGGTAGAGGTAGATTTAGAGCTTTATATATAGGAGGCATGCCTATCCAACATTCAGTCGAATGAGTCATTCAGACTCTGTGGAGTTTTGGCAGGGCAAAAGGTCACCACCCTTCTTGATACAGGAGCCACACATAATTTCATAGATGCTAGATTTGTGGCAAAGCGTGGACTCACTACCGAAGATTTTGAGGGCATTAGAGTTAAGGTAGCCAATGGTCACACTCTTAGGTGTGAGCGTATGATTAGAGACCTCCCATTGCGCTTGAACAACTATGAGTTCAAGGCTAATTATTTTGTAGTGAACATGGGGGACATAGAATTAGTCTTGGGTATGAAGTGGCTTCATTCATTTGAGGAAGTTACTCTTCATCTCAAAGATATGGAGGTTCATTTTGAGGTTGATGGGAAAACACATATTCTTAAGGCAATACGGTGCAGCAGCTTCAAACATATGTTTTTTCATCGGATGGAGATGCCTATACTACATGACATGATAGAGTGCGATGATGAGTGCACATTGGCACCAACACAGGAGAGATATGAGGATGAGCTTTTTCTTGAGGTGAGTTCAGTTTAAGAGTTAGAACATGTGGTAGAGTCTCAGCTTTCTTTTACAGATGGGTCACATGTTGATGACGATATGCGTACAGGAGACAGAGGTGATGTGACACCATTAGATGAGAGTGGTGATGGACAGGGCCTAGAGTTTGTGTTGGTTGACAGCACTGTAGATCGAGACTTCATTTGGGATCTAGGTGGATTGATTGGTCTATCATTCAGTGATTGCTTGAGGGCAAGCAATTTTAGGAGGGGCAGATTGTCATGTCCCCTTTTTAGTTGACATGTGTAGAGTAGATGATTAGCCTATTATGAGACCCTCGTAGGCTGATGAGATGGATAGAGGGTCCTGATGGAGCTGGGCTTGGCTTTCGTTTGGGCTCTTTCGGACATGAATTAAGGGAGATATTAATATTTGATTGATTTAATCAAATATTAATTATTTGGTCCAATTTTAATTAATTATTAATTATTAATTGTTGGGTCTAATTTTAGGATCCTAATTCTAATTTAAGAATTGGTCTAATTTTAAGACCCTAGTTCTAATTTAAGAATTGGTCTAATTTTAAGACCCTAGTTCTAATTTAAGGAAGCCCTAAGTCTAATTTAAGGGAATCTAATTTTAGCAAGCACACCTTTGGAGGGGTATAAGGATCTCTCATGGGAGAGAGTTTGTATTCATGTTTATTATTTGATATTGATTCTTGTTAAGAAATTCTTCTGTGAAGACTGAGCCAAGGGTTCCAGGATTCCAATTGCATTGAAGAACGTCAACTCTTCATTGTGTGTGATTCAGAGGTTGTGAAAGATCAGCTGATCTATTGCCAAATTGAGAGATAACTTCACCCAGAAGTTATCACAGTATTACAGGTATTTGAGAGATAACTTCACTCAGAAGCTATCACAAGGGTTTACATGTATTTTCATTATTTTTGGGTTTTGATTCAAGAATTATCCAGATATAGATATTTTGTATTAGCCCATAATTCTATAGATCAGGATCAAGCATACAGGTTATGCTATATCAGTGGCCGTACGAAATTTCGTACAGATCAATGAAAATCCATATGCATCAACAGAAAGTTCAGGTACCGACATCGGCAAACAGATACTTACAGAGACCGACATCGGTCGACATATCACCGACATCGGCGAGATAACGACTACAGATCGACTGATGACGGCAGCATAACCGACGTCGGCGACTGTGTTTTTTACACAGCAGGCTGAGACGTACCAAAATCAGATTTCTTTCCCAGTTTGTGGAATATTCAGGCTATTCAGGCCGTACTTTCAATATTCTTTGTATACTTGACAGAGGATCTCTATTGTAAGCTTATGAGCTAATAAATAAGAGTTTATACTGTGATTTATTTATCTAATTGAAGATATTTTGTAGAAATTTAGATAAGCAATTCAGAGCTTTTGTTTTGATATTCAAAGGGATACCACAGTGGGGACCCATATTAATTAATAATATAAATAAATACACATTTTAATCATAAAATAAATAAGCTAAAATTTGATAAATCCTATTCATATTAATCCATAATGCATATTAATTAACTTAAGCATATATATTTGTGTCAAAACTTTAAAATTACTGTATTTTCAAAATTATCAAAATTTATCAAAGTCTAAAAATCAAAGTATCAAACTAAAATATCAAGTTCTACCATGAAAGTTTAGCAGTAAAATAGAATTTATCCTTTAGACATCCAATCATCCTCTAAATCAAATAACACTTCAATCACAAGTTTGTCTTGTTCATAAAGACAAATATTGTATTCCATCTCAGTAGTAGGAAATGACACTAATCTTATCCCTAAATCTATGGTGATGTCATCAATCTCCAACTTGATTATTCTCAACATCCTAACCTCTATTGGTGTCTCTAACTTGGATTGGATTTTAGCTCTACTTTCTACACTCCTTTTGGAAGGTGGAATGTCTATCATTTTTCTTCCACCAACATAACCTTAAACTCCCAAATTCAACCTTTCAAACCTTAAGAGAGGCTCACTATGGGAAGTAGATAGACTCAATATTTTACATTTTCCATTAGGATTTACATGGGAAGGGGAAGGTACATCAGATATAATGGTCATGTTCCTAAGATCTTTAGCATGGGAAGTTTCTATTTCTAGTTATGTGGATTAGTTTATAGGAAAAGGATCAATAATTAGCTCAATTCTTTCAATATTAGAGGGTTGCAAAGGCAAGTGTTGTTGATTATGATCTAAACAAAAAGATTAACTAATTTGGGAAGGTGTATAAGCTCTAAATCTTCATCCAAAGAAAAAATTGTTACCTCTATAACCCCTATTAGCTAGATGAGTAGGCAAATTATTTAGAATGTCCCAAAATTTAGGGTCTAAATCATCAAAGTCAATAGGCATTCTAGTTCATCTATGAAATCTAGGGCCAAAGTTAATTGCATGAAAACCACCCCTATGAAAACATCTAATGGGTTGGTTTGTATCACTATTAGAATTCTGCCCCCATCCCCTATTATCATTACTCCTTGTTGAACCTAGTTGGTCCCACCTAGACATGATGAATCAAACCTAGAATAAATTAAATTTAAAATTGATAATCAACAAACTATTCAAAGAAGCAAAATTGAGATCTTTTATATCTTCAACAAACTAAAACTTAAACTAAAATTCATCACACTATTTGAATCAAAATCTATTTTGAACAGTTCAAATGAAACCAAATACATGTAAGAACTTGAAAAAAAATGATCTTATCCATATTATTTGAATCCAATATTATTTAAATATAAGATTCTGATATAATTTCAAAAGTATCAAAGAATCTCAATCTTAATGTCCATTTTCAAAGAAAACCTTAAAACTTCAATATTAAGGTGAAGTTTTAATGTAAATCTCATTTTAGCTAAAATCTCAAAATCACATTTATAACTGTAAGTTGGCCAAAAACTCAAAAATATAAGATAATCTATATATATTGTTTCTTGTCACATCTTTCACAAAACAACCAACTGCAACTATTTAAAATCCATAAAATCATTTCAAGACTTTAAATTTGAATCCAAACAATTAAGACTAAAATTAAACCCTAGGTTTTCGAAGCTCACCACAAAATACTAAATCCGTAATAGAAAACCAAACTGAGACTAAAAACATCTTCAATATTTTTCAAACTCATATATTCCCCAACCAAACATATGCATGAATCCAAATCATCAACTCTCAAAATATACGTAAACTATCTCACATAAAATATGTTTGATGTATATTATTTTATGCATTCAAAACCCTTCAAAAACCAAACATCATATACTTAGCATAAAACCCTAATTCATGTTACACCATAAACCCCAAAAAAAATATTGTATCTTGTAATTTATCCAATATCTTTTCATGCATACAAATTCTCAATATTATATTCTTTAAAAATACCCACAATAGTCAAGACAATGAATCAATCTATTGAAGCGATTCTAAACTATGTATGCGAGTGATTTTGCTAGGTTAAGAAGGAATTAAATATGTGAAAAAATAATATATCTGAGAGCCATTTTCACTATATGTAAGAAACCCAAACTTTTTAACCTTCTTTGCATCTTATAACTAAATGTCTTGCATACTCATCATAAACTATATAGAATTAGAAAAAATAATGCCTAAGATATGCATTACATCTTTCTACTAGAATAATTGATTGTAAATAAGAATAAAAATTCATAGCAAAAAAATATATAGAAATGTCACATAGAGCCTTTCATCCTTATTCCAAATATCACCAAACCCTTGACTATAGTGAAGAAACCTTGAATAGCTTAAGAAAATCCCCAAAATCCTCAATACATCTAATGTAACTAATCTAAAATATTTTCTCAGTCTTTTCTTCTCCATTCTCTAAACTAGTTTAAATATAGATATATTTATTTTTCTATTAACCCCTAAAATATCAGAGTTAGAATCTTAACATGCATGAGGTGCAACATTTAGAAATTCCTTTCAATAAAAAGAAATTGAACAAGAAACATTTGTATATGTGTGGATGACAACAAAAAATCTTAACTCTATTTTATACAATTGTTCAAATTATGGAGAACCCAAAAATTCTTTCAATCATGAAAAACAAAATTGTGCAAGACTTAAAGAAATAATCATAAATCTTAAAACATCTGCATGTAGGGAAGCTTCTAAAAAATTTAAACCATCTCCCATGTTTCTTCGTAAATGCAAATGAATATTCATTACAAAAATAAATGCTTAGAACTTATATTCATCATAAAAACTAGAATTAAATAACACTTTCCTCTTCACTTCAAATTTTCTCATTCATTACCAGGATATTTTTAGGAATATTGATCAAAACTTGTATAAACATACCTAGTGTCAGTTCCCTAAAATTTTTTTGACTACCAACCTCGAAAACTTCTTCACGACCTCAAAGTAATAGAGCTCCACTTACATAAATCAGAGTATGAAAATGAACCAAAAACCAAGAATTTAAAGATTTTTATTTGCCAACTTACCTCCATAATAAACTATGTGATGTGCGCACTCTCTATTTTCCTACATTTTCTAATTGCGTACTTAGCAACTTTACTAAGTTATTTGTCAGAAAAGCCAAAGCTAGAAATAACCATTATTTATACTAAAAATTAACTAATTTATATTATTCAAGGTAATATCACATCACATTAACTCTCTAATCAACCAAAAATCCTTTACACATCATGAAGCTTTGAGACCATGCTCTTGAATTCAATGTTCATGCCAACTCGCCTTGTCATGGTGCCAACCAACGTCCATCTAGGTAGATACTTTGATCTTGATTGTCCATGGATCCAAAGGGTCTTAATACTTATACAAAATTCATGATGAAACCTATAATTTACACCACTTTAATGTCATGATCTTAATTTGTGCCATGCATATCACAATAGGCCCTTTGGTCTATTTAAATATCATAAGTATAAACTTTTTTTCAAATCTCAAAATGAATCTTTATAATATCAAAACTTTACTCTATGAACAAGTCTAAGGTTGATAACCAAATTTATATAATTATATGCCCAATGAGGTATTAATAATGGTATGCATGCCTCAATGTTATATTCACCATATTTGAATACTTATTCAAATCTTAAACGACGAAGACTTAGAATATCAACTAGGTAATCATGATTTTAGCCATGTAGTTATAAATAAAGTGGTAGAATCAACTTAATAAGACTAAAAAATAAAATTACAACAATACTAAATCAATTCAAGCATATCAAAACTCTAAATATTCATCATATCATCAATCATTAATGAACTAAGCCATACATCAAATCTATATTTTCAAAATAGCTTTTGAATGTATTCATTTCAAGTGCAATGTTTTTCAAAATGTCATATCACCATTATCCATTTTGAACCATGAATCAAATAAATGAAAATCAAGAACCATTACTACTATCAAAACTAAAAAAATACATTTTCTAATTGAAACTACCTCAAATTGAATTGAATCAGTAAAATCACTAATCACACAACTATATATGCATATTTTATTCATTAATCCACCATGATTTTTGAAACCACTTAAAAACATAGATAAAATTTTATCAATTAATCATTACCATTTCATAATTAAAGATGCATCTAAAAATACTATCAATTAATAGGGTCCCTACACAGTCTTAGGTTTCATGACAAGGTCATGTCTATGACAATAAGTATAGATTTTTATTTAGGGGGTGTAGAAAATAGGCATAACAAAGTTTATTAGGGAAGACAACCAAAGTTGAAAGATTGAATGAAAATGATGTATTTTTTTCAATGAATATCCTCAACAAATTTGGTGTATTGGTGTATCTCATGTTTCAAGATATAAGCCTTCAAAGATGATCTAATAGTGTGGGATGTACATGAGGACATAAAATTAAAGCCATAAGAAATAGTTGTTTGGATTCAAAAATTCTTCAGAGGATCTTAAGGTTAAGCACAGGGATACCAAGTGTCGATACCTCACTTGATTAGATCAAGATTGATGGCATGTATTCTTATGTACAAATCTTGATTGACGATCCACATTGAATAATAAGGTCAATAAGTCAAGAATAGATCAATGACACACATTCAATCACGAAAATGAAGATCAATGGTGATCATCAATTTAATAGGTTAGTGTATCTTGAGACTAAACATGGTGGTGACATGTGTCATGATCTTAAGAGCCTAAATAATAGATCAATGGAATGCGAGTAATCACCTGAGTCAATAAGTTAATGAGCTTAGATTACACATAAGGCCATCACATTGCATAAGTGCATTAACTAGATGGAGGCTAACAACAAGGTCCATAAAAGGCACGTAGGGATACCAAGTGTCACAATCTCAAGTATAAATCCAAGATCAATGGCCAATGTTGAAATTCAAAGCTAGTAAACTTCTAAGGAGATCTATGGAGTGAATTCAATCAAGTTTCTAGGGAACACGAGATGAGGCCACATATTTAAGTGTCATCGTACATATTTTAAAATATAATAAATAGCATGGAGGGTAGAATATTTAAATATATAGTGTTCATAGTTTCTTTGAAGGCACAAAGCAATAAAATAATTGTATATGTTTGTTTTTGATCCTTGTGTTAGTTCTATAGGTCTCTAATGGTGATGTCCAAGATGTTCAAATAAAGAAAAGATAATCTCTTATGGACCTGAAGATTTCAAGAGGATTCTAATGCCAAATAAGGTCTTCATACATGAACCCTTCAAGGAGAACTGATACTAATGTTGATTCAAACTTTATTGAACTCATTCAAGAGGAATTTGTGAGAATACTTATTCATGCAACTACCATACATCTTTGGAGATAGAATTCAAGAGGACTTTGAGGGTTTCAAATGATGACTTTTCCACCAAAAAAAGCCTGATTGATTCTATCAACATGCAAATAAAGCTCCTCTAAAGGGTCTCACATCCTTCTTATTATTTTAATACCTTATTCATGTGGAGTCTCATGATAAATTAAATTTTACATGCTCACATTTTACATGAAGAATTACTTTTGAGGTAGTTAGAGCTACATATGACGGCATTGATGACTAGTTTGTATGTTTGTCCCCTCCTCCTTCCTCATTATCTACATATAAACTCATTTTTTTTTATTGTAATAGAGTACTCTTATGCTTTTGGCATGCCAAGTCTATGCCAATTTTTTACTCCAACACCTATTTGATGAAATAAAAGATTGAATTCCTCCATTCGCAAGCTAAATTGAAGTGTGTTCTATGAATTAATTGATGTGGTTAAGTGAAAGTATGATTTCCTTTACCTCTATCTAAATTTTATCATCTTCATGAAGTGTTTTTTATCTCTCATAGGTCGTTCTAAGTTCTATAGATGGTTTTTTTATTAGTTTGGAAGTGGAAAAGACTTGAGATCTTCCCTCTCATTATATATTGATAGTTAGTTCGTGCCTTTCTATGAAATATTTATGTGAAAGTTGATCAAATAGTGAGTGAATTGATATTTACAAGTCTAAAATTGTTTGATAGTGTGTCATGTGAAATTATAAGCATTCAAAATATTGGTGCATCACCTTATTTTACATGTTTTCATGAATTATTGTCAATTTCTCTCCCTTTTCAAAGTAAAAGATTAGTTTAGGTGATAGATCCAAGGTAACCAACCCTCTATGGAGGTTATTATCACTTTAGAGTCACCCACACTCTGATAAGATCCCATTATTTTAGGTGAAGAGAAGGTTTTCTTGAATTTATTCAAATAGGGTGATATTTAGATTGACAATAATAACCTGAAAAACCAACCATTAAATATAGCATCCCATGGCATGCAGTTGAATCAATGATCATATATATTTTAGGAAATGGAAAATCATCCTTTGGGCATGATTTATTTATATCATGTAAGAATATGCATACCCTAATCCCTTCATTCTTCAACACTAATACAATGTTTAATATCCAATCTGAGTAGTCAATGGGGCATATGAAACCCATTGACAACTATTTCTTTAGTTCTTCCTTTACCAATAGAATGATCTTGGATGCATTTTATGGAGCTTCTATTTTAATGGTTTAGCATTTGTATGTACCACAAGGCGGTGATATAATAATTATGGATCTAATCTCAACTTATCTATATAAGACCATACAAATGCATCAATAATATAAATATATCACTTTCTTATTGATTGAAAGATATAGAATGTTTGACATTTCTTGGATCATCTTTGGTACTAAAGTTTATAGGAATAGTTTCTTAAATAAGTAACTCAATTCATCTTTATAATAAATGGGTGGTATAAGAAGATGTAAATCTTCCTCACATTCTTCTTATTTGGATGCAGAGATGGAACTGATAGAGTGATATAATTTTTGTTCCCCAAAATATGTTGAATCTGTTAGTTATATTAAAAATTCTTTCTTGTGGTCACCTACTAGAATTTGATCTCTTGTTCTCAAGAATTTAGATATAACTTCATCATTATAAAAATAATCTAGTTTAGGTGTGGATATCTAGTCCCATTGGATGAGAGATAGATATGCAAGGTCAAGTGTTAAGATGACATTTTCATGGAAGAGGTTTGTAAGGGTTAGATCTTAAAAATGGATAATTATAGAACCCACATCATAGTCTAAATAATCATCTTTTGACTCACTGGAAGAGTCACTTTGGGAAAGTGTAGTATGTACATTAAGTGGAATAAATCCTAGACCCTACTTTGCCTCATTTTATTTTAGTGTTCTACGTTTAATGGCACCTTGTTCATGGAGGTCAAGACCTTTGCCTTTATAGTTCATTATTTTTTTCATGATGGATTTTGCAAAAACGTAATTATTAGTGGAAAATAAAGTATCTAATTCATCAAAATAAATCTAGGAAGAATTTGAAACATCAATATGTTCATTGGAAAGAAGGCCTCCCTTAAGAAATTTCATTTGACCAAGATTCTTAACCATTATTTTATCCTTCAGATGGTTTGGTGTGCCATAGTCATTTGGATTTGTGTCTATTGTACTTGGGTAAATTTTTTGGATGATGTATTCATTCATGCCTCGATTAATGATTTTAAAATGAGAAGAAATAGATGAGGATGCTTTGTTGGTGGATGTACAATCATATGTTTGCTCAATAGAAAAATTATTGTAAACTTTCTCATTAGATGGTTAATTTTAAGCTTGCTTAGATAATGTATTTAAAGCTTCTTCAGATGGTTGGTTAGATTTTTTATTATTTAATGTTTTCTTAATGGATACAAAGGGAGTTGGTGTATTAATTCAACCACCAAAAGGAGGTGTTTGAAATAAGTTTTTAGGATTGACATAGTTTTCAAGTGAAGGATAATCCTCAATAGGGGTAAAATTATCTTTTGTGACTAGTAGTTGTTTCTTTTTGATATTTACCTTCCAATATCTTGAAATATTGAAGGGGATGAGGATCACCTTATATAGTTACTTCCATTCCTGCATGGGAAAATTTCAAACATTGGTAAATATTATATGGGATGGAGTTCATTAAATTAATCCATGGACATCCAAGGAGTATATTGTATGGTATATTGAGATAAAGAACATGAATAAGAGTTTCCTTAATGATAGATCCTACATTCAAAGGAAGATGGATTGTGCTGATAGACTGACACTCATTATTATCATATGCCTTTATGGTAATGATATTTTATTCTAATCATATTATTAGATACCTGAGATGTTTTATGAATCTTAGTGTACATAGATTAAGGACTGAACCATTATCTATAAAAACCCTTTTTAAATTGTGCCTATAAATAGTAACCTCTATATACAATGGGAGGTTATGCTCTAAACCTAAAGGAGAAACATCTGAATGATCAAACATTACTTGATTATTTGTTTCCAAAGAACCTATTAATGATTAAATTTTTTTGGGATTAATGTTTTGAAGGACATTAGACTCCTAGAGAAATTTATACAAAATATATTTATACATAGAAGATGTCCTTAGAGGGTCTAAAATTGAGATATTAGCTAGTGTTTTCTCAAAATTATCAATAATTTTATACTTACATTAAACATTAAAGGGAGACTCACTCAGTAGGGTAAGCTTTATACTTCTTGTGTTGATGTCACATTAATATTTTGGCAAATTGATAATCATAACATGTATATGTACCATATAAATACTATTGTTTGTGGAATCAAATGGATGACTAGCTTGATTAACATTACTTGATTCTAGTTGGTCTTATTTTTGCTTACCTTTATCTTGCTCATGATTAGGGAATGGATCTTGGTATATCCCTAATTTATAGTTTTTAGATTATTTAGATGATGGGTTTCCAATTGACATGTCACATCTATCATTAAGATCTTGAACATGTTATTTTAAGTACATACATAGATTTTTTGACTATCCTCTAATCCAATGGTATTCACAGTATTCAGCCTTTTTGTACCAATTAGGTTTGGGAACATTTTATTCAAAGGGTTTTGTGTTTGGCCATAAAATCATGTTCACATGAGCTAATTTTTGAAAAACATTCTTGTAAGTGTTACCCAATTAAGTGAACTTATGTTTAGGTCTCCCTTTTTTTGTTGCCCAGTAGGAATTATAATGTTGTGAGTTGATTGGTTATATGTTTGTGTTTTCAAGTTCTGAATATATTTTACATTGGTTACACCATCTCCAACATGATTTTTATTTTTGGAAAATAATTTTGGTTTGTATATTGGTTTTGATGAATTGTAATTAGTTGGTTTAAATATTTTGATTACACCTCTATTAATTAAATTTATTTCCACTTTAATTCCCTTTTCAATAAGCCCATTACAAGATCTTGGGCAATGAAGTAATAAGTGATGTCCCAAATTTGAGTTTAAACTATTCATTAAAATGTCCACTAGCTTTGTTTTAGGAAATGACCATGTAAAATAACTTTCTATTACTCGCCATCTTTTAAGGAAAGAAGCAAAAGTTTTGTCATTTTGTTGTTTGGTGTTGTGCAAATCTAGATTATTTAAATCTTTTTCAATATTATGAGAGAAGTGTCAAACAAACTTTTTAGATAAGTATTTAAAAGTAAAGATAGATCCTTTTAGGATTTGTGAAAACCATTTGAGGGATTGTCCCCAATACTTCATGGAAATAAATGAAACATGAATTTGTTACTATAAGCAACATCTATACATAAGTGATACAAGCTAGTTAGATATTCCCTAGGATTGCCTTTACTTTTATACTTAACAAATTTTGGGAGTTCAAAGTGTTTTGGAAAAGGTATATCATTTTTATCACATCATATGGATATGAACAATTTTCCTCAAACTTAAATTGTTTTTTCCAATTATAATATCCATCTTGAAAGCTTTGAACTCTATCCTTTATATTTTGAAATTCTTGCATGAGAAAAGGGGATAGTTGGTCCATTTGACTTAATGAATTAGGTGGTTGAATTATGAATTGATTTATGTTTTGAGGAGTTTGTTGATTAAAATTATTTGGAATTTGATTGTTGAAGTTGATGTTTTGAGGATGTGAAAAGGTAATGGGGTTATAGCCAATGTTTTTATTTGTATTAGAACTAAAATCCATTTGATTCAAATTTAGGTTCAAACCAAAATTGGTTTGATTTGGGTTGAATTTAGTGTTGATGTTCATGAGATTAGGATTAGTGTTTTGACCAAAACCTATTTGGTTAAATAAACTTGAATTATATTTTTTGAGGAAGCATGTTGGAGTTTGAATTAAACTGATTAAAGCCTAGGTTTAAGTTAGTTTTGTTTTGATTTGGGAGTTATTTTGGTTTTGGTTAATGTTTAAGATAAAATTTGTGTTGGGATTATTGAAGTTAAGGTTGGCCAATGATTACATTTGGATTTGGTTTGAGTTGGTGTTGGGATTTAGGGTAGAATTAAATTAAATATCTGGATTAGAGATAAATTGATTTAGAGTTGGATTGGGATTTTGATTGGTTGGAACCGATCAAGGTAACAATCAATTTGGTACATTATTATTTACATTTAGATTATTGAATGTGCATGAGGAATCATTCAAACTAGGATTTTATTATTGATTGGGCAAGATAGAATAGGTATTCAAGTTTTGATTTGGACTGGATATGATTGGTGAGTTTTGGAAGCTCTTATTGGGATTTATTAATGAGTTTGAAAGAAGAATCGAACTTGAATTAATCTAATTATGACCTTGAAAATTTGGATGTATACTCAAATTTGGTGTAATCAAATTTTGATCAATTAATCTTGAATTAAATGGGAGACCCATATTCAAGTTTAGATTATTTTGTTTCATGATGGGTAAAATTGAAGTAGGATTCAATTATTAAATGTTGGGATGCATCATTGATGAGTTTGAAGATATATTCAAACTTTGATTATTTGGATGGTGTTGAGAAGGTGAATTCATATTTAAATTTATATTGGGATTACTAAAGGGATTATTTATTTAATGATATTTAAAATTCATAATCTCTTGATTTCCTTGAGTTGCATGGATTTTCATGGAAAAACCATGGCTAGTTTGGGATGACTCCTCATGTTAAATAGTTTTCCCTTTATCTTAAAATATTTGTGGATGAGGTTGTGAGGAAGGAACAAGAGCATTTCTACCCTCTAAATAACCTTGGGATATTTTTTGATTGGGATTGGAAGATGAGGTCTAATTTTTTGTAATTATATATTGCAGATTATGTGCATCAAAATTAGATGGGAACTTTGCTCCAAAGCCCAAGACTCGATGCAATACTTAATCTTTGTTAGACATGATATACTCATATAAGAAAGTAGAGGCTAAATATATTTTGGGTTACCCTCATCTTTTTAATCCCCTTATTTATCTTCTTAATTATTAGTTAATTCATGTATGTCTACATGATGCTCTTGACTAGGGAATTGAAAGGGGTCTTTGCTAAAATGCTCTTCCCTTGCATTGGGAGGATTTAACATGGCCATTTATTGATTAATATGCATGATTTAAAAAAAGGAAAAATGTCTAAAAGATAAAGGATGTTCTAAAATAACAATACAAATAAAAAAATTGACTGAAAAACTTGAATTCTTGAACTAGTTATTTTTAGCTTTTTGATATGAAGATTTGATTTTAAGATGTGATTTGAAATTAAAATAACTAGTTTTTTAAACAAGGATTTTTATCACATGGTAGACACAAGGAAATTATAAACAAAATTTATATACTAAATAGTCAACAAATTTCACATAAAAGGTGGAAAACTAGGATGAGGGTCATGAATAACTATTGGGCCTTTCAATGTCACTGACTCATTTATAGTCTCAACTATATCCTAATATTTTAAAGAACTAACCATGGAGGATCCTACCATTATCATGTCCCACTGAGCCCAATTTTGAGGGTGTGTGGAAGGTAGATTCTCAATGCTAACCACTAACTAATGCATGAAATTTGAATGACAAAAGAGGTTATCCTAGGCTTAAGGTTTAAATAAGCTTATTGAAGGGGGAAAATAATTTAATAAATAGATAAAGTAGATACACACTGTTGGGTCTTATCCCAAAGTTCCCAACACATTTGTAGGATCTTAGTGTGTTGACAATCAACAATATCATATTTTGAGGCAATTGTTGAAAATTTGGGTATTGGAGCATGAAATATTCTCACATCATGGTGCGCTTAAAACACACAACAACTTAGGCAATTGAAGTAATTGGATCTTAATTTATATATCTTACTAGTAAATAAGGTTTGGCCTATTGAGTGGTGAAATTCATAGTCAATAGATCCCCTAAAAATAAAAATAAAACGTATCCATTTCTAATTTTTGAGTATTATCACTAATGTAACACCAAGGAAAGATCATACTTGGGCACTACTTGGGTAAAAAATAAAATTATGGAAATGCTTTTAATTCTTGAGTATCATCACCAATGTGATGCCAAGGGAAGAGCATACACAATTTACACAATCACAAATAGAATGTCAAAATGAAATGTGATGTAATTACCAAAAATGAAACTTTGAAAGAAAGATTGAAAATGTTAATAAAAAGAAATTAAGTTTCTGTTTATCATTTTTGCTTATTCTCTTTGACAAACATTCTGAAAATAAGTTATTATAATGTTTACTTAGGCTTGGATCAAGGTATATTGTAATAAAATGAATAAAAATCATGAAAACAAAGCAAAAAACACCTTTTTATTATGAAATTATAGTTATACATATAGACAAGAAAATCAAAATTATGATAAAATCAACAATAGAAAAAGATATAATGCAAAAAGTAAAAACAAAATAGATCCATGATTAAAAATGATTTCACTACCTAAAATAATGATTTATCTTCCCACATAGATGAATTTTCTTCTATAAATGATGATTTCACTGTTGAGAATGATGATTTTGCTATTAAAAAGAATGATTTCATTATTGGTAATGATGAATCTATTACACCAAATTGTAATTTTTGTTTCCTAAAAAATTCATTATTGAACCTATATACAAAACAAAAAGGGATTAACAAAACAATTTCGATATGCAGTTGAAAAAAATCATTGCTAAGGCCTATTTTTGTATAAAAAGGCATAAAAAGTTGTTTTAGTTGGTTCTTGGTTTATTTCAACCAGGCATAAGCATGGGATATTCCCTTTACATTCAAAAATTTAACACTTGGTTGCACTAACATCAATCTATAACTAAGAAGGAATTAGGGCTTGCATTGGGCTAGTTATTTTATGGTGTAAGACTTCAGCTGGACTTGATCAATTCATCGAGAGCCTTAAGTAGATATATAGGTGCAACCCTTTCATGGACTAATCCTATTGTCATATGGGCAGAAGCCTTTATAAGAATAATTCTAGTGTCATATGGGCACTTGAAGGGTTAAAATGCTACTTTCACTCAAATTACCCATGCTAGACTCATGCTCCTCATAATGATAGAAACACTTGGCATATGATCTATACTCATGCTCTATACAGGTTCATGATGACATCACCATTTATTATTTGGACTCCATTAAATATGTGAAAAAGAAGCATGCATACACATTACTTAATATAAATATATTGAAACTATGACATTATAACCATTACACATCCCAAAAATAATACAAAAAATTCTCAAACCATACACATTATATGTTAACACATAAATATTCATCATTAATCAAGTTTATAAGATAGAGTATAGAGTTCATCACATAATATATATCGAGTTCATTTTACTTAATGACCCAGAGGCTCATAAATGAGCTTGGGTACTTAAAAATGGAGCCTTCATAGTGTTCATACTACTCCTAGGTCTAATGGCTATTGAAGTAATGTATATAGAGTAATTCCATTTTTCTAGAGCTCCACTACAATTCATTATCTCTCTCTTCTTTGGGTAGCTCAAACATTTTAAATAGCTCTCAAGAGAATCTCCACTAGGGTGGAATGTACATGTTGAGTGCCTATATATAACCTTGTTCATCATAACCACCAATTCCATCACCTCATGAATGTTACACTATAGTCATCACATCTTGACAAATCATCAAATATTATTTGAAGATCCAAGAGCTAGTTATCCACCTATTAGCTAACACAAGATATGTACTTCACCCTCTAGCTGGTGACAAAAATCCTAATAGATAATCATTTAAAATGATTCCTCTATACCCAAGTGGATGTCATGTTGGATCAAATCCAATACCTAATGAAATAAGGTGCCCATCATTATCCCATATAAAAACTATAGTCCATCCTTAAACTATGTTGTCAAGCTCTTAAGAGCATAGAACTTGGGTATACTTTCCTTGAGTTCAATGCTAAAGTCTTCAAATCCCTTAATGGTGAGATTGATTTCTTCAGTGGCACTATCTATTTTGGTGGATGTATTAGTAAGTGTAAGAACATCCATCTTCTCTAGTTTATTTAGAAAGGCCTCAACATTGGCCTTCACCTTTTCCACACTCCCATCTAAGATTTATCCTTGCTCATAAGCCTTAGTCTATAGGACATAGAAGGGTGATTTTAGGTTCTACTCTTGATCTTTAATCTAGTTTTTGAGTGCATTGATTCTTCCCATGATTTATTTCCACTCTGACCTACTCACTGAGTATACTTGCACCATCAGCTTTTCTTTATCCTCCTTCGCTTGATTTAAGTGTGCACATATGACTGAGGCTTGGTTTAAGAATCTCAATAAATGGCATCTACTGCATCTACGCCCTCCTATAATTTGGTTAAGAGGTCTTCTACCTCTTTGAGCTTATCATCCAACTCTTTCTTTAGTGTGATGCTGGGATCTTCTTATTATTCTTCTTGCATCAGTTTAAGTTTTAATAATGGGAGCATCTACTCAGCAACATACAAATTATTTAGACCTCTGAGAGGTCTAAAATATTTATATTGATAAAAGGGATGGTTTAGTCATCTTGATATGCTTATAGAGTTATTATAGATTGAATTTGGTGGCATTCACTTAATATTTGGCTTATTTATGAAGTTTTTTTAATTTTCTCTCCCTATCATCATTGATGATGTTCTAGTGTGTAATTTTAGTGGTCATTCTAATTAGCACATTCTTATATTAGATTGGGTTCATGGCATGAGGTTTTTTAAGGAGGGAGTCTTTCCCCTCATTAGGTCCTTCTAATATCAAAGTAGCAACTCTAGGCACCTCAAAATGAGGCTCATCCATATAGTTATCAAATGCAAATGAGAGTTATTTGTGCATCATGGATATGGTGGCTTGGGTGGGCATGGTTTCATATATATAAATATCCTCATCCACCCATCCCTTCTATGCATTCTCTCTTATGCTCAGATCCTTATCATCCATTTTGATGATGACCATCTATGTTTGTAAATCCTCATCTTCATTGGCACCATTGATCTCTTTGATGCTTTCCTTAGAGGATTCATTTGTTTGATCCTTAGGGGTTTATTCTTTGTATTTTTCCCCCTCATCCACTTCTTCCTCCTAAGGTTTATCAATACTCATCACTAGGTTAATTCTTTTGGCACCAATTTCACCTTATTGTTACTGGGGTTCCTTAGCTATCTCCATTTCATTTTCTATGGAACTAGTATCACCTTATCTTTTTTGAGGCACCCCTTCACTACTTGGGCAAGCCCCTTGTGAAACTTCTTCTACCTTCTTGGTTTGGTCATTTGTTATTTTATTGACTACCTCAATTTTTGGTCTTATGCTTACAGGACCCTTCATGGCTTTTTTCTCTAACTTAACTAGCTCCTATTCCTTGGCAAGTCTCTACTTCTCTTCAAGTGCCAGCACCTTATTAATGTCTTCCTTACTCAATCTTATTTTCTTCCAAACCCTTCTCTTCTCCTCTTATATTTGTGTAAATATTGTGGAGGGTTATTCAAGATGAGGGGATTGTAAGATCATATGTTTCCTCAAGCATAGAGGTCAAGCCACTTTGTAGGGATTCCTTTCCATCCTTAGAACTTGGCTCCTCTTCCCTTTCTTCTATCTCCACGATATATGTCCCTGATTTATCTTATTTAGTCTCCACCTTATTATTGAATATAAGGGATTATTATTTCTCCATCTATGATATAGTTATAATAGGGATCGAAATGGGTCCCTTAGTCTTTTTATTATGCTTATTGCTAGATGAAGCACTCTTTAGTGCAAAGGTCATGTGATTCTTAGGAGTTAGGGGTGTAATTTTCTCCTCAGAGGTAATTTTCAACCAGATGTGCTCCATGATTTCTTCAAGATTCTCTCTCCATTTATTTTGGAGATTCTTCTCCTATGTCTTCAGTGCAACCTTCCCTATATCATCAACTAGGAGGGGGAACTCATCATCTTTTCTAGGATCACCACCATTTTTGCATGACTTCATTTCATAGTAAAAGTTTAAGATCCTTCCATTGATAATCTCTCTTTGGAGGGGATGCATTTATATCATGTTAGACTCATCTTCCTTGTCTTTGGTGGCCTTGGATTTGGGGAGCACATATTGGCACCTTATCCTACTCCTATTTTGATCTATGATCTTGATCAAGATCTCTAGCTATTATGCATTAGGAATTATTCTTAGTACCACCATTAAATACTTGGAAAAAAATGAATAGGTTCCCATCTATGAACACTAAGTTCACTACATATAAATGATGTATTCTGGCAAAGGTTTTCATTCCTAACAAGTTTTCGGGAAGCTCCTAAGGGATGCGCCACTCAATCCCAAAGGTTTAGATGTACTTATTGCACCACCATTGCACCCTTATTTTATATTTTTGTGAGAAGTTGGGTGGGAAAATGAAGTATTGATAATTCATCATAAGGGACTCATGGTGGGGTGGTAAAACCCATATGTTATTATCATCTCTATCTGGCAAACCTATCTCCTCTATCACTATTAAAATCAACATATACCCCCACCTAAAGGTTTTTCATGCTCAATGTAACTCTTATATGTTATTTAAATTATCCTTAGAAATGAAATTAGAGATGTTAAATTTTACCCCTTGTACCATGTGGTTGGCTATGTATAAGAAGGTCTTACTACTATTAGACCACCATCCACCAAGGTATAATTTGTAGCTAACCAGGTGTGTCACTACCCTCATGTTGGGTCTTATATATCCTTAATAGGGAACATGAATCCTAACTTATGATAGCCCAAAAGATTTATAACACTCTCAACCTCCACTTCATCCTCTATAATTTGATAGATGTCTTCCCCTATGTCTGGTATCCCCATGATTCTAATAATGAGGCACATCAAGATCCTCATGCATTATCCTATGAAGTATAAATGGTCACCATGTACATGAAAAATGAGTAATTACATGAATTCTTTTAGTTTTCCAAAGATTGGTAGCTAAAATAGTTGGATTATGCCCATTTTCACCAATTTATCTCAGATGGAGACATCAAATATTGCATCACCCACCTTTGTTTTCTTCCCTATATCAACCATCCAGTCCTAGTTTAATTCTTGTATATTACTCCCTATTCAGTGGATATAATATTTGAGATTTTACATGTGCAAAAATTATATCCATTTCTCCCCCACCATTACCTCTAATGGGAATTACATCTCTTTATTGGTGATATTCATGCTCACTACTATATTTATTACTATGATGCTTATGCCTTCTACCAACTATGCCTCCCATTTGATGATGTTTTATTCTTTCATCACCCATGATTTATTTGCATCCTTATAAACCTAAATTAGACCTATTCTTAGCCATTTCTTACCCATTATGAACATAATTATATTTAAGCATAGTTGGTTGATCTTTTTGAAGCCCAAAATTATGATTGGCACTTCTTCATAGTCATGAAAACTGTGACTATGCCTTCAGATCTCAATCTTTCTATACCATTAATGGTGTCCTCATCATTATTATCAAATTTTACTCCCCAATTTCTCTCTTAATTTAACTCTAATATCATTCTTTTTAATTCAAATTAGAATTCAATCTTGTCATTTTTCAATCATTCTTGCTTGGGGGGCTATGGATGCTCTAGTTTTCACTAGTAATATTCTTTGTTTTTTTATGGCTTTAGCTCTGTGTTCTGGTTTGAATTATCACAAAGGTTTATAACCTATTATAGTCTACCATTTACCCCTTTATACTTTATTTTTAGCTACCTTATTAATGGATGGTGATTAATGTCTTAGTAGCACATAGATTTCTTGAAATCTACTAAATCCATAAAATCCACTAAAATCCATCACCAATTGCACATTTATTATAGATATTTGTGTTTCCACCATCACAAGATTAATTTTTGTAACAAGGTTTTTGGTAAAGTGATAGGTGATTCAAATTTTCACTTACCACCAACCATTGGGTGGGTGCCAGCTATCTTGATGGTCATTTTATTATGCTTATTTCAACACGATGGAACCTTCACCCTTCTTGTGGCAACCTGGGTGTATTACTTCACATGCACATGATTCAACCTCTTTAGTTCCATCTATTTTTAGTGTTTTTATTCCTTAAAAGTGTGCCTCTCTTTCTTAGTCAAGTTATTATGCTTTCATGTCTCTTACTTCGGCCTTCCCTACCCCATATAAATCCTTGCACTAGTCCTCTAGTGCTTCATTCACTCCTCTTGATTTTTTGTACGTGATCATCTTGTGTGCCTCCATTTGTCAGCTTATATTCATAACTTTATAAATTTGGAATAAATGTAGGTATTTGGCCTCTAGTGCTTAGAAAATGACCATGTTTGACTCACTTGATTGGATTTATATATATAAGTGTCAAAAGAGTTTCCATTAAGACTTCAAAGTCCCATTCCTATTCTATCAAAACTTGTACGTAGTGAAATGGGCCCACAATAATATTGACACATGGTCATCTCAATATTTGTGACCAGCATCATATATTTTTTAGAGGAACATACCTAATATTTTATTAAATACCTTAGCGATGCCATTCACTTTTGGATGGTAAGGTGTCATTTTATTGTGTGCCACCATATACTCAATCTATAGGATATAAATGGTTTCATTAATGAAGTGCATACCATAGTCACTCATCAAACTAAGTAAGCATCTATAGAGACTAATGATATTATCCTAGATAAAGCTTGTTATGGTGGTGGCTATATAATATTTAGTCAACACTACTTCTACCCACTTGATGAAGTAATTTGTGGTATTCAAATATATCATGCACTTGTACTCCTCATATCTAGAGTAATAGGCTCAATAAAATCAATGTACCATTTTTAAAATGGTGCTTAGGAAAGGATGGGGATGAGAGGCATCTCATCCTAGTGGTTGGGCTTTCTTATGTACTAGTAGATGTCACATGTTTTGGCATATTCTTTTGCATCTTAGAATAAAGTTGGCCACCACAACCCTAATTTTAGTACCTTATGTGCCATATCATCTCTAGAATAATAGCTTCTAGAAATCCCCTCATATACCTATTTCAACATTGAGTCCCATTCATGTTCTATGACACATCATCACATGACTTCATTATGGCTCAACTTGTATAGTTCCCCACCAATGACTTGAAATGGGGTGGTATGAACTATGAGTTTATTTTACCCTTAGTCATCATGGTTTAGGGTGGAGATATGGAGGTCAATGTGGTAATCTCTACCAAGTCTTTGAGGATGTGTTGGGCTCTATAAAGTTATGTGTTAGGCATATTATCTTCAATAGGTACTATCATATTGCTAGAGTTAATGCTAGAAAGATAGTCTAGGCCTGAGTTTTTTTTTCTAGGCTTCACTACAATAGCAAACTAGAATTCTTGAAAAAGAGCAATCCATTGACAAATGCACTTAAGTGGAATGGGCTTTTTCACTAGGTACTTAAGTTCCTCATGATCAATAAATAAGATGAAAGGGGTGGGTAATAAGTATAATTAGAACTTATGTAGGGCATAGACCATGGAAATCACCCCACTCTCAGTTTTGGTGTAGCTTTATTATACCTTGGTCAGTTTTATACTTGTGAAAGAAATGGGATGATCTATTTTGCCTTCACCTAGTTGTGCTAGAATAGCACTGATTGTAGTACTAGTGTCATCAATGTGGACATGGAAGGGAGTCACCAAGTTAAAAATTTACAATATCAACACACTTTCTAGTTTGAGCTTTAAGGTTTCAAATGTATCTTCATGTGATTCATCCCAATATAATGGATCATCCTTTTGTAAGAGCTCTTCTAATGGCACTATAATTTTGGCTTCTATATCTTTAACCATTATCATGTCTAGGGATATGTGTAGCTGACTTGTACTTATATAACTCTTTTGCATATTATTTTACATTTCTTTATGCATTCATATTCTTATTAGGTCAACCTATGGGTGGCACATGGCCTTGTTAGACTATATATAAGAGGTAGGGTTAATTATTCAACATCATATTTGATTATTCATTCTTATTACAAATATTTGGAAGGTTGCCCCATTGAAGTGGCTTATCTATTATTCATAATTTATACTATATTTCCATATCATTGTGATATATTTTGTATTTCTACTTATTTAGTGAATTAATATCATTCCAAGTGGTAACAAAGCACCGATTTGGGCCATAATTAGGTTAAAATCCATAGATCTTGAAATTTGGATATATCTCACAAATAGTTATGAATTTATTTGTAATGTTTTTACTACAGTTAATAAATAATGCTTCCATTAAAATTTTAGCTCATTTAGATGTATTTTTCAAATGTTATCACCATTTTAGGGTTTATCATAAATTTTCTCCATAGCTCACAATTTTTAGAAGTTTTCAAATTTATTTACATTTTTGGAAACCTTGGAAAAATTAGTTTGGGTCTATTCTTTGATATTATTTGAGGCCAACATATTTGAAAAAATTATGGTCAAATTTGGGTCAATAAGGCAAAATAAGGTTCACCATCAAGCCTTTATATGGTTGGTATTAACACCCAAAGATGGGAAACATGACAAGACACCCCTAAAAATTCTTTAGAAGATGATTTGGAGTTTGAATCATCTAATATGATTTCTTAAATTCAATCAAATCTGCATGGCCTAATGTAGAAGGATGTACGAGTCTAAACTCAAATATCAGTAATGTAAGGGGAGCTTAATGGCATGAACAATAAATTATATTAGATCATAACATAATTGCCTAATATTTCATATCATTTACCAATAAACAACCCTCCACTTTTTCCTTATGGTCCTCCACCTCTCAATACTAACACTACCAATATGAGGGTAAAACCAATGCTACCAAAAGTATACTTGTGCAAGTTTGATTGTAAGGATCCACTCACTTAGATCACTCAAATTGAAAATATATTAGATATGAAATAATTTAATAGCTTTCAAAATGTGTTTGTGGCATCTTTGTATCTAGAACTTGAGCTATTTATTTGGTATCATTATTTTTATTCTCAAAAGAAGAATACTGGTACCCCTGTTACATGGTCAATATTCTCTGACGAACTGATGTCTGATTATCAGGATAATTTTTTTGAAAACTAATTTAACCAATTAGCTAAACTATGAAAAATAAGAATAGCAAAGGATTATATTCATCAATTTCAAAATCTATCCTTATGTGTGGAGAATATCACTAAGGCAAATCTAACTAACCTTTTTCTAGGTGGACTAAAAGATATTATTAAATTGGAGGTTTGTATGTTTAACCTCACAACTGTATCTGAAGTTATACCAAAGGAAAACTTATAATAAGAAAAATAGAGGATCAAACATCATCCTTTCACTACTAGCCAAGAGCACACCTTCCCAAATCCATCATGGCCTCAAGCTAACAAATAGACACCATAACAAATTGAGCAAAAGCATACCAAAGGTTTGTGTTATGGTTGTGATAACAAATGGTGAAAAGGTCATCAATGTGATAAAAAGAAGATATTTTAAATTTAAGGGGCTGATGAGGATGAATAATATGAGGAGGCATCTAGTGAGGGTTTTGAAAGACCCCAGGATGAAGCTCTATATTCTCAACCTACTATCTCCTGCCATATGCTTGTAGGTATTTATACTCCTCAAAATCTTAAGGTGGTGGGTTTCATTAAGAAATAGAAGGTCATGGTGTTTATTTACTTAGGTATTATACATAATTTCATCAATATTATGTTGGTTTATCGTTTGAATTATTTCATGTACCCAACCCTAGAATTTTAAGTCATGATTGTAGATGGTGGTAAAATTAATTATTCCTAGAAAATTCCATAGTATTAAGTTAGCAATGGGAGACTATTTTATATATTCTCCTATGTTTACTATTATTATCAGTGGGACTAACATTATTTTAGGATTAAAATGGATCACCACAATGGGTACTATTGAGATGAATTTCCAAGAACTATTAGTGTGTTTTTATTATAAAGGCAAGATAGTGAAACTAAGGGGATTAAGATTTAAATCACCATAAGTGGTTAGTTCACATCAGATGACCAATATGTTGAAAAATGGTGATGAAGGTTTTATGGAATGCTTATTTTCCATTGATGTTCAATAAATTAAGGAGTCTACCCATCCTGATATACAAAAAAAATTGGATGAACATTCGGTTATTTTTGGCCTTGTGCCAAAAGGTCTTCCTCCTAGCCTTACTCATGATCATGCCATTAGACTCATTTTTGAAAGTACACCACCCAAAATTAGACCATACAGATATCCTTATGTCTAGAAGAGTGAAATTGAAAAAATGGTACAAGAGTTGTTAGAGGTAGGAACCATTCACCATAGCCAAAGTGACTATTCTTCTCCAATAATCATGGTGTAAAGGAAGGATTTTTTTTGGAGGATGTGCCCAAATTATAGAGAAAATAACAACTTCATTGTTAAAGATAAATTTCCTATTCTTATAATTGATTATTTATTAGATGAATTATATGGTGTTGTTTATTTTACCAAATTAGATCTTTGCTCTGGGTATCATCAAATCCAAATCCATAAGGAGGACATTCTTAATAAAGCTTTTTATACTCATGAAGGCCATTGTGAATTTTTGGTCATGCCTTTTGGTCTCACCAATGAACCATCCAATTTTTAGAGTTTGATGAATAAATTGTTTAAGCCATATAATATAAAGTTTATACTTGTGTTTTTTATGGCATCCTTATTTATAGAAAAAATTAGGAAGACCACTTATAGCATGTGAATAGATACTCACAGTTATTGAGAAACATCAGTTGTATGCCAAACCATCCAAATGTGATTTTGGAGTTTAGGAAGTGGAATATTTGGGTCATATTGTATCACATGAGGGAGTAAAATTTGATCCTAAAAAATCCAAGCCATTATGGAGTGGCATATTCCTAAGACACTTAAGAAACTAAGGGGATTTTTGAGGCTATCTGGTTATTATCATAGGTTTGTCAAAAACTATGGTAGAATTAAAATATCACTTGCTTCCTTGTTAAATAAATACTCCTTCTAGTAGACTGATATAGAAACCAAGGCATTTGAATAGTTGAAAATGGATATGTGCACCACCCCAGTATTGGCTACTCCAAAATTTTCTAAGACTTTTGTAGTTGAATGTGATGCATCTGGATATGGTATGGGTGTATTTTTAATGCAATAGGGTTGGCCCATCGCATTTTAAAGTTGATAATTGAAGGTTAAAAGTTATATTAAACCCATCTATGAGAAAAATATGATGGCTATTCTACATGTAGTCAAACAATGGAGACCTTATTTATTTCAAGTAAAGAATAATCATGATAGCCTTAAATATTTTTTAAAACAATGGTTATTCTCTAAAGAACAGCAATAATGGGTGAAGAAAATGTTAGATTTTTATTTTTAAATAGTTTACAAGAAAGGAAAATAAAATGTGGTGCCCAATGCACTATCTAGGCATGATGAAC
Source organism: Torreya grandis (assembly GCA_037957365.1). NCBI lineage: Eukaryota > Viridiplantae > Streptophyta > Pinopsida > Cupressales > Taxaceae > Torreya > Torreya grandis. Next base: position 2,311,757 of record JARHVA010001040.1, on the reverse strand, counting down.
TAGTTGAGGCATTGATATGTGCCATGAACATTTGGCAAGCAGACTGTCTCAAGGAAGCAAGGTTATAATGGGAGAATGATAGTACTGCCCATTTATTGATTCATAATTAGTAGTAGGGTTTAGATGGGATTGAAATGTTTATATGTAAGGGGGATGCATTATGGTATAAAGATACATATTATCTATGTCAGAATTCTCTTCTCAAACATAAAAAACTTCAATAACTTCATGCATCTCCACTTGGGAGTCACTCAAGTTTTTTGAAAACCTATCATAGAGTCAAGAAGTATTTTCTTGGAAAGGAATTAAGGGGGATGTATATAAATATGTAACCAAATGTATGGTATATTATTAAAATAAATATGAAACCATTAACACCTTAGGTCTTTTACAACCCTTATCCATCCCTAGTCAATGATGGGAAGAGGTATTTATGGATTTCATTACTGGGTTACCATGATCTAAAGGTAGAAATGTTATCATGGTTGTTATGGATAGACTCACAAAGTATGCTCATTTTTTTTAATTTATCTCAACCATTGGTGGCAAGTACAATAGCTTTGGCCTTTCTCAATATAGTTTAGAAATTACATAGTACTCCCAAGATTATTGTCAGTGATCAAGTACCATATTCACTAGTAATTTTTGGATATAATTATTTGCATGTTTATGAACCCAATTAGATCATAGATCATCCTAAAATTATAAATATTATGGACAAACTAAGGTAGTCAACAAGTGTTTATAAGGGTACATTCATTTCTTTATTTCAAATAAACAAGATAAATGGGTTCAGTGGTTGCTCTTGGTTGAATGGTGGTATAATACTTCAGTGCATAGTTTATCTAAAATGTCTTATTTTATGGCATGGTATGGATACCATACTCCATACCTCAATTCACCCATGAAGGCCCACCTAAATGTGTGTGCAATGGAGGAACACTTTCAACATCCATAGGAATTCCTTGCTAGTTTGCATAAAAACTTAGCTTTAGCCTAGAATCGCATAAAGCAATAGGCAAATCAATATAGAAGTGAGAGGCATTTTTAAATTTGTGATTAAGTATTTTTTCACTTTAATCCATATAATTATATATCCTTGAATCAATATGAAAAATATAATAAGTTATCTCCCAAGTATTATGGCCTTTATCAAATATTTCATATAATTGGTAGTGTGGCCTACAAGCTAGAATTGTTTCCATTTACTCATATTAATCTAGTATCTCATGTATACCACTCAAAATAAGTTACCATAATTAGATGAGGAAGGGAGGGTTATTATTGATATTGAAGTGGTTCTTCAAATGCACATTAAGCAGCTATGGTCTAGATTGATTATAGAGTATCTGATTAAATGGAAAAATTTACCTTTTGAAGATGTTACCTAAGAGGATGAATAGTTCATGAAATAACATAAGAGATTTATTCAACATTGAGGATAGTGTTGGTTTTAAGGGTCAGGGCATGCTACATCTTTAACCATTGGCATGTCTATGGATATGTGTAGCTGACCCATGGCTTGCATATTATTTTACATTTCTCTATTCATTCATATGCTTATTAGGTCAGCCTATGGGTGTCACATATCCTTGTTATTATTTATATATATATATAGGATTTAGGGTTAGTTATTCAACATCATATTTAAGTATTTATTCTTATTTCAAGTATTTGGGAGGTTTTCCTCTCAAAGTGGCTTATCTATTATTCATAATTTCTACTATATTTCCATATCATTATGATATATTATTTTATTTTTGCTTATTTGGTGAATTAATATCATTCCATTGGTATAGTTCCTTATTAAATTCCTGTAGTACCTGAAATGTCCAAGAAAGGTATGAATAAATTTATGCATTGATGGGGTTTAGAGCTAAAGGGGGATTGCAATCTTTGTTGGATCAATGAGAATAACATATTTGTAGATGATGTGCCCAAGAAAAGTACCAAATAACATAGAAAAAACACACTTCTTGAGGTTCAAATAAATTTAAAATTATCTACACCTTTGAAACATTAGGTGCAAATTGTCATAATGATCCTTTACTAACCCATACATAATCTAGTCATCTACATACACTTAGAGGAATTTTTGAATAAAGTCCTTGAAATTGGTGATCACCACTTAGTAGATCATAGTTGACACATTATTTAACCCAAAGGGCATCACATTGTAATAAAAACAACCCCATTCTATCATAGAGTTGGTTTTAGGCTTGTCCTCCTCCTTAACCTGGACTTGAGGGTATCCTAAGAACCCATCAGTAAAGGTGTATATCTTTCAACCCAATGATGCCATCCAAGACTTCATCAATGAATGGAGTTTGAAAGTGGTCAGTTATGCATGCAACATTTAATATTATATAGTCAACACAAATCTAGATGTTCCCATCCTTCTTGATGCTAATGAACATGGGGATAACCCATTCATATTAATGTATGAGGTATATTATGCCTAAGGATAGCATGCCATTAATATCTATTTTGATCATGGTATGAAGATTGGAATTCATCTTGTAAGGTCACTTTTTGATGGGTCTTACACCATCAACTAGTTTGATGTTCATCTTCCCAAGGGATAGGTGTGTTCCTTTCATATCTCTATAGTTTTGAGGGAACAAGTATTTGACTTCATTCAAGAGATCAACAATATGTTACATCTCTGTGTTAGACTAATAGGTACCTAGAGTGGTAATATTTATTTCCCCATCTAAACTAATAGATACCTTGGTAGTTATTAATAACACTCAGTAGGGTTCATTCTTCTCTTGGTGTGAGTATTTGACTTGTCTATTGTCCTCGCTTGTTTCTATCTAAATATGGGTAGGGTCTTCATATTTTAGGGTGTTATCCTCAACATGGCACACTAAATTCCTTTTTCTTATCAGATTCATCTAGTTGCATGCCTTCCATGTTTCATCATCTTCATCACTAGAGTCACTATTCAAAAGTTTTTCCTTAAAGAATATTGGGAGCACTAACCCATTTTCACCAAACATGTATTTTAGGTACTCCTCTAATATTACAATGTCCTTAAACACTGACCTTAGAACTACCTATATAGCTCAATTAAGTCAAGTTTTTGTAAATAAAAGGAGAAGGTGTGAACAAACTCCTCCTTAAGGGCATCCTAATTGATTATCTTGTGTTTCATCTCATTTACAACATACCATGCATGTTCCCAAGTCTTTAAGGTCCTATAAAGGACATGCACCCATAGATTCTTTATAGAATTTTCATCATAGATAGTGTACATTTCTTCACAAAGGTGAACATGAATTATAGGGTCAAAGTTTCTAGAGTAGGTTTAGATTTGTAGGTCCTCATTATTCATTTAGAATCTAGTTAAAATGGCCACCTTCACATCTTGCCTAGTTGGCAAGGTAGGTTTTTTCACTACCCACCAATGAGTGATAGTGATCTTCAATATATACACTAGTGTGCCCATTCTATCCACTTATTTTGGGATGCATGATTCAAGATCATAAACATAGTCTTCCACTGGATTACTCCCTTCACATCTTGGAAGTGCTATAAGTTTTCCCTTACTAAGGTGAAACACTCTTTATCCCTTCTTCTTGGCACAAGGGACCCATATTTTAGAAGCGTAATCAATTTGGACCTAGCTTATATTTATTAGTTTTGGCACCTTCACACACACCAAATGGCACCTTCGACTACTTTTCTCACATGCTTCCTTGACCCATCAGTAATAAGAAATGTTAGTGGTGTCCAAGGTTGATTATCCATCTTCAAAAGAAAGGATTCTTTGATAATTTGGGTCTAGAGTCTTGACACCTTACATCATGATTTTATAGATGTAGTTGATTTCATATTGATGTCTATACTCTTGAAATAGGGGGTCATTGGTCATTTGAAAGGAGTATAATTACATTATCTTTTCCATTCTCAAATTCATGTAATGACTTTTGAAGTACATATGTGCATTGTTTACATAACACCATGGCCTTCCTAAAAGCACTAGATAATTTTCCTACTTTGCTAACTTGATTACTTAAAATTCAATGTGGAATTTGGTGCCCATGATATCTATAATTGTGCTTTTTAGAATTTTAATCGACTATGCATGGGTTTTATTGACCATGGAAAATACATGAGGGGAAGGTCTCAAGAACAACCTACCCATTTTTTACTATGCATTCTTGGTCAAGATGTTAATCTTAGTGCCTATTTCTACAATAACCAAACATACCATCTATCAATAGTGGCATTCACCAAGATTTTTTGGTTTTATTCTACATTTTAAGTATGCTAAACTTCTCATGCTCTTTCTATGCATGGTGAGATGACTTTAACTTGATTTTGGCCTGCATTTTCCAAAACTAAGTTCTTCAATAGAGGTAACATTCCCTCTATTTATAAGAGGTATATGGTCTCAGTAAAATTTGTATCTCAACTTCTTAGATATCCTACTTTTTATGAGAGGTGGTAGCTTGCACTTCTAGGTCTTACAATAATTGGAGTTCTCCTTACAGGTTTTGGATGACACTCATAGCCTATTAAAATACATCTTTTTGGCATGTTGTGTTTGGTTGTAGTGTTGATTTAGGTTCAAGCCACTTTATGCATTTAGTGAAACCATTATTCCCATATTCTAAGCATAACTTAGGTACTATCACAACTAGTAGCTGAGGGGTGAATCCACTATGAGTAGTTGCCTATACCTTGATTGTCTTTATGCATGCAGGTTACATCTTTGGGGTCTATTTTTTAGTATTTGGCTTATTCTTGATAATTCTTGCATGCTTGTCTATGATAAGACTACCTTGGGTTAAATTTTTGTATAATTTGGGGTATTCCTTGACCTTATGAGACCCTCAAAAATATCCACACATGGGATGTGTAGGGAAATCATGCTAATAATTCTCTATTGAGCCACACTTATAACATGAGCATAGTGGGAACCTTCTACCACCATGTCCTCCACCTTGCCCTTTGGTGCCTTATTACATTTCAAAACCTATGTTATATTGGTCATATCCCTCATTACCTTGGATATCCTAACATCAAACTACTATAGTAGCCTATCATGCAACTATTTCCATGTTCTTACACATTTCATTAATCACCCAATAGTCAATAGTGGTATGGGTATAGGTGTCACACAACTTACAATAAATGGTTGTGATGACTTGACTAACACATGAAAATAAAGGGTAGTTATATATGTCATGTACCCCTCAAAAATCTTCATATCCTAGAATTAGGGTACATACATTCCTCTATGGGTAGTTAGTCCTATTATGGCCCTCTAATTCACAATTTGTACACCATAATCCACTTTGAACATCATGCAATGAGATAATGGTAGATTTTAGAGTTGAGAAGCCATGGATGTAATCTTTGCCTCTATAAATGGGTTGATCCTAGTACCTACACTTCTAACTACCTTAATCTAAGTACAACTTCAATTACTTCTCAAGGGTCTATAAAATTATATAAGGAAATCACTCTTTAGAATGGAATGAATAACCCTTCAATGAACCACTATGCATGCTTGGAAAGGTGAATATCATATATAATCTTTGATAGAAGAGTTTCGAACCTTGTATCATACATCCACACACTCTCTAAGATTCCTTGGGTAATCTCTTTTAGTGGGGAGATGTTTTGTTGTTCAAACTCTAAAATGTCAAATTCCTTCAAGAATGCATCCTTTAGGGTATCATAGTCAACCATGGCCTGGTTAGGATCAAATTTTTATACCAAGTATGGGCATGACTAAGTGGAGTGGTCATAAACTAGGTTACCTTTCACTCTGATTGGGTTATACCCCATGCACACCACTATAGTTCAAACTTCAACACATGTTCTATGACATTATTTATGTTGTGATACTTTGGTAAGTGCATATCCATTTCATAGTAGATTTGTTATTCAGAAATCTAGTATTTGAGGCACTTGTCCCCCTAACACCTATCTTAGTATCGATCCTCTAATGTCTTGAGCCACTGGGTTAGGTATTGATCCCATTTTTACTACTGGCATAGTTGATGTCAATGGTGTTATACTACTTACTTTTATAACTAGACCAATTCTTGTAGGTTATTGTCTACTTTACATTGCTGACATTAGTTGAATTGGTATGATCACATTCAAGTTTTGTTATGGTGAGCTAGCACCCAATGGTCTAGATGTATTTTCACTCACCTCCTTATATGGAATAATATGTTCAATCATAAAGTTATAAACCAAGTCTACAAAATGTCTAAAATCCACATCATTGATGGAGATAATTATTACTTTTTTACTTTCTTCAAGTGAGGGATCTAATGCATGAGCATATTTTGTAGGTTCAAAGGGGGTAAGAACATCAAGCGTATCTATAGTCACCAAATCCTATATAAAACCAAGGAATTTCACACCTATCAAGTGTTGAGATCGATATATCACTTAATTATAACTCTCATCCTCACACTAATATATTTAATAGATCCTTCCCCATGCCCTTCTCACTCTCTACAAGTTCTCTCAACACTTTTAGGTTCTATATCTTCCATTAGTTTGTGTCATCTCTTATTATAGGTCTATCTTCTAAGTTCTTGATTGTCAATTTGATCATCCCCTTCCATCATGCCTCACCTACACATCTCGTTCTCCACCTTAGTGTTGTTCATACGTGAAATGAATTTATCCTTCCAACCCTAAAGTCTCAAAACCATAATCCATCATTAGTTTTTTTAGATATACTCCAAATTCCTTCACAAATGTATCTCTTGGGTTGCAAAAAATACGGGACTCTACTTCTTCAGGGCATGAGTGTGTTGAGAATACAAAGTCATGAATGTATTTATTTAGTGTTCCTTTCCACCATTTGTCTACTACTCTAGTCCAAGTATCATCTAGGGTCTCAAGTTTCTCTAGGTGTTCCTTCATCCGCTCATAATATTTTCCATAGCTTCTTATTTTATAGGTTAAATAGGAATTCAACCACTAGTACACATGTTTAGGTAGCTCACATAAAAATACCTCATATATAGCATCATATAGGTTTTTATAAACCCATTTCATTATCTTTTATCCTTTATAGGTTGTATAATTTAGCACAAAGCTATGTTCCACTTATTATAGCTAATGATTGATGTTGTCATGAGAGATTTAGTACATCATTTTGTCACACTATTGTAGCAACAAAATTCAACATGCTTCTTGGTAATGGAACCAAAAATGTTGTAAAAAAAGGTGCACAAATTTGAATTAGTTGGTTTTTGGTTTATTTTAACCAAGCACAAGCATGGCATATTCCCTTTACCCTCAACATTTTAACACTCATCATTACCAACATCAATCCACATAAGGAGCAAGCCTTATGCACTCACCTAAATTACAACTAAGATGGAACCAAGGCCCATGTTAGGATAATTGTTCCATAGCATGAGACTTTAGTTATGGGACTTGATAAATTCATTGAGAGATTTGGTAAATCCATAGACATGAGCCTTTCATGGACTAAGCCTAGTGTCATGTGGGCTTAAGCCTTTATAATACTAATTCTAGTGTCATATGAACACTTGAAGGGTCAAAAGGCTACTTTAACTTAAATTAGCCTTGTTAGACTTGCACTCCTCATAAGGATAAGAACACTTAGCATAGGATCTATACTCATTCTCTATATATGTTCATGATGATGTCACCATCTATTATAGGGACTCCATTATAGACATGAACTAAAAACATGCATACATATTACTTAACATAAATATATTAAAAATATGAAATTATAACCATTACATATCCCAATATTAATACACAAGATGCTTAAACCATACACATTATATGTTAATGCAATAATATTCATCATTAATTAAGTTTATAAGATAGACTATAGATTTCATCACATAATATGTCTAGTTCATTCTACCTAATAACCTAGAAGCTCACAGATGATCTTGGGTACTTAAAAATGGAGCCTTCATAGCATCCATACTAATCCTAAGTCTAATGTCTACCAAAGTAGTATATACAGAGTAATTCAATTTTTCTAGAGCTCCATTATAATTCATTATCTCTCCCTTCTTCGACTAGCTCAAGCATCATAAATATCTCTTAGGAGCATTTTTACTAGGGTGGAACATGGACACTGAGTGATGATATGTAACCTTGGTCATAACACCCACCATATCGATCACCTTGTGAACTCTATGTTGTAGTCTCCACATCTTTTAAAATCATTGAAGATGCCTTGAAGATCTGAGAGCTAGTTAGCTACCTAAAACTGGCGTAAGATATGAATTACACCTTCCATATGGTACTAAAATGCTCAATATCTAATCACTACAAAATTAATCCTCTATGCCCAAGTCGATGTCATGTTGGTTTGAATCTAATAATTAATGAAATAAGGAGCCAAACATCTATAATTTTTCTATTTATGCTCCTAAATTTGCTCTTATATAGAGGGCATACACAACCAAACATAAAACACTTGACAACAACTTGTAGCTTATACCAACACTCAAAAACATGAGATTAAACACATGTGCAAACACAACCAACAAAATAAAATAAGTAAATGCTTTCTAAATGCAAATATGATGATCAAAAGATGAAAAATATGAGGAAAGGTCCCATCAGGCATGCCAAAATGTGTGAACTAAATTTATAAGTGCTAAGAAAAAAAAACTAATATTAATCTAAGATAAATTCAACCTAAGATAAGGCAACAAACAAATAAAACTAGAAAAATTAAAAATTTAAGCTTCAAATGTGAAAGCTTTATCCATTTTGATTTAAACTTGATTTTCACTTTGAAAATGTGGTGCTCACTCTTCCTATGCAAAGGATAATGAGCATATTTTTGATGCAAAATAAGTCTTTGATTTACTTTGATTCACTTGTAATTAGAAATTTGTTAGCATAATTCTGGATTCTTCATGATTCAATTTTAGGACCCTTGAAAATTACGGTTTCCAAGTTTATTTATATATTTTTGGAGGAGGATCTAATAATAGAGGATTATTTGGATTTATTAAATGATCCAAATAATCAAAGGTGGATAATGAGTCCTCATCCATGAGGATGAAGACCATTTCAAATGGTTGAGAAAAGTATGGAATTGGTTAGCTGATTTAGTAAGAATAAGTCAGTCTTCTTGAAAACTCAAGGGATGAGTCATAAAGGTTGATAAAGTTGTGGGTTTGGTTGGGATAAGGGAGAAAAGGCTGGAAGATGTTTTGATGAGGTCTAAAATATGTATTTTATATTTAAAATAAGGATTTTAGTGTGCATAATTGGCTAATTTAACTTATTCAATTATTTTAACTTGGAGAGAGATGTGACATATTAATTAGATAATAATTATTAATAGATTTTAGGTGCGTTTTGACACTAGATAAAATTTAGGTGTCTACACTTTACTTATTTTATAATTATGACTTAGTCTATTTTTGAACTGATCATAGAATTCAACATAGTCATATATGGTTTTTTGCCTTAGTCATATTTATCCTCTTCAAATTAATTCATCCACTTTAACTTTACCTTAGATGCCTTGAACATGGATCTTACCATGGCTTTTTCCTTAGCTAATTCCTGGAATTTTTAGATGATCATTTGGATGATGCCATATGGCATCATCTCAATAATCTTAAATTATTTTTCTTTAATTATTTATCACCCCTAGATTTTCTTTTATTTATTTTAATTAATCAATTTTGATATGTTTTAATGATTGTTTTGAAGGAATCCACATGGCACTATCTAGTGTACCCAAGAGTGACATCATTTTAGTCATTTGTATGATTAGTGCTAGGTAAGTGGGCTCGTTGAATATTGTTTCATGGTATTATCTTGGTAACCCTTGATCTTGGAGATTATTGTATAGTGTTTAAGCCTCTAGGTAAGTGGGATCATAGAATCTTACCATGTGGCATCATTTCGATGACAAAATATCCTAAAGAAGACCATATAGTGTAAAAGCCTTTGGGAAAGCAGGCTCATAGGATATTTCCATATGGCATGATATCAGTGACCTAATACCTCAAAGATGTTTGTATATATTTAAAAGCCTCCAATAAATAGGGTTCATAGGATTATACCATATGGCATCATCCTCATTAATTACTATTTTAGATATTTTATTACTAGGTGCGAAGCTTACAAGTAGTGGGTGAGCAAGATGTTTCCATGTGGCATGATCTTGTTGCTTCATAGTTTCAAATATATTTTTATTATGCATAAATCCTATAGGAAAGTGAGTGAGTTAGATACTATAGCATGGCATAATACCACTAATTTGAAAATTTTGGAGGTGTCCATATTGAGATCGAAGCCTTTGGGCTAATGGGCTAGTGGAATAATGTCACATTGCAAAATTACTCTACATTATAGCCCCAAGGAGGTCACACTAGCCATGTTGAGTGGCATGGTAGTGGGTTAGTGAATTATTACCATATGGATATTTTCATAGAGTTTCCTAAGAAATAACAGATGGAAAGAGTAGCGCTAGGATCCTGAAGGGAAGCTAACATGGCCAAGGAACCCATTGAAGTGACCATGTAGATCCTAACTACATTAGAAATGGCCAAGGTCAAATTTGATGATCATCTCAATGTTATTTACACCATTTTCATTTGGCATGAGATTTGAAAGGATTTTTGAGTGCTATGTTGAATGAATCAAGAAAGTGGGATTTTAAATTATTGTCTTTCACTTGTATGATCCTTTTGATAGATATAGGATTTTTATTATGATTGGATTAGATTCTTGTATATATCCATGTTTGGTGGTTTAGATGTTATGTAATGGTTGTTTCATTCCTATATTTTTAAAAAATAATGGGTGTGCCACTAAAGATCTGGGTCATCAACATAATATTAACTGAACCAAGAGATAGGCCAAGGGTCATAAGATAGAGCATATGTGAGACTTTAAAAAGTGAGAAAAGTCTAAAACTAAGAGGAATAGACAAGGTCTAAGTTTACCAAGTGTAAAATACTGAGATGATATATAATCCATAAATATTGTCTACATTTCCCCCCTTTAATATCTTAAAAATTTTACCAATTAAAATGAAATGAATGTGTACTTGGGTGTGTATAACACACCTTTCCTTTGCTTGAGTCCAACTTTAGTGCTTTTCTAGTGAATGGTCTATAATAAATAGAATGTTACAGTATATAACCAGTGCATATAATCTATAATTAAAAGTATTGAAAAGATTAAAATTAAAATAGAAAGGTTTAAGAGTACACATATGTATCAATGTAATCGCCTCACCGGTTAGAAAGTTGATTTGAAAAGATATATGATTGTAAGGCTCTAAAAATAAGCTTAGGATAAATATATATAAATATGTAAAGTGCATATATCTAAAGAGATAGAGAGAGAAATTTATTATAAGGCACATTCATCTAAACTTGGAGAAAAGATGATTTGCCACTTGATAGTTGAGATTAACTCAACTATGAAACCCAATGATACTTATAACCTAGTGAGGGCATATGATACAATTAGGTCCAACCTAAAAACTTGGAAATATTGAATGATTTAATCACCTCAACCATACCAAAAGTGAACCAACTAATATAGTATATTGGCTCAATTTAGTCCATAAAAGTACAACCTAGTAGGTGACAATAGTACCTGAGAGTATTTTTAAATATCAAATTGATTTATATTTTACAATATTAGGTTCAAATTAAATAAAATATGCACCTTAGATATGTATGATGTTGAAGCTATGTATAACAATGGTACCAATGTATAGAATTATACCATGAATATGAATCTGAATCATATAACTATGTGCTTTAGTGAATTCAAAATTTGTGTAAGTGTGGAAAAATTGATTTCAAAGCACTAACCTGATATATATGGGTAAAAATAAACATTGAAATAAGTTTTAATGTGGAGGACATGTTTATAAGACATGCCCCCACCGTGATCTAGGTGTGTTGAATAATCAATAAGTGTTGACAATATGCTTCGAAAGCATGCCCTAATTAAATTTGAAAAACATGAATGTGTGAAATTTGTGTCTATATGACATATGACCATTGAATCTAAACATTGATATAGGTACCAAATATTGAATAAGTATGGAGAACATGCTTCTAAAGCATACCCCCACTGAAACTAAATTTGTGCCAAATGTGAATAACATTTCTCTATGACATGTTACCACCGATATACCCCAACCTTTGAGGATAAGGAATAATATAAACTCATATTTACCTCACCTCGAAAGGATAAGACAATTGTATAATATATGAATGGAAATATATACACATAATATTTTCAAACTTTATCAATTATTGATGTTTTCTCTCTTACAGGAACCAATCAAGTCTCAATATCTCTGAGTACATGCCTTAAAGGATACAATGGGAAATGGGTGGTCAAACCATTAGTGTTTTGAAATATTATTTTCCCATATACCACCACTTGATATCTACACAACCTTCTGTTAGACACTTATCTAATCTTGGCCTCCTCTATTAAACACTCTATGCAATTCATCACCTTATTTAGCACTTACCTAAGCCTAAAATATTTTTTGACATTTAATGAATAATTTAATCTTGGGTTGATCTTGTATTCAAATTAATATTTTCATGTTATTGGTTTAGGTTTGCCTTGGCCAACCTAGACCAGAAGCTAGCTTACTTTATGAATTAACAATACAAGGTCAAATTTGGCTAACCCCATCAACTAAAATTTCAAAACATTTTATGGTTATATCCATATATCTACACATACATTTTTTCATTTCATAGAGAGATACAATAATTATTCATTTTCAATTTTTTACAATTTAATCTTAGACCATTATACTTGAGGAGTTATTTGATTAGGGTTTTACACTTGAAAAGAAGAACTTTGTCTTATGAAATATTTAGATTCATTAAAATATCCATGGATATATTATATTATCCATCCTTAACTTATTCAACAATACATAACAACCTCTTATGAAGCACCTTTATCCAAGGGATAAATTGATTCTTGATGGGTTCATCTCCAAGGTAAGTATCTCTAATTTTAATCCTCTATTTTAGTAGATAAAACAACATATATTGTGTATTTTGAATTTATTTTTCTCTCCATGAATTAGGGTTATATCTATACATAGATTAATTAGAATTATTCTATGAATGTTTGATTTCATATTTATCACCTGCATTTTATGCCACAAGCTTTGGTGAGTACTAGATTAGATTTTATTTTACTTTTCATATACTTAGTGAATATGAAAACATAAGACCTAGTTTGAGTTATAACATAGTGTTACTTGACTAGAGTCTTTGGAACCCTCTCGAGTGATGTTATCATGATAAGGTACCCATTAGTTAGGTATAGAATATTCATCTTGGTCATGACCTCAAATGTCTAAATGTATCAACAAGCAAACCATGGTTTGATTAATACATCAACTACATTTTCCTTTATATATATTCTAGTCAACCCAATGTAAAATCAAACCCTTATAGGTTTTATTTCATGTATTCATTTTATTATCATATTATATATTTTTATTTTTGTAGTATTATATCAAACCTATTGATACAATCTAGTAATATTAGCACACATTTAACACATAGTCTCTTTAAAATGACTCTATTATATTTGTACAGGTCTTATCCAAATATAGGAGCCTAGTTCTTATTCAGTTACATGATTGATTAATTTTTTAACTTAATAAACTCTATTCATAGTTCTCATTTTTAGAATATAGGTTTACAGACATAGTCAATCAAATTGACTCTATTCATAGATTATTTTTGAGCACACAAGTTTTGTATACTTTGTCAACCTAGTCAAATCGATTCATAAAATATTACAATAATCACTTGAGTAACATTGTATAAAATTTTAAAACTAGGCATATTAAAAAATAAAAAGGTTCATTCTTATGTTCTCTATCTTTTTTGCATTTAAAATTTTGGTTTTTAGAATTTGCATTCAATAAAACTATAACCCTGTAACAAAATTGGGTCAACTAGATTGACATAGTTATGTATCTTGTCTTCTCTCTAGAATACATCATAGACCTATTCTATTATGTTCTTCAAGATCTTCATTCTACAGAACAATATTGACCTTGTCAACTATGTTCTATATTATTTTTATATAGTGTTACCTAAATTGACTCTGTACACTTCATTGTCAAAATAATTAATCTATTTTTCATAGTAATTTATTCACTTTCCATTCTAGTTGCTCACATTCTTAAAATAAAAAACATAGATTAATTGGGTGGTTTTTCAATTTAATTATTTATTCACTCTATTTTTCTCTTTTCCACACACTTCCAAATCCCTTTACACTAAAAAACAATAATCATTTTCTTTCAAAGGTCTACCTAATTGGATTTATCACTAAGGGGGAAGATGATTTAGTTTTTTGGCTAAGTATAAACATGTGGTTGAGGTATATATGGTAAAATCATTTAACACCCTTTCAATATAGGATTTTGAATTGATGAGGTAGACCCCAATACCAAGATAGTACCATTGCCAATACAAATCTCTTTTAGCTTAAACTACCTAGAACTATTCATAGACTACTTTATAGTTCCTACTTATAGCCAACTCCCCATCACATTAATTTCAAAATTTACAATAACTTAAAAACATTTAGTAATGACCAATTAGTTAGTATTTACAATCATTTTTTGTTACTTTATCTTTGACCATTGTATTTTATATTGTAAAACTTTCACTAGCCAATGTTAGTGCAAGGTTTATGTTGTGTGTTCCAATTAGATCAACCACATTGATTTAATTTCTTATGTTCTTCATTTATTTTATTAGTTATTATCTTGAAAAAAAATACCTATTTTTAGAACAATGTAATCCCTGACAACATAGTCTCTTATAGACTATTATCATTGCTTAGCTTTAGTACCTAGTTTCCTTATACGATCATGTATCTTTTCAACCTATTCCATTTATACCTCTATAGTACACTATAGACCTATCAGACTATGTATCTTTTTATCTTGTTTAGTATCTCTATCTATAGTACATAATTGACCCATATGACTATGTATCATTCTAGCTTGTTTGAATATTACCATCTACAGAACATAGTCAATCAATTTGATTGTGTCTTTTGCATCTTATTATGTGGACCTTTTTCATAGACTTTGTTGACCCAGTAGACTCTATACTTATTGGATAATATTTTTTTGTGTTTGGATAACTTTGTCCCTATTTTTCCTCTTTGCTTCCTAATTTTATATTCTTCTTTCAAGCATCATGAAATCCCCTATTAAAATATTTTAGATAACTTAAATCCATTTATATGCTAAATGGGACGTTCTTATCTTCCTACCTTCACTACCTAAGAGAATATTCAATCTTGGAACACCTTTTCTCATCCCTCATCTTTTGATTTAAACATGGTTCAAATCACTCTAATAGATGAGATTGGTGGATCAGACCCATTTTATACTTGTCAATATAATTCTCACCTTCAAACATTCTATCATACTATGGAGGTAATTACCACAAGCCTAACCAATAAACCCACAAGAAACCTCCTCAACAATAACAACTTGCCCCCTACCAAAATGCCACCTAGTAACCCTCCCCTAATACCAATTTGGGGAATCCTCATACCAACACCAACCCACCAGTTGATAAAAATAAAATTCTTACACAAATAATGTAACATATAAACATCTAACACCTCTCAAATGTTATAACTACAACATAATTTGATCAACATGGATAATCAACCTCCCATTCTTCCCCAAAATAATCAAAATTTTATTTCTAACTCTTAAAAATGTCATGGGAAATGTTATTCCCAAATATATCATGCACTATAAGATGCTTAAACAAATTGAAAACAAAACTGTAGCCCTTTTCATTATATCTTTGATATTGTTAACATATCTCCAACTATTATATATGATGGAAATTGAAACCCTGCATCTTTTCTCAAGGCATTCTGTAATCTTTATAAATATTGGATGCAAATTAATACATTTTACACTACAAAAATTTTAGTTAAAACCCTCATTGATGATGTATTAGAATAATATAGACAACTTCCCTAATATTCTATATGGTAACTTGATAATTTAGTAAATCATTTAGTTGAATAATTCCAACATAATGATCTTATTATAAATTATCTTAGTCATTTCATTAAAGATAATAATCCCCTACCAAATCAGCTCATGATTTTATCAAACGATGTAAATATTTAACTCACAAAGTTGATCACAACATGACTAAGGACAACTTGTTCAAAATTTTCATCACAACCATAATACCTAAGTTTGAAAATTTTCTCCCCTAAATTTAAAGGATGCTCTCAACCAAGCTAAGTGTCAATAATTTCTAATGAAACATTTTTAACCTCACACTAAAACCATCAAGGGATTTTTCCAACATTCAACCAATGTACTCACTAGAAATCCTCTTCAACCAAAGCCAAGAATAGGTAAAATGGAAAATCCTGAACCTTCCCATACATTATTAATCATGAAATAAATGAAACAACTTTTAACACCTTATAAACCATTCACATGTCCTAATAATCCCTCTAAACAATATGAGCCTAACCAATTTCGTTAATTTCATATTGATATAAGTCATTCCCCTAAAACATGTCATGGGATTAAAAAAAATTAACATTCAAGCATGATGCATGATGCCATGATTAAAATCCTTCATCATGATTATGTTTTTTATTCTCAAAAGAAACAAGCTTTCAAATCTTCTTCCACTAACAATACAAAAACTTTCTCTACATCCAACCACAATCAAACAAGGATATTTGTGTGATTGACATTGATTATGATTAATACTATACAAATTTGCAATACATGAATTTTACTAAGCTCAATTATTGATGCAAACTTTCCCTCAAATATCCCATCACCAAACCAAAGAAAGCATATTTAGAAGAGCGACTTCTCAAAGATACTACTACCACTAACTTACCTTTAGAAACCAATACATAACCATCTCCTCAATTCAAATCTCTAACTAATTCTTTTCTTAATAAACATATTTTAACTTCAAAGTCTCATATCATTCTTCTTATTACAAAACTCATAGGAATTTATTAGATGAACTTAACTCTATGTCTTGAAAAATCCCTCTCATGGAATTAGTATTCACTTCTCCCTATCATGCATAAATTCCTAATGCAACAAATCCAAGAAATAGAAGAACCATATTCATTAGAAGAGGAATGACCTTCTCACAAGCCTCAACCAACAAAATTTCATACCTTTGAAACTATTTTTCCTTGTTTAAAACCTTCCATAGAGTTTCTTGAATAAGACATGGTCAAAGATGAAATTATCTTTCGCACTAATGATCCACTTCAATTTATTAATATATTCATTAATGTCACTAGTATTAGTAAATAAAGGGTCATGAATTAATGTGACATCTTTTTAGCTCATTCAGTAACTTGGGTATAACAAATATCATCTCAAGAAAAATTGTCTAACATGTCTATTTGACAAGACCAATCAAAATCCTCTTGGTTGTATTTGTATCCCTCTTATTATTGGACCCAAAACTATACATACTAATCTTATGGTTCTTGACTTACTATTATCCTATAATATACTCCTAAGATAGCCATAGACTCATCACATGAGGGATATTGCCTCTTTTAGTATCCAATGTGTCAAGTTATTCATAATGGAAAAAGGTATAAATATGATGTTGATCCTAACCCATTCAGTATTCAACTTCCCAATCATAAATATCAATATCATATTCCCACTACTCCAGGAATTAATAGTGCACCTTTACCTAATTTTGTCAATATGAATCTATACTTATAGGTCACTCTTGTTGATTATGATGATGATGAGCGAAACAATTTGCAAAACTCATATAATATTACCATGTTATCTCCTTACATTTTGGAGTAGCTTCCTCCTTCCTTGTTACCTTGTGATCCTACCATCCCTATTATCAATGAGATCATCAATTTCCCTCCTCCATGTAACATACATGAATCATATGATGCATAAGATGATTTCACTTGAAATGATTATGGAGTGGCCAATTTATTTCAAGACCCTTTAACCATGTCGCCTCATAAATTTAGTGATATAGGCATATCACCTTCAAAGGTTCCCTTAGAGACACAAGTATGTACTATCTCTCCCACCTGTGATGATAACTAAATTATTTTTGAATCTAAAATAAGATATTTGGATGTTTAACACTATCAACAAACCTTAGCTAAAATACATGATTTTGACTTTAATGTTCATACTATTTCCATGGATATTGATTTAGAACCTGAAGGCCATGTACCTATAGTTAATTATCCACTTATCAATACTCCTTAGGTTGTTGAATAAATCTTACCTCTCATAAATTCAAAACATTTAGAAACTTCTATACCTTTTATCCCATCAATAACTACCAGATCCTCCCCCCACTAGTGATTGTAAATATATACCTATTATCAATCCAATTAAATCCAATCAACCTTCCTCCATAGTTCCACCTACTCTTGATATCACTCTTGATTTTAAAGCCACATATGTACAACAAATACATTATGAATATAATTTCCATGGTAAAAAAATCATTGATGTTGACGTAGATGTGGAATATTATGGACCTCTACTTACTTACCTAGTGATGAATCCAATCTCGAGTAATTCTATGTATGATAGCCTCAACTTCCTCATCAACACTACAAACTTGGGAATTTCAAGCAAAATTATCCTCGACAAATTAAATTCTAGCATCAATCCTAAAAATAATCCCATTTCCTCTCTTCCCAATGCATGATATCATTTTCAAGACAAAAATGTTATGCTTATTAAGGAAACCATGAGAATAGAATATGGCAAATCCTCATGTCCTCGACCTACAAAAGTTTCTCAAGAATTCATGCCAACTAAGCATGATAATTTTAGTATATTATTTGATTAATATCTTTAGAATTTTTCTTGTTCATATAATGACATGCCTAGTATTGATCCTAGTATCACTGTGTACAACATAATCATATACCCTAACACTAGACCCATTAAGCAAAAATAGCAAAAACTTCCCCCCAAGTTTCCACCCTATGTCATAAAAAAAGTATAAAACTATTTGATGCAAAGTTTATTAAACATATGGATTATTATGAATGGGTGTCAAACATTTTTCCCATTCATAAAAATGTTACCATGGTTATTTGCATCTATATCAAATTCCTTAATCTCAACCTCACTTATCCCAAAGATAATTTTCCATTACCTTCAGTAGATGCCATCATATATTACACTACTATATATGAAATATTATCCCATATGGATGATTTTTCAAGCTACAATCAAATACATATTACCCCCAAATACCAACACAAGACAACATTCACCATAGAATGGGGAAACTATTGCTACATTAATATGCCCTTCGACCTTAAAAATATTAAAGTTACATATTAGCAAGATATGACCCACATTTTTTTATAATATTATATACAAAATTTTGGAAACCCATGTGGATGATATCATTACCAAATCTAAAAGTTTCAAAACCCATCTATTTGATCTAGCCATCATCTTTGATTAAATCATCAAGTATAAAATTAGACTCAACCCCTACAAATGTGTCTTTGGTGTTACATATGGTAAATTACTAGGGTTAGAAGTCTCTCTTCATGGTATTGATGTTTATCCCACTAAAATCAATGTTATAGTCAACATGCCTATTCCTCACTCCATTCCAGACATTCATACTTACCTCAGCAAGCTTGGGGCAATCTGATGATTTTTCCTTGAAATGGATTATTACATATATTCTATTAATTAACTTATTTAAAAAGGTAATGATTTAGAATGGACTAATCTTTATCAGAAGGCATTTGATAAAATAAAATAATCATTTCTACATTTATATACCCTTCATCTACATTCCAATTATTGTCCTTTGATTTTATACACTTCTAGTCTCGTATCAGTTGGGGCAATGCTTGCCCTACAATAAGATACTAAAAGAGAATATGTTATTTAATATATTAGTATTAGCCTCATCAATTATAAAAAAAATTATACCAAAGTAGAATTTTATTGCCTCACTATCTATTTCATAGCTAAAAATCTGTCACTACATGCTCTATCAAATAACCTATGGCATCATTTATTCTTACCCACTTTGTCACTTTTTTTCCAAATAATTTTTATGTGGAGATAAAATTGGTAGGTGAATAGTTATCTTAATGAAATTTGACCTTAAGATCATAACCAAAAAAAAATTCAAAGGGAATGCTATTTTTGAGAAACTTTTAGTGACACCCATACCCACTACAAATCACCTTAAAGATAGTCTCCTAGATGATAACATTCTCTATATTGAAGGTCTCCATCAAACTATCTTTCTTAGAGATTACTTTCATAACTTCACTATCGATTTATTAGTGAGTAATCAAAAAGATACTTATGTCATTATCGATACTACTAAATCTAAGGTAGTCATCAAGTAACTTCCTTAAGTCACCCTCAATTTGCTTGAAGACACCTGGACCCTCCACCTTGATGGCACTAAATGTCTCCAAGGAACTGGTGTAGGTTTTATTATAACTAATTCTCATGGTAAAATAATCCCTTTGGAATTTTGACTCACCTTTGATTTTGCTAATAACATGGAATAATATGAAGTATTAATCTTAGGCATTAAAGTAGCACTTGACTTATATATTTCATATCTACATGCTTTAGGTGACTCCCAACGTATCTACCGCTAAGTAAGCAATTATTACCAGTGTGAAAGTGAAAATATTATTGCTCATCATAAAATTGTAAAAAAAAATTCCAAAGAGTTTACCTCTTTTACCATTGATCCAATTCCAAGAGATTAAAAATCTATTGCTGACACTTTTGCTTCTTCAGCATCCTTATTTCACTTGCATCAAGTTCTTAGTGATTCCAAATTTCTTATTCAAATAAGAAAGTCCCCATCTTACATCCAACTGTAAGATTTGCTTATCTATCAAATTGAGATTGTCACTATTTGATAGAACCCATGGTATAAAGACATTATCCAATTCCTTAAACATCAAACTTATATTTTGGACATAGATTCTTTCAAAAAGACTAGAATTCTAAAATAAGCTTTAAAATATGTCTTTTGATACAATACCCTTTATTATCATAACACCAAAGGTACCCTACTCTACTATGTAATGAAATAAGAGGTCTATATTTTCCTTAAACAATCACATAGAGGCATTTGTGGTGGTCACTATAGTAGACATGATACAACATGAAAATACCTATGTATGAGATACTTTTAGCCTACTCTTGAAAAGGATATTATTGATTTCGCTAGTGTGTAGTCCTTACTAACTCTATGATGATCTAATCCATTCACCACTATTTATGATCCAAATTGTGGAATTGCCTTGACCATTTTTCGTGTGGGGACTAGATGTAATTGATAAACTACCTAAGTCACAAGATGGGCATGATATTATCATCATGGCTACTAAATATTTTACCAAATGGATAGAATCCATTAATCTTTTCAATGTCATATGAACTATTATTTCTAAATTTATTCCTAAATAAATCATCTATCATATTGGAGTTCCCCATACTATGATTTCTAATATTGGCATCAATTTTAAGAACAAGGATGTGAAGTAGTTATGTGCTAAATATAAAAAATACCACAAATTTTCCACACTTTATCATCCATAGTACAATGCCTAGGCAAAGGCCACTATTAAAATTGTCAATAAAATCCTTTAAAAGGCCATCTATGAAACCCACACAAATTAATATCTTAATTTATATCCCATGCTTTGGGCCTATCATACTAGCATATGTACTACCACTAGGGGAATACCATTCTCACTAGTCTATGGATCCGAGTTTGTCCTATCATTAGAAGTTGAGCTTCCCTCCTTATGCATATCTCTTCATATTATCATTCTTAATGAGGAATTACATGAAACTTTCGTTCATGTTCTTGATCTTGTCAATGAACACCATTTAGTCATTCTATAACATAATCACCAATACAAAGCTTGTATCACCAAGAAACATAACAAAAAGTTTAAAGTTCACACTTTCAATGTTGGTGATCTAGTCCTTAAATTAGACCATACCCATGATAGAGAAAAATACACCCAAAAATGGTGGGGCTCTTATTTAGGGAAATACATTCTTGGTCCTAGCACCTATCACCTCCACATTAATGAAAGCTATATTTTTTAAGAGCCCACAAATACACCATTCTTATAGAATTACTTTGCTTAGATATTTGCCTTATTATCATATTTATATATTTTATCCTACTAACACTTTTAGTAGGATTTCTACATGGGTCTCACCCTCCACAATAGTCTCTTATTACACAAACCTTAGTTCCTTCTCTTGGTCTTTTGGTCTAGTTTTCTCATGAGTTGCATTGTAATATCATGGATAGGACCAGGTGTTCCTTATAAATTCCTTTCACTTTCAAATATTAATTTGTCATATCAACTTTATTATTTTCCATTATATTATTCACCCACGTGGATTTTTCTTCTATGATTTTTAGTGTAATACCATGGATAGGACTAGGCTCTACTCATAAAATCATCATTTTTATTTCACAACACCTTTGTTAAACCAAGTGTTCCTTCTCTATAATGTTAATAAATAGATATAATTTTTGAGATCTCATGTTCTCAGATTTAGTTTTTATTTATTTTTGTAGCTAAAACCTGCATAACAAACTATGTTAGCATTTTCCCCTACCGTTAAAACATTCTTATGATAAGGAATCATACTTATCATTGTATCCATTTTTACCTTTTCCACATTTTTTTATGATTTGAAGTAATTTAGATTGTTTCATGTTCATTCCTCTTGATTTACTTTCCTTTGATTACACTCTAGATAAAACAAGGTTAAAGTCAAGATAACACTTTTATTTCACATGAATTAACAAGATTATTAGACACTATTCTCACTCATTTATCTTTCTTAGAAACCAAGTCCAAAGTTTTCAAATGATATTAATATTTATCACCCATTTTAGGTTATTCGAATCTATATGGAGGAGGAATAGAAAAATCCATCAAAAATTAAAATCTAAATTGTTTAAAACAAAAGGTCAAATGATATTAATATTTATCATCCATTTTAGGTTATTCGAATCTATATGGAGGAGGAATAGAAAAATCCATCAAAAATTAAAATCTAAATTGTTTAAAACAAAAGGCAACATACAAAGTTAAAAGTTAAAATCACACCAAAAGATGTGATTCATAACACATATCATATCCATAGTTGAATCTCAAACTCCAAAGTTGGCTTTATGATAGAGTTGAGGTCCACTGGGGTAAAGTAGGCTAGTAGATTAGGATAGGATAATTCAAAATAATCTATAATTATTACCTATTTTATCACACAAATACCTAATATTCATAGTAGACTAATGTATATGTAAGGGGTCCTAAGGAATGGAGAGCACATTATGGGAAACTAGGTGTATTTTACTTTTCATGCACATATCCTTCATGGGATGAATTTCATACTTCATTTGGTGACCCAAGATTTGTGTGGTTAGGAAAATTTATTCAGAGTCTTTAATGTTGAAATTCCTCTTGTTTTGACAAACCTAATCTAAGTGTCTTGACTTTGATAAAGAATTTCTCTACCTTAATCTTTCCTTATTTCCCCTACCACCCATTTCATTTCCCCCTTTGATGGGAAAGTTTGATTCTAAACATATTTTCCCACTTCTATATACCCTCTTCTTCACATCTTAAAAACATGCTAGCACTAATTTGTTTTAGTTTTATCTATCTTTAGAATAAAATAATATGTTTGAGTGATTATAGATTACTTGTTTTACACCATTGATTTAAATTTCTAGAATTTATTTGGTTTTTTTGCAAATTTTCCATTATTGTACCTCCTTTTTTCAGATAATTGTGTCTATATATATATATATATATATATATATTGTAATTTACTTTGTTAGACAACTATGTATGTTTCTATTTTTAGTACTTTTTTCATTATTGAGTAAGGTTGGATTGTTACTTCTCACTCACCAATCTTGTTTTCCCTTGTATGTACTTTTTCCATTAATGATTGAGTAAGGTTTTCTATTGATCACTCATCAATTTTATTTTACCATTGCTTTCCCATCTTTTTAAAGTAAGGATTGTTACTACTTTCACATTGATGTTTGATTACCATTTTTTAATTGTATATTTAGTTTGACTTGGTCTATTTGTCTTTCTTACTTAATGTTTACTTGTTTGAGTTTTTTGGACATTTAGTAGCCTTAATTTTTTTATTACCCAATTTTATCTAAATTTTGACTTGGTCATTTAGTCCTAACTTAACATTTATCACCCCAGGTTACCAAAATTATAAGTATATCATGCCTACAAATTTTAGTCATCTTGGCTTTCATGTTTTTGTTTATTTTTTCTATTTAGTTTTGTATACCTGGATATATCCAATGCAATCTCTATGTCCTCCATGATCAAAACTAAAAACATAGTAAACAACCATTCATCGATAAAGTTAAGTCAAGGTATGCATACATTACATTTATTTTTAGTTATTTCATTTTAGTAATTTACTTTTAGTTATTTTATGTTTTAAAATACTGTAATTTATTTACTTTCAACATTATGTTGTTATGTTATTGTATTGAAGAACCATTCCATGTTACACTTGAGTGACATGTGATGAGATTTGAGTGGGGAATAAGTATACACATAATATTTTCAAACTTTATCAATTATTGATGCTTTATCTCTTGAAGTAACCCATCAATTCTCAATCTCTTTGGATGCATACCTTAAAATATGCACTAGGAAAGGGGTGGGTAGACTATTGGTGCCACAAAATATTATTTTTCCTATCCCACCACTTGTTATCTACACAACCTTCTCCTATACACTTCTATAAGCATTACCTCCTCTCATAAACACTCCTCTAATAAATACACTACCTTATTCAGCCCTTACCTAAGCTTTAAACCATTTTTGACATTTATCAAAAAATGTTGGTTTGGTTTGACCATATATTCAAATTAATATTTGTTTCTCTTAATTTTCACTCATTAATTTTGGAAGAGGATAAGAAACTAGTAATAAGGGTGTAGTAGAAATACCTAGTTGGTGATACACACATAATTCAGATGAATGTCAAGAACTCCTCTTTGTCTAGGAAGGAATAACCTACAAATAAGAAAGCACTAACAAAGGGGATCATTATTAAGATAGTTGAGTGGACTACCTAGCGTGATCTACATCTAAGAAGCATATGATTTATAGGAGGCTATCAATCCACTATTGATAATAATTAAGTTAGAAATGATAAGGTAAAGTACTTGCATAATATAAATTAAATTTAAGACAATAAAAAAGTAGAATGATCTGTTAAAAAAATGACTAAATCTAGTAAAAGTGGGTCAATACTTGTGCTAAAGTAGATGGGGTCTAGTTTAGAAAATCAAAAAAAGGTTTGTGAATAGGTAGAAACATAGAAATTTAGGTTTGGTTGGGGGTAAAGGGCTAAAAATAACTTGTTATTTTCTTCCACAATGATCATTAGTGGTTGGTTGAACCATCATTGGCTAGGTTGACCATCAGTCATTAGGGGTGACCACGAGTAGTTGAGCTAACCATTGGTGATTGCCTATGTATTTTTTAAGGTGATTAGAAAAGAATTTTAAAAGAGGTAGATGGGTAGACAAAGGTTTCATTGAGGATCTAGTAGAGAGGAAATAAGGTGTATATAGGTATAATTAGGTTAGGGAGGTCAAAAATCTAAAATAACAATGTTAAAGTACTAATATATCTATAGCTTACTAGTTGGATGATGGTTGAAAGCTGAAGCAATCTTACCAGAGTAACATTACTTTGGCCTCAAAAATAAATTTAGTAGAGGTTTGAGTCTCTTTTTTTAATTTTGAATTGTTGAAGGAAGACTGGATGCTAGAGATCTTAGATACCTATATTCTTGATAACTCTTGTGATTAATTCTCTTTCACTTCCTATTCCCCTCCTTTTATAAGAAAAGAGCGATGGAGGATAGAAGGTTACCTAGAGAGTGAAGTTTTTGATCATGATGCTTAGAAGTTCATTATCACCACATAAGGTGAATATATTATATGGTGCCTCATTATCTTGCACTCAATTGGTGATGTGTTAGGAAGTTGAGGAAGTGGGGACCTAACCATCAATAGTCAGGTTAATTATCAATGATTAGGCTAACCATCGATATTCAAGTGTCTAAGAATAAAGGGGTCAAGTAAATGGGCTAAAAGGATTGGTGAAAATGTTAAGTTAGTAAGCTGATGAGTTAGCTAACTAGGTGGTTAGCTAGATGCAAGGTCTAATAGGGGTATTAAGGCGTTTTGACAACTAGAATTATCATGTGTAGTATTCTAGTGTCTATATTTTTCCCCTTTTTGTTATGTAGCTTTAAATTAAAAAGTTACAAAAAAAATGGATTGTTGATTAAAGGTCTGATTACCCTGAGTGTGGGAGAAGGTGTTTCCCCTCAAACAAAGAGCTAATAAGGTGAAACAAAAATTAGTTGGGGTATGATAAGTGAGTTGTGATGATTAATGAGGTGGTGATAAAAATGGTTGGGCATTTAAATACAAACATGAACATGAAATGTGACTAAGTGTAATAGTCAAGATCACACACAAACTAAGGTTTCAAATGTTGGTAAAAATAAGGTTAGTTTTAGAAGTACAAGTGAGAGAGTAAGTATTCCACAATATTAGTCATAGCTAATTGGGTGAATTTATAAGTCTCCTAAATAGGTTCAGTGTTTTTTTAGGTATTTAAGGTAGGAAGTGATCCTTTGAAAAACATAAATGGTCTGGTCATGCACTAGGTGGTGTAAATTTGAATGGTCAACATGGAAAAAAAGGTTAGTGTAGTCAAAAATACCAATGCAAGGTTGTGAAACATGTAAATAGTTTAGGTCAAATGTCCAACATCAAGGTGGATGTAGTCTAATGGTTGGTTAGACAAGGGTAATCTCTAAAAGTTCAAGTTTTGTAGTGGTGGAGATTAGGTGATCTCAAAAATTTATCATTTAGGTATAAGTGTCTAAAAATGGAAAATTTTGGGACCCTAATCATCGACGATCAAGGGTTCCTAGGGTTGACCATTGATGGTTACCCTAACCATTGATTATTATGGGGAAACCCTAAAAATTTAGAATATCAAAAGTCAAAATGAAAAATAGTTCACTTTTGAATATTCGACCTCTACATTTTTTGCTCCGATACTTGTGTACATTAACATTTTATGATGAGTTGACCAAGTGTACTGAGGTGTAGGTTGGTGATTGGTTGATCATGTGTTTAAGGTTGATCAAGATAAAGGGTGGATGAAGGTATGACTGAGTAGCTATACACTGGCTCTGACCTTGACAACGATCGAGGAATGAGGTCTGAGATGTTTTAAAATTGATATTTAATTGATTTGATTATGATAGAAGGTGAATTGGAATAAGTTTGGATTAATTTTGATAGGGTTTAAAAATTATTTATAATGTGATGCCTAAGTTTGGGTTTTTTTTAAAACAAAGAAAATTAGCAAATGAAATTGAAGTTTGAAGTGCATTTTAGGTGGGGGATAGGTTGTCGGATAGTGTGAATAGTTTTACTTTTGAAATTAGTTATTTTGGTGTAGTTTTTATATGGATAGGGTTTGAGGGTTTCACCATCAGTGATCAAACACAAGGATCATTGGTGGTCTAAATTGACCATCAGTGGTCAAACATTGAGATAAAATGGGCATACATGACTATCAATAGTTCTAGTTAACCATCGGTGGTCAAAGGGATTAGGGGAGATGGGTTAAAAAGTGTAGGTAAATGAATTTTTTGAAATGTATTTTGAAATTTGTGTTGTTAAATGAAAGTGGTTTAAATAAATGAAAGTGTGGATGTGAATGAATTAAGCTAGGGTGGGTTATAAAAAGTGTTAAGTAGGAATAGAGTGAGTTAGTTTTAGAGGTTAAGTAGGGTATTGATATTATGTAGAGTAGGGAAGATATTTGTGATAGAGGTATTAAATATTGGTATGATAGGTTAGGGTAGAGATGAAATAAGTTAGGAAGATTTAATCATAGGTTGATAAATTAGGTTAGGGTAGAGATGAAATAAGTAGGAAAGATTTAATCATAGGTTGACATGTACTAATTATGGTTTTACAGGACCATGACTAGATCCAGATTAGGGACTAAGTACCAAAGATATTTACAAAGGTTCATGATGGGATTATTGGAGATGAGTGTAAAAACATGGAGGATGTTCACTTAGGGGCCATGAGACATTATCAACACCTATCATGGGATGTGATTATGATCATGTCCCTCATCAGGAAATAGGACCTAACTATGAACACATTTATGTTGTCAACTTTAGAGATTAGCATCCTCCTAAAGGATGTTTATAGGATTACATAGCTACCCATTCGAGGGGAGCCTATTTATCACATTGAGAGAGAGGAGAGGGATTAACGTATGGATCTGGTATATGGAAAAGATCAGGTCCATGCTAGGTATCATATAGGTGGTTTTAACTATGGGCCACTATACCAAAGGGCTCCAAGGGACTGATTTTTGTTGTTATTGATGATGATGATGATGGTAGTAGTATCCAATTTCACTTTTATTGATTCAATCAATAATTGATTTCCATATCTGTTATTAGGAGTGTTGATGGAGATGTTGCTAGGGAAGACTATGTTTGGGTGGGCACCAGTGTTACTAGTCAAGATATACAAGGAAATTTGGGCCTTTCAAGCACATAGGTGATATGAAATCAGCATTGGGTTCATACTTCATTAAAGGGTGTATGAGCACATTCAGGTGTTGAGACCTTTAGGGCTACCATGGGATGGCTACGCTCTAATAGACTATGAAGTGGGTTTCTTGAGATGGAGAGGAGATTATGTGTTGATAGGGGTAGGTGGTGGTGTGAGGAACATTGATTAGTTTTGATATGCCTTGGAGGGTCTAGTTGTGGGTGACATTATGTGGAGGCCATATGTGGGCTAGCCAAAGTGGGTCTAGTACAAATATCACACATTATCACTACAGAGCTAGAGATAAATATATGGGAGGCAAGATGGGGAAACTAATCTCATCCCATTTGACTAAGTTTGAAGGTAGTTTGACCTTGTGAAAGGGATTCCACTTACTTTTCTAAGATATTAAAGAGAGGATGCAGAGTTTTTACTCCTAGAACCATAGTTGTGAGACATTTTTTTAGATCATAAGGAGTTATTGGTGAGAGTAGTGATAGATGATGCTAGTATGGTGGATAGATATGCAACATAATACCATGTCTTATATGTAGTGGCCAATTTTAGCTGGGGTGATGGGGGTCCATAGCCCATGGATGTGGATCTAATTAGGGTATCGGTATAGGGTGGTGGATAGGATGGATAGGTGCACATAGGATTGGAAATGATATTGGACTAGATTATAGGATTACAAAGATAAGTGGCCACTCTATAGGTCAAAATTATCATCTTATAGGGTCAGGTTGCCACCTTTATAAGATATCAAGATCAGGTGAGGATCTCTCTTAGTTTAGTGATCTAGGAGAGAGATACCTTAAGATAGAGGGTAATAGTGATAGAAACACTAGTAGGAGGACCACCTGATATGATTTTAATGACATGGTACTTAGCTATGGTTGAGGTGTTTAGATACTATGAGGTTTTAGTGTTGGCATAGTTTCCATTAGAGCTCTGATATAGAGAGTATAGGGCTAGATTAGTAGGTGGGGTAATCATGGTGACTTTAGGTTAGTGGGCGTCTATAGTGAATTATGTAGGTAGATCATTAGGGTTAGTACTAGATGGTAGTACAAGTGAAGGAATGAGTGTTAATGATGCCCCAAGGGCCTGATATATGATATTATATGATGTATATGTTTTTGATTTTGATATCATCTTACATGTTGATGATGCAAGATGTATATGAGAGAGAGATTTATACATCATTACATGTATCTTTTACTTGATGGAAATGATGTATATGATGATGTTTATGATTATACACACACACACACACACACACACACACACACACACACACACACACACACACACACACACAAACACACACACACACACACACACACACACACACACACACACACACACACACACACACACACACACACACACATATATAGATATGATGTATGTTCATGGTTCATGGTTTGGATGATTTATGATGTATGATTTATCATTTGGTTTTAGTACCTAGTTATGGTTTATGAATTATGCTTATGAGATGTGGAATCAATAGCTTAGGCATGTGATGTTTAGAATATGGTTATGTTGTTCTAGTTTTGTTCATGGATATGATGTTTATGATTATGAATGGTTGGGTGTTATATGATGTTGTGATCATGGTGATTTTATTTATGGATATGATAAAAAATAGTTTAATTTAGGGTTATTGATGGGGTTTTTGATGTTTATATGATGTTTTTGATAGAAGGATAGGATGGGTTTTATGATATGATGTCACATGTGATTCATGATGTTTTGATCATAGATAGATATATGTTGTATGTTCATAGATATAGTTCATAATTTTGTGTTTATCATTGATGTTTGTTTTTGATGATCATCGAGATGTAAGGTTATTATGGTTAAGGATGTGATGAAAATACATAAAGTAAGTAAGATAACAAACTAAATGTAGGAAAAAGAGATGAGAATCATGAGACGTATTGTACCAAAAAAATGTCACTCATTTTTAGGACAACATATGAGCTATTTTGGTCCTGAAAGACAAAATTATCTCTTCCCATTTCAAAAAATTGTTATGATCTTTCAAAATTGGGAATTATTCAAGCTTTTTTAGTTAAAGGACTAACAAGTTCAATAGGTTCAATGGCTTCAACAAGTGAGTTCTAGAAAAGGAGCAGGTTCCTCAACACTTAGACACTTTTGAACCTGGTTCAACACCTTGGTTCAACAAAAAATGTTCATCGGCAAGCTTAAAAGAAGGATTGAACCATTGAACCATTGAACCCTACTTCTAAAAAGGTTCAAAGGTTCAATCGGTTCAAAGGTTCAATGATGTCATCAAGCTTCAAGAGTTAAGCACTTCAGCCAAAGGTTCAAAGTGGTTGGTTCAATGCGGTTAGTTCAAAGAGCTTGGTTTAAGAAATCAATTGAATAATTAGAAAAGAAGGAATGAACTATTGAACTGTTGAACCAAATTTGGTTCAATCAGTTGGTTCAAGTGATAGGTTCAAAGGAGTGCCCCAAATCTAAAGAGACAAGTGCCCTTATGGAGGGCAGTGCACAAAAATGTGCAAAGTTGGAATTCCCATGGCAAAAGTGACTAAGGCAAGAAAAGCCCATCAAAGCCCAGTAGATGCTGCCAAGTGTCATCTATTGAGCCCCATTATACTTTGTTTCTAAGAGTTGCAAAAGTTGTCACATGTCCTTTGTACGATAAATAGAGTGTACAAAGTGTCAACATCTGCATGAATCCAAGTGAGTCCCAAGTGTATCTATAGTGTTTCTAAAGCTTAGCGAAAGCCACCATGTGTCATCTTCTATGGGACACTCAAAAGGCATCCAAAGCCTCTATAAGTTAAGCATATTCTGCCATGTGTCCTCACTTGTTTCACAGTGAATGCTGCCACGTGTCACCTATTGAAGATCAGCTAAAATTTGACTAAGGCAAAGCCAAAAGATAAACAACCCTTGTAGAGGATAGGCGAGGAGTAGATGGACCATTGCAAAAACCCAAAGGATAGTTCCATGCTTGAAAAAGTCCTTGCAGAGGGCACAGTTCCATTTCAAAAAATAATGTGACAAAATGGTTAAGGTAAGAATCATTCAAACTTTTTGAAAGAATTCACCCAAGAAGATATCCTTCAGACAAATCATCTAAAAGAATTCCTTTGGACTTTTTGTCTGAAGGAAAAGTCCATCGAAATAGAAAACCCACTGAGGAAATAAAATCCTGAAAGCTTCCACATGTACCTCATAAAGTTGTAGCAAAACACACCATGTGTCCCTTACAAATTTTAATGGAAACCACCATGTGTTGTCTACCAAGATAGTTTCTAGTAACTTTCAAAGTAGCAGAACATGCCATGTGTCATCTACAAAAGTTAGTGGAAGTTACCACATGTTAACATCCATAGATTCTTCCTTTTATTGAGTAAGGACTATGGTGGGTCCCAAGTGAGTGGCTAAACTCAAATGGAATGTGCCATGTGTCATCATTTGTGTAAATCTAAAAGAGTCCTGAATGTTTCCATAGTGTCTCTAGGAGCTAAGTGGAAGCTGCCACGTATCATCCTCCATGGGATTCTTGAAAGACATCTAGAATATGCCATGTATCCCATTATAACTTTATGGAGTGCAACAAGTGTTTGCATCTACATCTTGAGTTTCTTACAAGTTTCAAAGCTTCTTTCAATAAGCATCTCTCAGAGTCTCGTGGATGCTGTTAAGTGTCCTAATCTATTTTTTAGTGGAACGTGCCATGTGTAAATTATTAAGATTAATAGAAAGCAACCAAAGAGCAGAGAAAATATTAAACCAAGGATCCAATTCAATAGCCAAGAAAGGAGGATTGATGAAAAAAGACTAGAAATATCCATGCATGATTGGAGAACACAGACATTCAATGGCGTGACCCATTTCTCTACATTGAGAAAAACAAATGGGCAAATACGTCTGATTCCAGCATATCTTCTTAATAGAATTTAAAATGTATGCAAGGTATTGAATGCAACATGATGTGTTACTACTCCCAAGCATTTCTTGGAGGGCTATATATTGGACTCTCTCTTATTATTTTAGGGAGATCTCTCAGTTATCAAAAACAAAACTCTACCCAAATTGAAAGGCATTTCTGAGACTTTGAGCTTAGATTGTTCATCATATTTCTTTGTTTGAACCAAAAAGCAAGTTACTTTCAGACTTTGTGCTATTATAGCTTGTATCATTCTAGGAGATTGTTCTTATGTCTATTTCCTAAATGTATTCTTGTTTATACAATTTAACAAGCAGATCTAGTGGAGGTGACAAAGAAGGTGTCTTGAAGCCAGTTACTTTTAGACTTTGTGTTGTCATAATTGTCTTCAGCGTGTGTTTATTTTTTGTTTCTATATAAAGAACATTGGGATGACTTTGTGCCCTCATTGTTCTTCATATTTCACTCTTTGGTAGCTGAGGTGGAGACTTTGTGCCTCATTTCATCTTACTATGTTACTACACACTATTACAGTTATTTGTCACCACTAGAAAGGTTCCTTTTATCTACCGAACAACACTTTTGAAAGAAGTCTATCATTTCATTAGGATTCCTCCTTTGATTTGTAAATATCATCTGTAAAAAAGGAGAGATGGATGGTGTTGTCCTACCCCTCAATGTTATTTTTAGCTTATTTATAGTAGACTAGCATATATATATATATATATATATATATATATATATATATATATATATATATATATATATATAGTACCTTATACTTATAGGGAACCTCCCCTTGATGAGAGGAGAGATTAGTCTCCTTTTGATGTGGCAAACCTAGATATTTGGCTGACCAATCTTCCTACTATGGTTGATTAGACCTATTTTGTTTATCAGTATGTTGATTGACAAAATATTGACCCAATAGTTTTTGTTGACTCTGTTGGAGAATTTATGTGCATTCTGAAGCCTCAAGTTTTAGATTGAAGCAGTCCCTAACCTTATCCATTATAGACTCTAGTGACTCCATTATGTGTCTTACCCATTATCATTATAACCTTACCATCAGCCTCCACCTCCATGCCAACTAGGATAGAAAGCACAGTTTGAAGCCTCAAGCTTCAAGCTGAAGCAAGGTCAGTTCTTTCCCATTTTTATTTCAAAATCTTGTAGATCCATAAGATATGTGAAGCCAAAGGGATAAAGGTATTGTTGACCCTATATTCAAGTTAGTATAACAAAGTAATTTTGATTTGTCTCCCTCACCATCTCACCTCCAATGAACTAGGAGCTTTCCTCCTACTAAAGTCAAGTCTCCATTACCGGGTAAACTATCCATTTCTAATATTAATAAAGCTTTGCCAATAATTAACCCTTTGAGATTTGTTATTCCACCTTTCCATAGTCATACTATGGTAGTTCAAGTCCCCTGGGGTAATTCTTTTGGTCCACTTAATTTAACTCCACCCCTACATGAGCTCCCACATAATTCAAGAAAGAATTTCCCCAAGTTCTATGGTGATGGGAAAGTTCACCCTGATGAACACATTACAGCCTTCAGCATAGCCTATGGTGTGATAGGTATGGAATTTGAGGATGTGGCAGTCAGGCTATTTGTAGAAACATTACAAGGTGTTACTGTAGACTAGTTCTACCATCTGTAGGCTCAGTCAGTAACTGACTAGAACACACTCAAAGCCAAATTTGAAGCTAGATTCAAACCTATAGAAGATGTGCATGCCTTTCTAGCTCAACTCAAATAAATGAAGAAAGATCCTCATGAACCAATGAGGGACTTCATATCCAAGTTTGACAAACTGAGGAACAGGATCCCTATAATTGCTTGACCTACAGCTGAGAATCTCAAATTTTTGTTCATTAATTCTCAGCTACCTAAAGTGAGTTTCCTATTGGGACATGCTAGTTAAATAGACCTTGCTATAGCTCAAGATTTGGCCACTGAGGTAGAAGATGATCTCATCTTGGTAGGGAAGATAAGGAGAGATCCTAATAGAAATAGACCCTCATTATCTTCTGAATATCCATCTACAGGCACCACTAATCCAATGGTGCAAAAATTGGTAAATGAGTTACTTGCTCTCAAAAAGAAAAATGGCACAAGGAATGTCTTCTACTTCTTCATAGAAAGATATGCCAAAGAGGACATTTCCAAATCATTTGTACTATGGCAATGCTACCAAGAATCAAGGGTAGCTAAATCATCTTCTTCCCCCACAAGGGAAACTTGCTATTGAAGCACCCCCAACCAATTCAGTAGTGGGATATCTTGAAGTAGAATCAAATTTCTGTTTCTAGCATGAATTGAATCAAAAAAATGATGCTGATATCTTTGCAGAAGGTGAAGAAAAATTAGTTGGTGACTCTAGCATTGGTTTCCTGAACTACCAGGATGAACCCAGAAGTAAAGAAGAAGTATTTGATGGATCATATGCAATGTTTACTAGGTCACAGAAATAGTCATCTCAATAAGCTGATAAGGGAAAAATGGAAGAGCATTCTTAGCCTACAATTTAAATTACTAAGCGGGGAACCACCCTACCTTTCTATCCAAAAGACCCATTGATCACCAAAAAGGTAAGTACATCAAGCTCACCTTCACCTTTAACTTCAATTTTGCAAATCAGTCCTTGCCCCTACAAACTAGAAGGTTGAATTACCTTCCTCTATTCTTAGTCCAATTCAATCATTTGACATAATTGATCATGTCAAGAAAACCAAAATTCAAATGACTGAGTTTAAATATTTACAATCCAATCCTAAGCAGCTAGATAGGTTAGTTGAGTGTGTGAAGAATAAGGTCATCCCTACAAGACAAGATGTTAAAAAAGTAACTCATGATCCCCCAAAGAACATGCATATTCCAAATAATCTTGTCCTTACTCCTCCAATTGCCCCCAAGAAAAATAGAACCTTTCTATGTTTCCTTGTTGGTAAATGGTCACAAGCTGAGCAATTGCATCATAGACTCAGGTGCATCTGACAACGTCATGCCTACCAAAGTGGTAGAATCTCTTGATCTCACACTAACCAAGACATTTTGGAGGTACTTCTCTATGGAGAACAAACAAGTGCCATTATTGGGACAAATCAAAGACACCCAATTTGCATTTGTGGCCCTTCCAGAAAAGAGAATCAAGATGACTGTCCTGGTGGCTGACATTTCAACCTCATACAACATTCTTTTGGGGTGAAATTTCTGCAAGGATGTTGGTAGAGAATTGAACATGGACCTATCTAAAGCAAGGATCCTTGTCAAAGGCATCATGTAGAGGCTACTTCCTGAAAAAGAATCAAAATATATTGTCACTTAGACATCAGCCCCTGAAGCTCAAATTTTGTTTGAGTCTTCAGGCATGGGTAATTACTTTTTGTCCACAGGAGAAGTTCATGAGGTGCTTGATGAAGTCCCTAAATGTGATCCAGAGTTTGACTTAGACCATACATCAAAAGAATTAGTAGGTTGTAATACAGATGGAGAAGGATCTTCCCTCTCTAATGAAGGAAAATCTAAAGAAAACTTAGTGTCTAATGAGGTATGGATTCTAGAATTCGATGGCAGTTGCTCCTCTATCAGTTTAGGAGCTAGGATTGTGTTGATATCTCCTCAAGGAGATATTTTCCCCTACTCATATAAGTTATAGTTCATTAACACCAATAACACAATTGAGTACAAATCTCTATTACTTAGATTGAAGGTAGCTCAAGATAGGGGCATCAAACTTCTTCATACCAAAGGGGATGCTAAATTGGTGGTTTGTCAAGTAAGGAACTTGTATCAAACCAAAAATGAGAGATTTTTCCATTATCACAATCTAGTCTAAGATCAAATTGAAAGCTTTAATGCTCTCAAAATCTCTACCATATCCAAGGAAGTCAATGATCACGCTGATGCACTTGTTGTTTTAGAAACTCTCTTAGTTTCTCACTCAGACTTCAAAGAAGATAGGTACACCATTGAACTAGTGTTTTGACTAAGTGTGCCTGACAATGCAGATTATTGGCAAGTATTCAATGATGATCACCAAATCATTTCCTTCTTGGAATAAAAAGATAACTTCGAATAGCTACATTTTGAAGGTAGTGAACCTCAAAAGTGTGAACTAGCCCCTGAATCAAGTTCAGATGCAAATGAAGAATTCTTACAACTCAAAGGGAATAAAATTCCCAAAGGCCTGGTTTCCCTTGAGAAACTATTTGAAAAGCATGATAGGTTTGTCAAATAGCAACAAATAGATTCAAGCTTCTCCCAGGGGTTCGATTAGATAAATTTGGGTATCAAGGAAGATCTCAAAATGGTGAATATTGGGAAGTGTTGTACTCTTGAGGAGAGATTCAAGTTCACTGCTCTACTCCACCAATACATGGATGTCCTAGCATACTCCTATGATGATCTGAAGTCTCTCAGACCTAAGGAAATTCACCATGAAATTGCTCTCAAGGATGATTCAATACCTTACAAACAAAAATCTAGGTAGTACAATCTAAGGATATCAGGTACTATTCTATCTAAGATACAAAAAATATTGAATGCTAAGATAATTTTCCAAATCCATCATTCCACATGGATTGCCAACATAGTACCTACAAGGAAGAAAAATGGTGAAATTCAAATCTGTGTGGATTTCAAGAATCTAAATTAGTCATATTTGAAGGATAACTATCCTTTGCCAATCATGGATCAAGTGCTTCATAGAGTGACAGGCTCAGAGATGTTATCAATGCTAGATAGCTTCTCAGGATACAATTAAGTTGAAGTTATTGAAATAGATCAACACAAGACTGCCTTCACCACTCCTTGGGGCATGTTTTCATATAGAAGGATGCCTTTTGGCTTGATGAATGTTGGTGCCACCTTTTAGAGAGAAATGGACCTTGATTTCAAGGATGATATGGGTAAGTTCATTATAGTTTATCTAGATAACTTGACCATTTTTTATAAGCATCACCCATATCATATACACCACCTGTAACAAGTGTTGGAGCGCTGCCACCAGAATGGAATTTCCTTGAACCCCAAAAAGTCTAGTTTTGGAGTAACAAAGGGAAAACTTCTCAGACACATTGTGTCTAAAGGAGGCATAAAGATTGATTCAGATAGAGTCAAGTCTATCTAAGAGCTTACCTTGCCTATAAGTAAGACTGCTATTCACTCTTTCTTTAGAAAGGTGAATTTCTTATGAAGGTTCATCCCCAAGTTTATTGAGAAGATGTGACACATTGTAAACATGATGAAAGGGAAGACCACCTTTAGCTGGATTGAATAAGGTAAGTCATCATTTAAGGATATTAAGACTACCATTGCCCACACCCCAACTCTAGTTTGTCCAGACGACAATAAAGAGTTCACCATAAATAGTTATGTTTAGGAACACATGCTTTCAACAATTCTAGTTCAATAGAATAAAGAAGGTATGGAATCTCCCATTTCTTTCATGATTTATCCTCTCAAAGATCATGAGCTAAATTATTCAAACATAGAGAAGCATGCTTATGCAGTGGTGAAGGCAGTTAAGCATTTCCACTTCTACATCTTGAATTCTCACAATACTACTTTAGTTCTTGATACCATAGTCATGTCCATATTAAGTCAACAAGAGTTTTGGATGAAAAGAGGCAATTAGATTGAAAAGATATAAGAGTTTGGTCTAGACATTAAGCCAACAAAGTTGGTATGGAGAAAATGTCTATGCTAATTAATTACTGATAATAAACTAGAAGAAATAGAACATGAAGAAGCAGAGGTGGAAGACACACTTACAATCCTCTTTATCTCCACTATGAATGAGTGGTATTTAGGTATTGCTCATTTCCTTACTTATGGTGAGTGTCCTGCTCATTTATCTTATAAAGAAAGGAGGACTATCAAGTTGAAAGCTGCCAATTTTGTCCTTTGGGACAACGGCCTGTATAAGAGGAGCCTTGATGGAGTGTTCCTTCACTGTGTGGACAAGGAGCAATAAAGCCAACTTTTGAAATCCTTCCACAATCTATCTTATGGAGGACATTTTTTTGCTTCTGTGACTGCCCATAAAATTTTGTGAGCCAGGTATTACTGGCTAACTCTTTTCCAAGATGCATATAAGTGGGTGAGAAAATGTGAACTCTGCCAGCATGTTGTTGGAAGACCCAAGTTAGCTACCCTACCTCTCAAACCAGTGGTCATAGAGGAACCATTCCAGCAATGGGGAATTGATTTTATTGGAGTTACAAACCCATCTTCAAGTGCTGGACATAATTATGTCCTTACGACAATTGACTACTTCACCAAGTGGGTGGAAGCAATTCCAACCAAGCATGTTACTTTAGAAGTAGTGTGAAATTTCCTCAAGGAGAATATCATTTCTAGGTTTGGAGTCCCAACTAAGATTATTGCTGACAATTTAGCTTGTTTCACTTCCCAGGAGATTACACAATTCTATTTCTACTATGGGATTACACTCTCCCACTCTTCTGATTACTTTCCACAAGGGAATGGACAAGCTGAATCAAGCAATAAGAACTTGGTGACTATCATCAAGAAGATAGCAGATGACAACCAAAGGACATGGCATAAAGTATTGGTTGATGCTTTATGGGTAGATAGAATTACACCAAAAAGAGCAATTGGTATGTCTCCTTTCCAACTTCTTTATGGTATTAATGCTAAGATACCAATCAACTTGGAATTGCCAGCATTGAAATTGGCTAAGGCAATTGAAGATCAGACATATGAAAGCTCCCTTGATAAGAGGATCATGTGCCTGACTGAGCTAGATGAGTAGATAACTATGGTGGTAGACCAAATTTCTACCCATCAGAGTCTGGTGAAGAAACTCTTTGACTAGAAGGCAAAAGATCATGATTTCCAAGTTGGAGATCAAGTCCTATTATGGGACAAAAGGAGAGAACCAAAAGGAATGCATGGAAATTTTGACTCCCTTTGGAGGGGCCCATTTATTATCCATCAGTACAATGGTGAAAATAGCTTCCTACTGAAGTATTAAGATGGCACACTCTTTTCTCTACCTCACAGTGGACAGCAACTGAAACACTTTAATTCTTGAAAGTACCAGATCATTTCATCTATACATATGTATATTTGTATAGTTTTTAGTTCCATTTTGTTTTGTTTATTTTTATTTTTGACACCTTTCATTTTTGAGTAACATGAATCCATAGCCCAATGGCACACATGAAGACACTAGAGATTCTAGATTCTACTCCCTTCAATTCTTTTTACAATGGATGGAAGTTCCCTAACTAGAGCCAGTTGTTGTACCCAAAAAATGTCACTCATTTTTGGGACAACATATGAGCTATTTTAGTCCTATAAGAAAAAATTATCTCTTCCCATTTCAAAAAATTATTCTAAACTTTCAAAATTGGGAATTATTCAAGCTTTTTCTGTTAAAGGACTAACAGGTTCAATGGCTTCAACAAGTGAGTTCTAGAAAAGGAGCAGGTTCTTCAACACTTAAGACACTTTCAAAGCTAGTTCAACACCTTGGTTCAACAAAAAAAATTCATAGGCAAGCTTCAAAGAAGGATTGAAACATTGAACCATCGAACCCCACTTCTAAAAAGGTTCAAAGTTTCAATAGGTTTAAAGGTTCAACGACATCAGCAAGCTTCAAGAGTTAAGCACTTCAGCCAAAGGTTCAAAGTGGTTGGTTCAATGCAATTAGTTTAAAGAGCTTGGTTCAAGTGGTCAATTAAATAAGTAGAAAAGAAGGAATGAACCATTGAACCAAATTTGGTTCAATCGGTTGATTCAAATGGCAGGTTCAAAGGAGTGCCCCAAAGTTGAAGAGACAAGTACCCTTGTGGAGGGCAGTGGTAAAAAATTTACAAAGATGGAATTCCCATGGCAAAAGTGATGAAGGCAAGAAAATCCCAAAGCAAAAACCCATCAGAGCCCAGTGGATGCTGCCAAGTGTCATCTGCCAAGCCCCATTATACTTTATTTCTAAGAGCTATGGAAGTTGCCATGTGTCCCTTGTATGATAAATAGAGTACACCAAGTGTCAACATCTGCATGAATCCAAGTGAGTCCCAAGTGTATCTACAATGTTTCTAAAGCTTAGCAAAAACCACCACATGTCATCTTTTGTGGGACACTCAAAAGGCATCCAAAGCCTCTGTAAGTTAAGTGGATGCTGCCACATCTCCTCACCTATTTCACAGTGGATGCTACCATGTGTCACCTGTTGAAGATCAACCAAAATTTGACTAAGGCAAATCTAAAAGATAAACAACCCTTGTGGAGGATAGGTGAGGAGTAAATGGACCATTGCAAAAACCTGAAGGATAGTTCCATGATTGAACAAGTCCTTATGGAGGGCACAGTTCTCTTTCAAAAAATAATGTGGAAAAATGGTTAAGGTAAGAATCCTTCAGACTTTTTGAAGGAATTCACCTGGGAAGATTTCCTTCAGACAAATTATCTAAAAGAATTCCTTTAGACTTTTTATTTGAAGGAAAAGTCCACCAAAATAGAAAACCCACCGAGGAAATTAAATCTTGAAAGTAGCCACATGTCCTTCATAAAGTTACAGTAGAATGTGTCATGTGTCCCTTATAAAGTTTAGTGGAAACTGCCATGTGTCATCTATCGAGACATAGTTTCTAGTAACTTTCAAAGCAGTGGAACGTGCCATGTGTCATCTACAAAACTCAATGGAAGTCACCACATGTCAACATATACAACTTCTTCCTTTTATTGAGTAAGGATTGTGGTGGGTCCCAAGTGAGTGGTTAAACTCAAATGAAATGCACCATGTGTCATCATCTACGTAAATATAAAAGAGTCTTGAATGTTTCCATAGTGTCTCTAGGAGCTAAGCGAAAGCTGCCACATATCATCCTCCATGGGATTCTCAAAAGACATCTAGAATATGCCATGTATCATGTTATAACTCCATGGAGTGAGACAAGTGTCTACATCTACATCTCAATTTTCTTACAAGTTTCAAAGATTCTTTCAATAAGTGTCTCTTAGAGTCTTGTGGATGCTACTAAATGTCTTGATTTGTTTTGCAGTAGAACGTGCCACGTGTAAATTGTTAAGATCAATAGAAAGCAACCAAAGAGTAGAGAAATGATTAAACCAAGGATCTGATTCAATAGCTAGGAAAGGAGGAATGGTGAAAAAAGACCAAAAATATCCATGCATGAGATATGTTTCTAAAAATAAACCATCAGTGGACATTGGAGAACACAAACATTCAATGGTGTGACTCATTTCTCTGCATTGAGTAAAGCAAATGGGCAAATATGCCTGATTCTAGCATATCTTCTTGACAGAATTTAAAATGTATTCAAGGCATTGAATGCAACATGACGTGTTATTACTCCCAAGTCTTTCTTGGAGGGATATATATTGGACTCTCTCTTATTGTTTTGGGGAGATATCTCAATTATCAAAAATAAAACTCTGCCCAAATTGAAAGGCATTACTGAGGCTTTGAGCTTAAATTATTCATCATATTTCTTTGTTTGAACCAGAAAGCAAGTTACTTTTAGACTTTGTGCTATTATATCATGTATCATTCTATGAGATTGTTCTTATGTCTATTTCCTAAATGTATTCTTGTTTATACAATTTAACAAGTACAGCTAGTGGAGGTGACAAAGAAGGTGTCCTGAAGCCAATTACTTTCAGACTTTGTCCTATCATAATTGTCTTCAGTGTGTGTTTATTTTCTATTTCTATGTAAAGAACCTTGGGATGACTTTGTGCCCTAATTTTTCTTCATAGTTCACTCTTTGGCAGTTGAGGTGGAGACTTTGTGCCTCATTTCATCCTGCTGTGTTACTGCACCCTGTTACAGTTATTTGTCACCACTAAAAAGGTTCATTTTGTCTGCTGAACAACACTTCTAAAAGAAGAGGAGTGCCTTCTGTCATTTCATCAAGATTCCTCCTTTGATTTGTACAAGACGTATGTCTACATGAACCAATAATGAAAGATAAGAAAAGAAAGATAATTCCATTTCATTGGTAAGGACCTAAAGAACTTGAAGTTAGATTGCCTTATGGAAACTAAGCCTTTCAAATGCTTTAAATTAGCATGCTTAGGTTGATAAATGGGTGTCTTGATCACAATCATATCAACTAATCTCAAAATCCCTTGATTAAAAAGATGTTATAAAGGGGAGTTAGGTAATAGGTGAAAGGTAAATAGGTGGATAGGTAAGGAAACCTTATGTGGGTTAGTTTACCCCTTCTATAGGTGACCTAAGAATGAAACTAGACAAGTTCATGTCTTAATACTAGGTGTAAACTGATCGATGTGGCAAGTCTAATAATGATTGATATAAAAGTTGATTGTAACTTTCTTGGGATAGCTAATTTTGACATAGGATATTTTTTTTATTACTTTTGTTTTTTATAGTTTGTGAATCTGATCAGGTCAAGAAGCTTCAAATTATTACTTTTGACCCATTTGACTTAGCCATCCTTCAAGGGAGTTGCCTATGTTTTGAATTGTTTATCTGGTAGTTGTCCTTCAAGGGATTAGTCTATCTTTTAAGCAATTTAGAGGATTTTGGGCAGCTATCCTTCAAGGGAGTAGTTTTTAATGATGTTTGTTTTGGATTCTAAGGTTTTTAGACCTAGACAAGTCTAATTAGGCTTAGAGTTTTACCTTTATGATGGCAAAACTTATAGCACAAGAGACTAATGATAAGTGAAAGAAATGGTTTGAGGAATAAATGATCATGGCATTCCATCTCATTAAAGATGAGAATTATCCATGAGAACCATGCTATGGGTAAAGCTGGGATACCCATATTTAGGATTAGGCTATTAACATGATGGATAATCACATAGTTCTATGTTATAATATGTTGTCTTGAAAGGGAGAGGAATAGGTAGGGTAAGGTGAAAATATCATAAATCAAGGTATGCGCTTAACTTAGACAAAAACAAAAATTCAATCTTTGTTTTAATAAAAGAAAGGATGTAGATACAAAGCATTGAGAGGCTCATGTTCTAGTTTGAATTTTAGAGAGGACAAACGATAAGCTTATGATCCATAATTATGGGTGATGATGTAGGGTCAAAGCCAATTGAAAGCAAATTTTCCTCTTTTTATTTTATCCATGGTGGTTGCATGTTGGTTTTCCTTAACAAATATGTCTTTGATATTGAATTCTCATTCTTTTTCATTTTTTTTGTAAGTACATTCAATTTTTTCTTGGTGGACATGAAAATGGTTAAGCGCTACGAGGTGATGTTCATCAAGTAGCTCAAGTCATGCTAGATGTTCTTGATGATAATCACTCTAAAAAATGATCTCTTGCAAAGATATGTGAAGAGAGGGAATCTAGACTTTAAGAGGAAAAACTACCTTTTCTTTGAAGACTAGAAAAAAATGGGTAGCACCTGTAGAGGTTTGAATGGTAATGTGATAAGCCCATAAAGTGAAATTAATGTGCAAGTGCCAATCTTGACCTAAAACATTGATGACTTTGGTTAACATTTTTTTAAGTATTTTTTTAGAGGCTTCTACCTATCCATTTGCTTGTGGATGGTAAGGTGAGGAAAAACTTAACTTAATTCCAAATGCATCAAAAAGACCTTGAACTTTCTTGTTCTTGAAATATTTACCATTATTAGTGATGATCTTATGGATAAAACTAAAATGATAGATCATATGGTGGTTGATGAAGTCAATAATATTTTCATATTTGATAGAATTGAGAGGAATAGCTTCCACCCACTTGATAAAATATTAGATGGTGGTAATGATGGATTGATGGCATTATGATGAATGAGGATTTATTTCCTCAATAAGATATAGGTCCTATTGTGAGAATAGACAAAAGTCTTTGGATACTTAGAGGCTATGGGCAAGTGCATGGTTTAAATTATCATGTTGTTAACACTTAACACACTTATTTACATAATCATAATAATCTTGGTTAAGGGTGGGCTAGTAGTAGCCAAGGTGAAGGACGAATTTAGTGATATATAAACCACTAAAGTGTCCTGTATATATTTCATCATATGTTTCCTTGATGGCATGG
Source organism: Torreya grandis (assembly GCA_037957365.1). Lineage (NCBI taxonomy): Eukaryota > Viridiplantae > Streptophyta > Pinopsida > Cupressales > Taxaceae > Torreya > Torreya grandis. Next base: position 2,267,052 of record JARHVA010001040.1, on the reverse strand, counting down.
TAAACTTCATGACTATGAAGGAAATAGAGAAGGAGGCCATAAAAACCATGTTTTTAAAGGATTCCTCCTAGTACAGTGTAACGAGAGGTACTATAAACAAAATCTCTTCAAGCATTTCTAGAGAGGTTTGGAGGAACAATACCGAGGTTGAGGTAATCAAAAGTTTGTTCATACCATATGTATAATGGAAATGTGTATACATTAAAAATGCTAGGAAGGTCAGAATGGATATGATATGGGGTGACAAAGTGGTGGATGGTGACAAAGAATTTAGAATTAGGAGTTTGAGATGGGATTTGAGAAGCAAGGGAAGCCATTATATCCACAAACTTGTTGGTAGATCATGGAATTGACTAGATAAGGTAATGATCTAATGATGCTAAGAGTACATATACAAATCATTTATACTTTATTAATACATCATTTTTACATTGATAAGATCCATTGACCTAGTTGACCACAAGTTGGGAATCATCAAAGACATTGATTGTCTTAACTCACAAAGCTAGAGTGGTTTGGAGACCTATGACTAGGGCTTCATACTCAACCATGTTTTTGGTGTATTCAAAGTTAAGTTTAAATGAAAGGGGAAGAGGTTCACCATAGAGGGGAATGATAATAACTATGGCACTCCCACCACACTAGCATTTGGATCCATCGAATAACATGATCATTTGGTAGGTAGGGTCCTCTTGAGAGAGGGTCATGATGGACTCATCTAAAAATGCAAGAGGAAGAGGTTGGTTATCTATTAGATGGGATTCAACCAATTGGAAGGTAATGACCTTCCCTTTAATTGAATTTTGTTGTAAGAACTCAAGTTAAAACTCAGCTAAAATCATGAGCCACATAGCCATACTTTGGTTTTGGTAAGGTTTAGAGTGCATGTACTTGAGTGGGTTAGTGTTAGTGATGATGTAGGTTTTATGATTAAGAAGGTAGTGGAAAAGTTTAGAGGCCACAAAGATGAAGGCAAGTCAAAGTTTATTAGGAAGGGTATATTGAGTCTCATACTTTATAAGTGTTTGACTTATGTAGTAGACATCTTGCTCTTTATTTTTCTCATCCTGGTAAGCATTCGTCTTAGGGAATGGTCAGTGGTAGAAATGTAAAGGTAATAGGATTGATATTCCTTAGGATGGGTCAAGAGAGGTGGAAAAATAAGGTATTATTTAAGTGAATCAAAGGCTTGTTAGTAGTCTTTAGTGAACTTGAAAGATGTGTCTTTTTTAATAAGATGGCGAAAAGGTTGACATGTTTTTGATAATTGAGAGATGAATCGATGGATTTATTTGAGCTTCCCCTATAAGCTACAGAGTTTCTTAACATGGGTGGGATTTGGAATTTCTAAAATTTCTCTAAATTTGGTAGGGTCTACTTCAATGTCTAGATGATCCTTATGATATTTGGATTTCCCAAGGAGGTCATCAACATAGTCCTCTACAATTTTATGTATTAGGTCATGGAAGATATAGGTCATGGCACATTGGTAGGTTATGCTAGAATTGTTTAAACTAAAGGGCATGACTCTATAATATAAGGTTCCCTATGGGGTAATGAAATATTTTTTTTGTTTATCTTTAGGAGTAATCAAGATTTGATTGTAACTTGAGAAACCATCTATGAGAGATAACATCTCCTAGCCAGCTATAAGATCAACAAGTTGGCCAATTCTAGGTAAAGTAAAATCATCTCTTGGACAAGCAAGGTTAATTTCATGAAATTCAATGTAGAGGTAAAGTCCCCTATGGGTTTGGTGATGAGAACTATATTAGAAACCCATTGTGGATAATCAATGGGTTGGATGAAGTCTACAAATAAGAGGCATTGAAGTTCCTCTTTGACTAGAAGGGTGATGTGAGGGTGCATACTATGAAGCTTTTATTAAATAGGCTTAGTGTTAGGATGGGTGACAAGGGTCAATCTTTGTCATATCCTGATAAGACCAAGTAAATTCTATGTTGTGGTCTCAAAGGAAGGAAGGGTAATCCTGTTGTTCTATGGGATTTAAAGATTATTTGATCTTGAGATGCAAGGGTTATCCTAAGGACCCAAGGTGACATAAATGGTATATTCATTCAACATGGTTTGGTTATTAGGAGGAAGATATTTATGGATATAAGAATCCTCCACACCAAGATAGGTGAGAATGGAATCATCATCCTAATGTTGGATGGTGTTGAAGGTAGGATAATCATTTTCTACCATCTCAAGAAGGATGAGAGGAAATGTTTTAGTTCATCCATCCTTTTCATAAGTTATGGGGAACAAACTAATGGAATTGATAAAAAAGTTAGGTGGGATGATATCAAAATCCTTAGACTTTAAGGGAACTAAGGTTGGTGAAGATGGGACATACTTATCAATGGTGGCGATGGGTTTAGGTGAGGAGGGTTCATCTAGTGGTATGAACCCAAGGTTGAATACCTCATGAGGTTTTTTATTTTTGATTATGGGTAGCTCGTGAAGTCCCTATTCATAAAAGTTAAGGCCAAACCCCTTTTAAACACACTTATGAAGGTACACTTTAATAAAGGTAGGTTTATTCAGACATGAAAAGTTAGAGGTGAATGGTAAGATATTAAGGGTAGTAGTAGAAGAAATAAATGGATGGTTGAGCCCCCCATAGATGAAATTGGTTTAATGAGTTGGAGGCCCAAAAGGAACAATGTTTCCTATGTTAGGGTCATAAATAGGATCATGGGTGAGGTTCTCATACTCTTGAGGAGTAGGGAAACCATCCAAGGATAGGAGATGGTATTCCCCAAATGAGAGATGTTGGAACGTGGATTCCAATGGGTCCTCTACAAGGATCTATGAAGAAGAGATAGATGAGCTTGTTTAAGTTTTATAAACTATAGGGGTGGAGTCTTTGGTAGTTGGTGGTGAGGTGGATTGTCAAATAATAAGAACATTATTAGGTCTGTACATCATATTGCAAGATACAAAGGGACTAGGGTCAATTGATATGGTGATAACATGACCTTAGTGCTCAAATTTAATGCAATGATTTAGGGTAGAAGGGACAGAACTCATAGCATAGATCCAATGGTGTCCAAATAAAATGTTGTATTAGAAATCAACTTCTACAATGTAAAAGAGTTATATAATGGTGTGACGTCCCATGTGAATATAGAGAACAACATTTCCCAAGGTAGTGGCCATGGTGTCATTAAAAGAGCAAATAACTATTGCAATTTTAGACATGATGTTCGTAGGTAAGTCAAGTTATTCATAGGCATGGGAGGAGATGATTTTGACACTATCCCCTCCATCAATCATCACCATCTTGATATGGGTTTGATTTATGTGTTCCACGATAAAGAGGGGAAGATCAAGATCCTTAGGATGTATAGAAGGTATTTATAACTCCTTAAAGGTGATTAGGGTGGAAATTTGAAGGGCTTAGACAAAGGCTACAAGGGGTTGAGGATATTCAGTTTGAAACTCTTTGTATTAAAAAATCTCTATCAGTGTTTGATGGTGAGGTGTTTATTAATTCATACAAGATCATTTTCATTGGAGTTTGGTGAAGTTGTTTAAACACTACATGTTTAAGGGATTTAGAAGGGTTGTAAGGGGAGGCACCCAAGATAGATACTTTGGGTTTAGGTAATGGTGAAGGTGAAGGTGATTGGGTTTAGTTGGAAGGTTGAGGGTTTGAAGGGTATGTCCATGGTATGGAGACTTTTTCTTTTCCCTTATTTTTCTATTGGGTCCAAGATCAAGTAACCATATAAATGGTGTGGATAAGAATAAATGTTGGTTTGGATTACTTATTTGATTCCTCCTCAATCTTAGGTAAGACTGGAGGAGTAGGTAGATGTTGGATGATTTGGGATGGTTATTGGGTTGGTAAAGGGCTTAATGGAGGTTCATATGATAATATATCATCCTCATCCAAAATGTTATGTACTAGTGTTTAGAGAGATTTGTAGTTGTATCATGTCTTACTGTCTTATGGTATAGGAAAATCAAATTTTCATTGAACCATGCTAGTTTAAGATGTGAAGTATTGAAAGGTTTTATGGGTGGTAAGGTTATATAAGAGGTGTGAAATAACCTTTGTAGGATGGAAAAATAAGATTTAACCAAAGGTGTTGAGGGTGTTGGGTTTTTGGCTTTAGGAGTTAGAGCCTTCTTGGGAGTAGGATTTACCATGGAGGTTAGATGTGGTGGGATGGTTTTGGTAGGTGGCTTTGTTTGGGATTGATTGGTTATGGTTGGTTTGGAGGTGTAATATTTATAGGTGGAGGGTGAAGGTTTGGTAATAGGTGGGAAGGTATAGGTGTCTACGTTAGTCAAGAATGATGAGGATTTTATTATTTGTGGGGAGATAAGTGTAGGCAAAACAAAAGGAGAAGGTTTACTAGATGAGGAATAGGTAATGGTGATAGTAGATGGATGGGGTCCTAAGATTGAAGGTAAAAGAGAAGGAAGTGGTATGGGTCTAATTCTAGATGTTTTGGGTGGTTCCACCTTTTTGATAGGTTTATTCAAAGGTTTCCCTAATGATCCAAGTTAGGGGTAGGAAGTATTCCTAGATTCTTGATGGGCTTGGTCAAAGAGGTGTAGGGTGATTTATCAATTTTAGATTGAGGTGGGTTGGATGGTTTCTCTATGATTTTGGAGGAGGAAGTATCTAAAGATGGGATTGAGATAATGATAAGTTTTAGGGTATAAGTAAGTGAGGTTAAAGGTTCTTGTTTGTTTTGGTAAGGTAGCCTGAGACGGTGCCCAAAAGTGGCCCTATCTAGATTATGTTGAGAAGTAAACTCTATGTTTTGGACTAATCTATAAAAACGTTTATAGATGGGTTTGATTCCTTGGTTCATGGTTTCAAATATTAAACCCATAGATTGAGGTGAAGAAATGGTTTATTCACCTTTTTCTTGGTCAAAAATTTTGATGGTTGAGGAAGATGGTGTCTCTATGGAAAGAATAAAGGAGATTATCTCTTTCTTTAGATTGGTTTCCAAAGAATGAGCAGTTGGTTCTATAGTAGGTAAAGAGGGAATGGTTTGTTTAGATGTAAAAAAGGAGGTGGTTTCTTCCTTTGTTTGGATGTCCAAATGAAAGAGTAGCAATTCCACCACTTCCATAAGTGGATTGGAGGAATAAGTGGTTGATTTAATGGTTACCTCCTTTGGTATTTATATAAAAGGAGAGGTGGTTATGTCAGTGGTTTCTTTATTTGTAAGGGAGGGGGTTTCTTCCTTTATTTGTTTGTTTAAAGGAAGAGAAGAAGATTCCACCACTTTAATAAGTGAGGTGGGAGAATAGGTAGTTAGGGTAATGGTTTCCTCAATAATGGGTTTAATGGTAACAACATTAACTATGTACACCTCATGAGCATGAGATGTTTTTGGTTGGCTATTGTCATGGTTGGTGGAAAGTGCATGGTTAGGAAAAGGTTTCTAGAAGACGTCTAATGACTAATTTGGAGGTGTATTGGGATTATATAATGCAAGTTCACCTTTGTCACTCATGTTTTGGATAATAGATTTAAAGGTATTTCACCTACTCACATCATGTCCAATTACATGACAAAAGGCACATAGATCATTTTCATTGTACCATCCAAGTGTGGGGTAAGAAACATAAAATTATTAGGGTGGTTTGATAGGTTTAAGTTGGATGAGGTTAGATTTAAGTAGTTTATCCAAAACCAAAGCATATGATTCCCATAGTGGAGTATATTGCCTTGATGTGGTTCTACTTTGGTTGTGAGTTTATTGGTTTGATGGGTTGGAATAATTGGTTTAATTTGGTTGGTTGATGATTGGGAGTGTAATGGATTTCAATACAAATGTGTTTTTGGTTGTCTTTGTCTTGGTATTGGGATGATTGGATGGATTGGTGATTTTGGTTTAATAAGGGTCACTAGATTTAAAGCTAGAGTTCTTGTTTCATAGTTTCAATTTCCATTCATCAATAACTCTAATTTCAAGCTTACATGCCATGGTAAATGCCTCATCAAAGGTTCTAAAAGTCTGAACTTGAAGAGATGGAGTGATATGTTTGGCACAACCTCAAGAAAAGAGTTTGATTAATATAGGTTGGGGTAATGAGAAAGAAAGTTGGTTAATGAGACCTCTCCATATAGCTACAAAATCATCAATCAATTCATCATCAAATTACCTAATGGAGTAAAGGTCAGTAATGGAAACCTTTATAGATATATTAACTGAAAAGTGATCTAAAAAGATTTGGGCTAGTTGAGAGAAGGAGAATATAGAGTACTTGGTAAGAGCATTATACCAATCCAAGGTTGGTCTAGAGAGGGACATGGGGAAGGTACAAATGAGAGCACCATCATATGTAATTAAATATCATGAATGGTAGAATGCTCTCAAATGCTTTTAGGGGTCCTCCTTGCTTTCAAACTTGGAAAAATTAGGTAGTTCCCACTGAGGAAGATATGGTTGGATAAGAATATATGGATGAATGGGTTTGTTGAAAATTTTATCATAAGATAGAAGGTTATGAGATCCAAAAATAGATGATTAAAGATTGGAAATTTTATCCATCAACATATTAACTAAATTTATTTGAGGTTGGGGAGATCTATAGGTGGGTATTAGGTTCAGTTGAGATTGGGTGGTTTCAATGATGGATAAGAGGTGGAATGTTAGGAAGGTGCCACATATTAGTATGTGGTCATTAAAGATTATTATGGTGCCTCATATTGGTATGTGGGAATAAAATGTTAGGTAGAGGGTGGTATGTATCCTTGTTCATTAAGAACATATTGGCAATATGTCATGGGTGTTTGTTGAGGGATGGACATGGGTTGGTCTGGAGGTATGGTTGAAGTGGTAGGTTGAGGTTGATTGGTGATTGATCCAAAACTCAAAATATTTGGTTGAAAGATAATTCAAGAAATAAGAACAAAAAAATTCAAATAATGACATCTCTGAGAAGAGATGTTTTATTGATTAAATTTGTAGATCCAAACATATGTTTATCTCTGAGAAGAGATGTTTGATTTCCTTTTTGGGTTAAATCTTAATTTATACATGTTTTGAAGGTGTGGGGAGGATGTGTAAGGTCACCAATCTTGAGGGAGATGAATTGGTTTGATTTCCATGAATTACAACAATACAAAATTTGAGGAATTACTATTTTTAGAAACTTACTATTTTTAGACTGCACTACTAAAATTAAAATTTGGGACACTTCCATTAGGTTTTATGGGGTAAAACTTTATCAATAAAATATAAATACCATCTCATGACTTTCCCCTCATTATTATCTTTCCAACGGTTCAAAAGGTGAGTCAATTGGAGCTACGGTGCAAAAGTTATGCCTCCCAAAAGTTATGCCATCAATTGAGGTGGACCCATCACCCAAATTGTCATCTAAATTATTTCCTAGATCATGAATATTGTGTTAATAGGTGAAGTTTAGGAGGTATATAAATAACCAAATTTTGATGAGGTGTAGATATGAGTTGGTTGATGGTGGTAAGAGGAATTTTGGAAATAGGGTTAGAAGATATCCCCATGGTAGGTGGGGTATAAGTAACAAGAGTTAAGGTTTCCCATACATTAGAAGTGTTGGTTGGTGTAGGTGGGGTTTGGTTATAGGTTGGAATGTTGGATTGGGTTTTAGTGGTGGTAGTGGATGGGATATTGGTAGAAGAATAAACTTTGGTGATAAAAGGTTAGTTGGAGGTAATACCAACCATAAGAGGAGGAGGCATACCAAAATGTGGATCCATGGGAGAAACTAAAGTAGTAAGCATATGGTGAGATAAGGTGTTAATATAAATTTGAAGGGATATGGGGTTATTATCAAGTAATGTGAAAAAATCCACATCACCCTCAATAACTATTCATGGCATGGTAGGTGGGGGAGAATGAGGAGGAGAAGCCTCAACATCTGAAGTATACTCCATAGAGGAGGAGGATGAGAAAGGTGGTCCTTGGCTGGTTTGATTTATAAACTACTATCTACTAAAGATCATGTGAGAAAATAAGAAAGGAATGAAGATACTCACACCTCAAACAAAAATCAAACAAAAGAAAAGAACTCAAGGCAATCAAACATACACTAAAAGTGAGTTTAAACTTGGGATTCTTTTAAGATCACTTTTGGCTTATGCCTTAGAAATTTTGAAGAAGAAATTGAGCTTGTAGATCAAGTACTAAAGAGGAAATCTAAGGTTGGTTTCAAGTTATGTTTAGGTTCTCAAGAGAGAAATTTTTATTGATCTTTAGTACATGGCTTGGTATTGGGGCCTACCCCCTCACTTCACACATCATAATAATAAGGGTATCGAGTGCTTAGCCAAAATATACCAAATTTCAAAGTTTATAGTCAACCAGAGAGTTGAGTTAGTTATCCTCTTGGTAATGAACTCCAAGTAGGATTATTGGGAAAGGGTAAGGTTTACCACTAGGTGATGAAATTATATTCAGGGCTTATCTCAAGTTTATTTTGATGTATTGATTGATTATATGGTTTTGATAAGTGTGTGATAACAAGAGTAAAAAATATGATTAATTACTTTGATTTTAAGTTAGTAAATGAACTAATACAAGTAAGCAATAATTGTAATGCAATGGGTTTATTTTATGCCAAAAGAAATTTCATATTTTAATTTGATGAGCATAGGATAAAGGAAGAAATAAGGGGCACCTAGGTGATGTTAGGGTCCCACTGGGTGTGCCAAAATGTTTCTCTTAATTTTTTCTCATTTATTAATTTTGGAAGAAGATATGAAACTAGTAATAAGGGTGTGGTAGAAATACCTATTCGGTAATGTGTGCATAATCTAGATGAATGTTGAGAACTCCTCTTTGGCTAGGAAGGAATAACCTACAAATAAGAAATCACTAACAAAGGGGGTCATTAGTAAGATAGTTGAGTGGACTGCCTAATACGAGCTAGATCTAAGAAGCATATGCTTGTTAGGAGGCTATCAATCTAATGTTGATAACAATCAAGTTGGAAATGATAAGGTAAAGTACTTACATAGGATAAATGACATGTAAAAAAAGAAGAAAGTAGAATGCTTTGTTAAATAAAATGACTAAATCTAGAAAATGTGTGTCAATACTTGTGCTAAAATGGATGGGGTCTAGTTCAAAAAATTAAAAAAAGATCTATGAATAGGTAGTAACACATAAATTTAGGTTTGGTTGGGGGTAAGGGGATAAAAATAACATGATATTATTTTCTTGCATAGTGACTGTTAGTAGTTGGGTTGAACCATCAACAATTGGGTTAACCATTAGCAATTGGGGGAGACCATCAATGATTGAGCTAACCGTTAGTGGTTGCCTACATGTTTCTGATGGTGATAAGAAAATAATTGCAAAATAGGTAAATGGGTAGACATAGGTTCTATTGAGGATCTATTGGAGAGGAAATAAGGTGTGGATAGGACTGATCAGGTTAAGGAGGTCAAAAATCTGAAATAACAATTCTAAAGTACTGATATACTTGTAGCTTGCTAGTTAGTTGATGGTTAAAGGATAAAGTAATATTGTTAGAGTAACAATACTTTGGCCTCAAAAGTAAATTTGATATAGGTTTAATTCTCTTTTGATGATGTTGAATTTCTGAAGGAAGACTGGATGCTGCAAAACTTGAATACTTATATGCTTGATAACTCTTGTGATTGATCCTCTTTCACCTCCCACTCCCCTCCTTTTAAAGGCAAAGAGAGATGGAGGATAGAAGGTTCCCTAGAGAGTGAGGTTACTGATCATAATGCTTGGAATTTTGTTAGAACCACATAAGGTGAATATATTAAATGGTACCATGTTATTTTGCATATAGCTGGTGATGTGTTAGGAAGTTGAGGAGGTGGGGACCTAATAATAGATGGTTAGGGTAACCATTAATGGTTAGGCTAACTGTTGATGGTCAAGTGTATAAGGATAAATGGGTAAATGAAATGGGTTAAAAGGTTTAGTTAAATGTTAGGTTAGTAAGTTGATGAGTTAGCTAACTAGGTGATCAACTAGACTCAGGGTCTGATATGGGTCCTAAGGCATTTTGATAACTTTAACTATCATGTGTATTTTTCTAGTGTCTACAATATTTGCATGTTATAGGTCTAGGTCAGCCTTAGTTGACCCAAACTAGGACTTAACTTATTTTTATCAATTAATGATACAAGGTTGAATTGGGCTAACCATATTAGTTAAACTTTTGAGAAGATTTAAAGTTAGATATAGCTATATATACACATTCATTTTTCCATTTTTATAAAGAGGTAGGAGTTAATTATTCATTTGTGCTTATTTACAATCTCTTCTTTGGCCATTCTACTTGAGGAGTTATTTGCTTAGGGTTTACAATTGGAAGGAATAACTTTGTCTTGTGAAAGCTTGAGATTCATTGGGAAGTCCTTAGATATATTATATTGTCTATCCTTAGTTTATTTAACAATACACAACAACCAATTACAAATCATCTTTGGCCAAAGGAGAGATTGAGTCTCAACTGGTTCATCTCCAAGGTAACTATCTGTAACTTTAATCCTCTATTTTAGTAGATATAAGTAGCATAAGTAATGACTTTTGAATATATTTCTCTCTCAATGCTTTAGGGTTATATACATATAGAGCTTAATTATAATTATTTTATGAATGTTTACTTATATGTTTAACACCACCAATTTTTTCCATAAGTTTTGGTGAACACTAAATTAGATTTTAATTTACATTTCATATACTTAGTGAATATGAAAACATAGAACCTATCTAGGGTTATTGCATAGTGTTACTCGACTAGAAGCTTTGGAACCTTCTCTAGTGATGTTATTATGATAAGGGACCCCTTGGTTAGGTTTATCAGATCCATCCTGGTCATGACCATGAATGTATAAATGTATCAACACATAGAATTGTAATTAGGATATATATTCTACGAGGTAGGATTGATTAATAAGTCAATGGATTTTTCCTTTGTACATAGGAACCATGTATCATATATAAGAAACATGTATAGGTAAATGTAGCATTGAAGTGCATAAAACAATGTGATCACATGAAGGTGTAAGATGCATGATAAAGATAATGGAAACATCTGGATAGAAATGGTAAAATCTTGATAGGCATATCAAGTACACATATAACAACACTCAAAATCAAGTCAACATATAATGGTCCTAGGAAATTGAAAACATTGGGGCATGTTTAAATTATGCACAATTCAAGGAACATGACTTAGTCAAATGTCCATAATATCAAGGATGACATATTTAAATGTCCATACAATAAATAACGACATATAAAAAGTTTAAAAAAACATACATATGCATAGGATTTATAAACAAGGGAGTATATTCAAATTTTTGAATAAGTAAGATAATAGAAAGGCAAGACACTCAAGGAAGTGCATAAAGTAAAACATAATCAACCAATATAAAAATGTCATATTAGCTCATGGATCAAATTTAGTAGCAAAAAATGTCAAGTGAATAGAATATCAAGTACCATGTATAAGATATAATCATGGATAGAGGCATGTGTAAGTACATATAAGCTCAAACATGATAATGAAATGTGATCATAGAATGATATAACCTAAAAGTATCATGATCATAGAGGTGGATGCCCCCAATGTCCATATGACATGAGTAGAGGAAAGGCCCAACATCTAAAATAGGATTAGATCATGTATTTATGTATGTTTATATCACACTTTTGTACAAGTGTGATACACATGTGTATGTAAAATTAACTAATATACCATCTATCAACATATAACTAACACATATATGCCAAAGAGCCAATATAATATTTAAGTGCTGGAATTGTTTTTGTATTTATGGATGTTTTTTTATTTTTTTTTACTTTCGTAATATGTGATAGGGAAAAGACTATCCTATAATCCCATTTAAAGGTTGGTCATAAATATATCCCCATTTTGAATATAGTGTAATAAGTTGGTGATGTTGCTGAGGAGCACGTATAGGTGAAACATATGCCATTTTAGTATATGTTATGCTCTAAATATGTAAAATAGGACTATTTGGTCTTGGAGAAATAGTAGGATTAATAGAACTAGGTATTCATGGAACCCATAATTAAGTTTTCTATGGTTTTTTTGTAATAGCAATAATAGGGATATGTGTGTGTGTGATCTAGATATTAGAACATGATATACAATATATAAATATTTTTTTGGAATCTATTATATGTCTTTAATGTAATGGTCTCTCAATTATTGGCCACTTAGTAAAAGGGATTTCCCATTACTTACCCTTTTATGTTTGATAGTTAGTTGCCTTGGTATAAGTTTTTCTTGTTTAAGAGGATGTTCATATGGGATTCTAGAAATTATAATATCTGATTGGCATGAAGTTATTTAACACACATATGTACTATAAAAGGTACTAATCTAAGTTTATAGAACCAATGTCTTCATAATAACATATCAAATATTCCCATGGAAGGTATAACTGAAAAGGTAGTAACCAAATGTGTGGGACCAACTTGTAAAGATAGGTCAATCTCACCAAGGGTCTTCTGGGAGGTCCCATCGAATGCTCTAATGAATATATTACAAGGATGAAAATTATGATGAGTATAACCTAGATGTGCAAGTAATGTTATTATGCAAGCATTTTCACTTACACCATTATCAATCATAACATTATGTATAGGTTGATGATCAAGGAATGCTTGAATGAATAAAGAATGAAGATTAGGGTCATCATCCTTAATCTTAGTATCATCAAAAGTAATGGAAGGTATCTAAGTTATAGGAGTTATATGTCATGTATAATTACCAATAATCCCATATAATAGGTTCCCATAATGTGATGGATGAGGATGTGCATTATATACCATTTGCACTTCTAGTTTCTTTTTAGAATGGTCTTGTAAATGATTGTTAAATATTTTCTATTTCTAGTGATCACCAAATTGTGAACCTAATTCCTTAAGAGGATCATCAAATGTAATATTTATGTCATAAATAATGTATTTGATCTTATGATTTAAATTAAGCTATATATTCATAAAATGTATTGGTGCCTAGTGATAATAATAATAATAATAATAATTCACATCCTATCCTTTGGGTAGATGTTTATTCATATCAACCTCTATATAATGAGGGAGAGATATAAGATGACACTCTAGTAGCTGTGGTAGTACTGAAGCAAGAGACTCAAATATGCATGCAAATTCTCCTTGGTGTATTAGATAAGAGAATATGATTAGGTTGTTGTTAAATTATGTTAACCATAGTTGTTGCTTCCTTTTTAGGCTTGGGAGGTTTTACCTTATCACTTGGTCTGATTGTAAATTTGGAACTAGATGTAGATACAACAAGTGTGCATGCTACATACTTGATCTTATTTTATGAAATAAGCTTCATTTCATGATCCCATACAACATGGCATAAGTCATCAAAAGATTTAAGATTCTTGAAAACAATGGAATCATGTAAAATAGTAAGCAAACTTTACTTGACTATTTCTTCCAACTCTTTATCTACCATAGGATTGGTCATTTTATCCAACACTATCTTGTACCTCAACACATATTCATTGATAAGTTCATTTTTTCCTTGTTTGATTTTGGTAATATGAGATAGGAAACCTTTTTAGAAATATTCAAGGAAAAATGTGCCAAAAAGAGATCTACAAAAGGTTTGAATGCTTTCACAAATTGGAGAGGTAAATCATAAAACCACCTCAAAGCGTAGTCTTTGAGACTTATTAGGAATAATTTGGTCAAAATTTTGTCATTAGAGGCATATTAAAAGCATGCTACATAAAATGATAATTTTTTTTTTAGGATTACCTTTGACATCATAAAATAAAATCTTAGGTGAAACAAAACTAGTTGCCAAAGGATGTAAAGATATCTCAAGTGAAAGATAGTTATGCAACACATCTTATGAATCAATATCATGAGGATATTTTAAAGTGTTTTATTTAATGTTTGTATCCTTGTCCTCCAACATATTTATAACTTAAAGGAGTGTTTGAATTGTAGTCCCATAGGGATTTAAATTATCAAGTTGAGTAGTCACTAAAGGGGATGCAAACTTGGTTTGAGTAGTAATAGGCATTAAAATTGGTGTTTGCGTTTAAATAATTAATATCCCCTTGGTATATGTAGTAATAGTGTTTTGGATTTTAAGAAACAAAGGTTTAAACACATAACCTATGCCCCCATTAGAAGTATTAAGTGGTAATGTGTTCAAGGGGAGGGATACTTCAACAATACCTTTTGAATTTTTTGTTTCCAATATAGTTTTGAGGATCTCATCAAGATCTCTAGGTTTTTTATGAATACACTCATGAAAAAATGCAATTGATTTCACTTACTCATGATTAATTTGTTTCATTAGACTCATGGTTCTCGTTATTAGAATCTTCTTCTATAATAACCTCCTTAGTATGTTTTTTTCTTCTCAACATTGGTGTCATCATGATCTAGAGGATTATGTCCCTCATTAGTTTGAGATATATTAGGTGCTAGTAGGGGAATCTCAATGTGTTCAATAGTCACACCTCCCAACCTAGGGCTATGATTAGGTTTCATGAAAAATAATATAAGTAGGAAATGAAAAATATAATTATTTAAAACCCTAGTTGACTAAAAACATTAGGATTTAAAAATGCTTACATTAATAAAAATAAGGTTCACCAAATGTTTAAACCTTAAATTATATGATTGGGTTTATCGAGGGTTAAACTAGGTATAGATTTCCTAAGTTGAAAGGATGATAAAATATATTTATAGAAGTCCAATTAGATGTTAAACTCATATATAACATATGCTAAATTTATTAAACTAATATAGGCTAAAAATAGTAGGTATAACTATGTTAGATATGGAAATGACAAATAATTAATGTACTTAGTTGGTTCTAATGCTTGTGTGTGTGTGTGTGTGTGTGTGTGTGTGTGTGTGTGTGTGTGTGTGTGTGTGTGTGTGTGTGTGTGTGTGTGTGTGTGTGTGTGTGTGTGTGTGTGTGTGTGTGTGTGTGTGTGTGTGTGTGTGTTTGTGTGTGTGTGTGTAATAGGTATAAATAAAGTTTCAATATGATTTTATAATAGTCACCAAATTCTAGTTTGAGTACCTTTGGAGCCTCAGACACTAGTCTCAGCCTAGGATGGTTGTGTTGATGCTACTGTCTAAACTTGGCATAAGGTTCTTATATGGAATACCTACTATAAAAGGATGTGACCACCTAGATGCCTATGGGTTTGTCTTCACCTTCACTCTATGAATTACAATCTTGGTTATGGATTATCATTCCTTGTGAAAGTACAAAACCATAGTTTTTCATCTTCATTGTGACTTTGGTGGAATGAGTTAGTGGGTGCATGGTATTGATCTAACCCCAAAGACACTTATATTAATTTATGTTTCCTACATAGCCAATACTCCAAAGAGAGACTCAAACTGATGTAGTTATCCTATACTCATTAGCTTGTGTGTGAATCATGAAATATGTTAAAAGAAATTACAATAGTGATCTAGGGTGTAATTTGGAAAATATATATCTTAGGTTGCTCCTTCAGTACTTCACATCCACTATATATGTGTTGTCCTTATGATTGATATGGAAATAGGAATAAATAGGGAATATTTTCTCAATTGAATTCTCTTAGATATGAATGTTGGCTTTTTCTTAGGTGAGGAATGAATGAGGTTGATCTTGTATTTATATCAATCCCTTTAGATAATGAATTTGAATTAAATCACTTAGGCCAACCATTAGGATACATTTTATTTGAAAACTGTATGACTTTAGGTCACTGGACACTTACGTCAAATCAAGACACCTATGCCAATGTAGGTGTGTATATAAGACATTGTGTCTAGGGAACATGAAAGTAGGTACAAACTCAAGACTTGTAGAGGTCGAAGATAAACTAGTTTTAAGCATTATGGGAAAGATATATGGTCTGTGACATCAACATAAGACTGGTCAGACCAATAAATAGGCCAAGGGGCACAAGATAGAGTACATATGAGACTTTTAAGAGAAAAAAAGGTCCATACCTGATAGAAACAACCAAAGTCTGAGTTTTCCAAGTGCACAAGATTGAGGTGCTATAAAATCCATAAATGCTATCTACAAGTTATCCTTTACTATTTTTATAAATCTTAGTTATATAAATTTAGAATATTATTTATCTGAGTTTTTTATTAATTAGCCTACTATAGATTAGTTTATCACCCTTGTGTTAAAACTACCTCTATATTTATTAACCCTATAATTCCCTCCAATCTAAATTTAGAGCTAACCATATATATAATAACACACACACACACACACAATATTACATAACAATAATATATAAATAATTAATATTATTTTGATAATATAGTAAAATATTTTTTGATTATTATACATATTATAATAATAATATTTATAGTATATATTATAATGTAATACGTATATAATATAGCAAATCAGTTGTCATTGCTTATGTACCCAAACCTAGGTTATTTATCCATGACAAGGATGAAGCTTGGGTAAAACTAAGTAGAGTTATGAATTGACTGATGTTGAAATATTAGTGGATGATTCATGGTTATGGGTGAAATAATACTAGAATCTAGAAGTAGTTAGTTCTCCCTAAAATACATTGAGGTGTCATGGTTGACTCAATCATCTAGGGGGAAATAAATATTTTTATAAGGCTACATGAGTGGTACCAAATGGATTCAAACTTTGAATATTAGATAGGATCCCTTAAATAAAATGGATAAGGGTCATCTAGTGAGATAATGGGGATAATTTTTTTGGAAGTCTATTTGGCACAACACACCAAATCTATGAGGAAAAGAGGAGAGGAATGGATCAAATGGTGAGGATTTACAATTTTCCCTTCCACCTCTCCTAAAATAAAGTAGGATAGGCAAAAACTTTCCAATAAAAATTTCTATGATGTCATGGAAAACTAGATACCTTAGTTGGTTGATGAAAGTTGTTACATATAAGGGGCCAGTTTGGAATATACTCCAAGACTTATGAATGAAAATTGTGTCTTTGTTATGCCCAAAAGAACTAATAATTCATATTTATCAATGAACTCACTTTTGGTTTTCACTTATCTTTAATCTTTTATTTTTAACAATGCATAAAAAAATATAAGTTAAAGCATGAACATGCAATCCAGATAAATCTTAAACAATTGACTACAATTCAGACTATTATAAAACTAATTTAACTAAGAAATGAAATAAGGTAAAAAGAGAGAGGTTAGTGATAAATAAAATATGAGCTCATTTTCTAATGAGGATAGTTCTAGCTCTATTAGGTAGACAAATATCTTTAAATGCTAGTCTATGTTTGGATAACATAGCACAATTGGAAAGTAGATATGTTGCAAGAGTCTAAGGACCATGCATATATTTAGAAGAGAGAAATAAAGTCACCATAGACATGCATAAAAAAGACAAATATAAGATTCATCAATACTCAAATGAGTTACAAAAATGTATTCAAACAACCTCAGCCTATGCAAAATAAAAAACTAAACTAAAAAAGTGGGAAATATAAGAAATGAATATATCCTATCCATTTTCCTATAACTCTAATTCTAAATGGACCAATAGTTTTTATAATGGATAATTGGTATTTTATAGGCAACATAATCTTATGGAATCATCAATCAACCCACTATGGGGTGTTTACAAGGATTTAGGAGGATGTGTCACCTTGAGGCCAAATTAGAATTTAATCATTCTTGATCCCAAATAAATTGGGACTGAGTCCATGCCACTTTATCTAGAATTGAATTTTAGGTGGCTAAATATCAAGTAATTATCCTTGGAATAGTCCCTAGCTCACATTTTATGTAGAGGTACCAATGTCAAATTAATGAATTATTTTATCCTTTCATATCTTTCACCTACCATATCCTAATGTGCTTGCCATTATCTTACTCAAACCACTATCTGAATTGCTTAAGAATATATGTCACATGTTCTTTCTCACCATTAAAATACAAGATACCATTCATGGTTGCATAGATTTTATTGGACTCACAGTCCAATTTGTAGATATTAATGGCCTAGATGAGCAAGATGTGCATTAATCTTAGGCTCTAATCTTGTTTATGGAGGTCTACATATCTTCTTTGTGAAGTTTAATCCATGCATCCACTTTTCACTACTCAATAAATCTATAATGTTCATAATATATTAGGGTCCTACTATGTGTTAATTTTCCATTAAATCACAACCTATTTAAGGGTCCTGATTATCTTGACTTTTATTTTACTATGATGCATTGAAAACTTGACAAGTGGGAAGATCTTATTCACTCATAGATCTACATGTCATCTATCGATGTTGAATGTCTTAAATAACCTAGATATTTGATAATATGCCATGTGTCATCATCTCAAGGACTCACTTGATACTCCATCCACATATCTATTTCAATTGACCTAAGGACTTAGAGTAGTGGGATGTTGTTGCATGAAAGCATCCCATTTACCTAGAAGGTAGACCATCTATTCACTATTTCTTGATCATCCAAGGGATCGAGAAAGTGAGATTAAGCCACTTGGAATAATCCTAGGCAACATAGGGTTGAAGGGTGAGCTCCTTTTATGAAGGGATATAGAGAATTGGAGATTTGATATCCTAATAGGTGGTGGCTCCTCAGATGATCTAAACCTATAAGAAAGAAAACTAGATGTTAGTTATTAATATAAAAATTAGTTTTTAGACTTTGATTTTGGAAATTTTAATTGAAAATGGATACATCTAAGAGTCTAAAAATAAATATGAAAATCATATAAAATTAGAAATAAAAATAGGGGATTTTTTTCCAAAAATAAAGCTATTACAGTCCACTTTGAATATAAAATGACCAAGTCTAAAGATATAATATCTAAAACACCATCAGTTATAATCCAATTTAGGGATGAATTAGACCTAAAATTGAAAGATTTAAGTATACTAGACACTATAGTTAAATGAGAGAGAATCATAAATATTGGATGGTCTTAATCGGCCAAACATCAATAAAATTTAAACAACATTAACATGGATGTCAGTGTGTCTTCTAGTTGGCATGATTATGCCACATGGTAACTCTTTATTCATCTATAGTTTGACTATGCATCCATATATATTGCTCTATCATGGGGTTATAGTGGGATTAGATCTTGAAACTTGTCAAGATCTCACTCACACAAGGCTTAACTAAACACTTGAATTCATATGGACCATTCCATGGAGTAGGGAGATAAGATTATGCCATGTGGCATGATCCCAAACATTTTATAGCTCAACCACAAACTAGAAGCATAAAGAGAACCTCAGGGATATGGTGAAATGGGGTTACACAATGTTTCATGATCTCATGCACCTAAAATGTTGAAGGCTTAGACTTGTAGATCTAGAGGCTTGAAAGGGCCTAAGAAAATAACGATGCAGGATTGTGCAACTAGTCTTTATCTTGTTTACTCAAGAGCTCAAGGACTTAATTAGGAATAATTAAGTCCCAAAGATGTCTAAGGAAGTGAGATATTGACACTTGGTAGCTCTAGATCTATCTAGGGATTCAAGGGAGATGAAATGATTATTAATCTATGAATATGAATTTCATATTAGACTTTTTAAATGTGAAATTTCAAATAAAATGGCTAAGTGTAAAATAAACAAAAGTGACTAAGTCTTGAATAAACCTATTTAAATTTTTGGTCACTTTCTCAATCCTAAATCCAATTAATCCCATTTTTATGAAGAATGACTAAGTAAAGGAATAAAATTGTATGAAAGTCTAGTCATTTTAAATCAAAATAAAGTAGAATCAGATCAAATTACTTAGGAAAAGGATCATAAAAACTCTAAAATAGTTGGATAACTTGCATAGATTTAAGGTGAAATGTCCTAGAAGAGGAAATTTAATACATTCCCAAAAAAAGTACATGATAGACTAAGGCTTAATAGAATCATTCAAATTCATATACTCATATTAAAGTAATACTAGATGTAGACTTGAGACCAAGTGTTTATGATGGTCATTTATAATTTAGATTTGGATAAAAATAATCAAGTGTGATTAAGATCAGATTCTACATCTAAGACTTTTAGTCACCAAAAAAAGGTATTTCAATGGGCAAGAACCACCTAAAGCTCTTAATGATATGAGACCAGACTCCAGATCAAAAAGAGGTTCTATGATTTAAATGATGAAATTAGGGTGTGTTATAAAATTAATAATAAATGGTGACTCTATTGGAAAATACTCTTGAGTATTTTGGAATGATAAAAATAGTCAAAAAACCCATAATTTCTAGTTAAAATAGTGCATGGAATATGGAAAAATCTAAAAGAAGGGATTAGATGGGTGCATCTAAGTGACAAAATTAGTATCCCAATGACCTAATTTGTGAAAAATGAGTCAATTTACCATTCATGGACACCTTCAATAATTCATTTCTATAGTTATAACCATGAGGATAGTGTGTCCTAACTTGGAGATGTTTACTTGGACATTGATTTATTGTCATTCATGAGTCTATAACTTTGATATAGTTACCTTTGATCCCACTCAAGGCCTTACTCTAATAATAGCTAGGCATTCATAGCCTTGGTAGAGTTTGTTTGAATTAACTATCACAAAGATTTTCTAAATTTTGTTTTCTTTTTAGTTATTTTTTCTTTTCTCTTGATTTTATTCTCTTGATTTAGGGTTAGGGACCACTATGGAAAATAAAAGGTAGAACTATATATTTTTAACCCTAGTTTTTTACCACATTAGGTTCACCCAAGTAGATTTAGAAACCTTTTAAGATATGAAAATTTTTATTGGTTTCAATAGGATATTTTAAATAACCTAGAAACCTTACCATACCAAAACTTATCCAAATCAGAACAAGTCTAAAACACATATAATAGTCTAAGCCTTTAAAAATGAACCAATAACAAAATCTAAAGCCACAAAATAACTCAAAAATAACACTTAAAAAAAATTATGTTATCTAATCATATGCCTTTCACTTCATCACTTTTCATTGACCAATATGGAACCACAAGACAAAATAGTTGGGACAGACCCAACAAGGAAATCAGAAAGACAAAACAAGGAAACAAACCAAAACAAAACAACAAAAATGGGAAAGAAAGACAAGAAAGGAAGGGAAGGAAAGGAACAAAAATTAAAATATATATAGGATCATTCCAAGCTATCTAAAACATGGAAACAGGGGTAGAGGACATGCCTTTTGACAATCAATCAAATCTCCTCATTAATTAGATACCTAAAATATAACATATTCATGCTCAGGATTTTAGAAAGGGTGGTAGGAGCCCTACCAAGGGGAGAAATTCACTTATGTGTTATCCTTGAAGTCAAAAAACACTATCTCAAAGGGCCTTATTAACAATGTTTTCATGCAAATTAAAGACACCTGAGTTGACAAATTTAACCATATAGTTACACTCCATTTGTAGGAAGCATTTAGGATAGAATTTGAGATATACATCTTCCTAAACATTACATTGTGGTTAGGGATATCAATACATACTAAATTAACTTGTATACCTAACCTTATAGAGATAATTTCATTGTGACATCCTATCTATTAACCCATTATTGGTTGTTATTCAGTTACTATGGGCACTTTGGTAGTGTTCATATTATCATTTTTATTATCTAGGAAATGTACACTTGGTTTTTACCAAGTCAAGGATATTATACATTTATCATTATTGGTTTAAGTATGTGGAGAGTTGTATTGGATCAAGTCATTGATATCTTCAACTCTCATTGGTTTTAATTTTTGATTCAATCCATTTTGCTCATGATTTCTCATTTTAGACTTGATTATATATATTACCGATGGGACATCATGGTTGTATTTTAATTTTATAAGTTGATTCAAATATTCCAAGCCTTCAGATACAAAGGCAACCACTTAGGTCTCTCCCACTTCTTCCATCTCTAATAAAGAGATGGGGGTCAAAATTTTACCACCAAGTTATTTATCTTCTAGAGCTAGATTATCAAATTTAGGAGTAACAACATATGATATGCATTTTTAATATGTATAGCATGCATATTATTCATCTAAGTGTTCTAATTATTTCATTCCATCTCTAAACTAACTACAATAAGTTTTTTATCCTTCTTCTTATGCACACAACTCTCTGCTACTTAGATCTTCATAAGGGAACTCACCTAAGATTATTTTTTTCCTATTCATCATCAAACTCATCCTCATCACTAGTCTCAGAGACTAGATCTTGCCTTTTGAATGGGAAATTATTAGTCAACTTGACTACTTCATCACATATCCCATTTTTTCATTCACAGACACCAAGTTATGAACTTGGGAATGTAGTCTAATAAGTAATTCCCTATATTTCTAGTTGAATACCTCCTAGATTAAATGACACTTGATTAGTAATAGATCCAAAAGATGTTGGATCACTATCACAAGGCAAAACCACTTATTGATCATGTGTGTGTGTGTGTGTGTGTAATTGTCATAATTATATGTACTAAAATCAATATTAGTGTTTTCATTCATCATAGAGAGGTTGAATTGATTGTGAGTTAGAGGCAATTCTATATTATAAGGCACACATTAGTCTACAAACTGACATATAGGGAGATAATTTTAAGTATTTTGGGTATCAATAATTAAATTTTTTAATGATCAAAGTTGGTCTACATCATAACCATGTGGCATAACTTATTATTCAACTATGAATGTTTCTTGATACGTAGATTCTAAGGATGTGAGTTTATATGGGGTATTTTGAATAAGCATACCATTTAGGGGATCTAATTTTATAAGATAAAACTCAATAGTAACCAACATTGTTTGTAAGAATGGGTCTTTCAACCTCATATAAAACCAATGAACATAGATATTAAATGAAATCATGGGTTAATTAAACTCCCTGGAGGCTATATAAAACTAATAGTACATGTTAATAGGGTCAATAGGTACACTAAAATGATTGACAAATAGGTTTTAAAATATATCCCATGTAGTGATGTATCTGTTTGGAAAACCTAAATACCAATGGTAAGCATTTCCATTAGGGAATAGGGAAATAAGTAGTAAACAACATCCTCATGATTGGTCTAGGTTTAGATGATGGAATATTTAAATTCATGGATGTTATCTTTATCCTTTTTAATCCTATAATGTGTCTACTTTAAACATAATCTGTCAGGATTCTTAGGTAAGTCTTGAGTACACCCTAGAATGTATATAGGGTAAAACCTTCCACCAAGCCAAGTCAAGGCCATAAAAAGGTTTAGAGGTAGTAAATATGATGAAAATTAAACATAAAAATTAGATAGTATCTTATTTATGCCTCCTTATTTTTACTAATCCATTGTTATGTTATTTAGACACACAATAGGGTATGGAAAACATAACCACAAGATTGTGACTAGTCTTCAATGTAAATAAATATTGTAGATCATGCCCTTCTTATAGCACCAATTTTTTGGTTGTCTATTTGGCACAACACACTAAATATAAAATAAAAAGAGGAGAGGAAAGAGTTAACTAGTGAGTATTTACACTTTTACCTTCCATATCTTTTGAAAGGAATCAGGCTAGGCAATAGATTCCCCAAGGTATTTGTCTATTAGGTCATGTCGAACTAGATACCTCAATTGGCTGATGTAAGTTATTACATATAAGGGGAAAATTTAGAATACACTCTAATAGAAATGAAATAAACTTTGGTTTCTTTTATGCCCAAAATAATCAGCTCATTCAATTTTATCAATGAACTCACTAATCGATGGCGTTTGTCTTTAGTTTACTAGTTTTAACAATGCATAAAAGAAGACATGTGAAAATATAAACATGTAATCCAGATAAAGCTTGAACAATTGACTACAATTTAGACTATTCTAAAGATAATCTGATAGATGTATGAAAAGAAGATCAAGAGAGAGATGGTAGGGAGAAATAAAATATGATCTCACTTTATAACAAGGATAGTTTTGGCATTATTGGGCAGATAAATCTCTTGAGAAACTAGTCTATGTTTGGCCAGCATAATACAACTAGAAAATAAATATGTTGCAAGATTCTAAGGGCCAAGTAATTATGTAAAACAAGGAAAAAATTCACCTCATAAATTCATAGACAATGAATATCACTCACAAATATTAGATATAAAATATTATTTATGAAACACAAATCTATGATTCATCAATCTTAGATGAGTTATAGACAGGTCTTCATATAGCCTCAACTCATGAAAAAGAAGAAAATTAAACTAAGAAAGCAATAAATATAGTAAATGAAAATGGCCTAGCCCTAATACTCTATCTTTAATTCTAAACAGACTATCCCTTTTAAAAACAAATAATTAGTCTTTTATAAGCAAAGCAAACTTATGGAATCATTAATTAACCCACTACATGGTGGTTACAAGCATTGATTGGGACATGTCATCTTTAGGACAAGTCAAAATAAAATCTTGAACAATCCCAATCCTAATGAAATTAGATTAATACCATGCCAATTGATATAAAATTTAATTCTTGATAGTTTCATGTCAAGAAAATCTCTTTGGGATATTCCCTAGACCATTCTGTGCAGAGGTACCAATGTTAGATTAATGTATTATTTTATCCTTTTATATCTTTCACCTTCATAATATTTGAATGGCCTCCATTATCTAACTCAACCCAATGTATGACTTACTCATGAATAAGTTCCATGTGGTCCCTCTCACCACTAGAAAACAAGATACCATTTATGACTACATAGATTTGATTGGACTCACATTTTAATTTTTTGGAACTTGATGGCTTAGATGGGAAATATGGGGATTAAGTTTGGGATTTGATCCTATTAATAGAGGTCCATATATCTTATTTAGTAAGGTCACTCCATGTGTCCAATTTTTATTAATTAAAAAACCTAGCAAGTTCATAATATATTGGGGTCCTATTATGTGTCAATTTTCTATTAACTTTTAACATAAGGGTCCTAATTATCTTGATTTTTCTTTTGGTATGATGTAATGGGATCTTTAAAAGTGGAAATATCATACTAAATCATAGCTATATAAGTCCTCAATCAATGTTGAATATATTAAATACCCTAGAGAGTGAGATTATGCCATGTGGCATCATCTCATGGACTCACTTGATAATCAATCCATGTGACTATCTTGATCAACCTAGGGACTCAGAGAAGTAGGATGTTGTTGCATGGTAAAATCCCATTTAACTAGAAGTTATAGTGTTTATTTACTATGTCTTAATAATCTTGGGCACTGATAAAGTAGGATTATGCCACTTGGCATCATCATAGGCACTTGAAGGGTCAAAGGGTGAGCTCTTTGTTTGAAGTGCTCCAGAGAAGTGGAGTTCCAATATATTTATAGGTGGAATCTCTTTAGATGATTTGAAATTGCAAGATACAAACTAGATGTTAGTTTTTGAATATATAAGCTAGTCATTACTCATCAAATTTATCAATTTTAACTAAAATAGCTAAGTCTAGAAGTCTAAAAATAAAGACACAAATCCATATAAAATTAATAATTAAAATATGGGATTTTGGCCAAAAACACAACAAATGTAGTCCCTTTGAAGATAAAAAGATCAATTCTAAAGATCCAATAGAAACAACATAGTCAGTTTGAAACTAATTAGGGGATGAATTAGACCTAAATATAAAGACTTAAATAAATTTAAACACTTTAGTTCAATAAAATACAATCCTAATTTTTTGATGGTCTTGACAGGCTAGATGTTTACCAAATTTAATTTCATGTAACACTAACATAGATGTCAATGTGTCTTCTAATGTTTAGGATCATGCCATATAACAACTCCTGATTCATCCATAGTCTAACTAGGCATCTATTTGTATTTATATATCATGGGGTTCTAGTGGGATGAGATAATGACACTTATGAAGATCTCACTCACCTGGGGATATTTTGAATGTTTTTAGTCAGATAGACTATCTTAGGGAGTGGGGAGACTAGATAATGCCATGTGGTATGATCATATGCATATGAGAGATCAACCACTGAGCAAAATTATATGGAGAGTCCTATGGTATGGGTAAAGTGGGATTATTCCATGTGGTGTGATTCAATTCACATAGAAGGTTAAAGGCCTAGGCTCATAGATCCAAGAGCTTGAAAGGGCCTAGGGAAGTGGGGAAGTAGGGATGTGAGATCATGCCACAAATCCTCATCTCTCTTAATTAGGAGATTGAGGAATTAATGAGGAATGAGTAAGTCCTAAAGACGCTCAGGGAAATGAGCAACTAACACTTGGTAGTTCTAGGCTTGTCTAGGGACTCAAAGGAGATGAAGCGACTATTCATTTATAAATAAGACCATATCCAATATACCTTTTAATTATCAAATTTGAAATAAAATAGCTAAGTCTGAAATAAACAAAAGTGACTAAGTCTCAAATAAACCTATGTAAATACTTGGTTAGTTTATCAATCTTAAATCTAATTAAGCCCATTTTTATGAATAATGACTAAAGAATAAAATTGCATGAACATCTCATCATTTTAAGTTGAAATAAAGTGGAAATAGATCAAATTTATCAGTAAAAAGAGTATAAAACTATGAAATAGTTAGATAAATTTTATAGATCTAAGGAGAGGGTAAATTTAATGCATTCAAAAAACAAGTACAAGATAGACCAAAACTTAATAGAATCATGTAAATTCAAATACTCATATCAAAAGAGTCCTAGATTTAGACTTAAGACCATGTGTTTATGACGATCATTGATAACTCAAACTTGGATAAAAATAATAAATCATATTTAAGATTCATAGAATACATATATGGATTTTAGTCACCAAAAATAGGCATTTCAATAGGTATGAACCACCTGAAACTCTTAAGGATATGAGAATAGACTCTAGAGAAAAAGAGGTTCCATGATTTTAGTGATGAAATCAGAGCATGTTGTGCAAGCAAAAATAATATTTATCATTAAGAGATAAAAAAACCCAAATCACCATTATGTCTCCTAAATGACCTCTCAACGATGAAGGAGGTAGGAGGTAATGTATTATAGTATTTATTATATTATAATATAGTATTGAATATACTAATACTATATATCATTACTATTATCTATATAATGTTAATGATATGAAGGTTTAGTATATAATAATATATTATTATAATACTAATAATATATATTATATAATAATAATATATTACTATACTATATTATTATATTATATATTTAGTGGAAGCTACATATTGCATTGATGTACGTGGCATTTCATTGAACATTATATGTTGATTTTTTCAATATTATTTGAGTCCATCATTGAAATATGTTGTCATTAACCATCACCATCATCACCTAGCTCACTTTGAAATCTTTCATCACCTTCATTCTTGTATGGTCTTTATCTTTCCCACCACTTCACCATTTATCAAGTTTACTATGTGATCTGTTACCCAAGTGATAAACTGGTTTAAAACTCTCTTCATGAGAATATAGATGAAGTTATGTGTGTGTGGAAGATTTGAGAGAGACATAATGAAAATATAAATAGAGAGAGATATAGAACTAGAATATTAAATGTAATTTATTTATTTTTTGTCATGTACATGGCATATTCTAGAAAAAGATGTAGGGTTGTTGTCTTCTAGCCTAATTTATGCTAACTATCTTATTTGCCTAATGTTACATATGTATATATAAATTTACATTTTAAAATGTTTGATAGCCATTATGGAATTTAAACTATTTCCATGTATGACTCATCATATCCAACAGTTATTTTATTACATACCAATTTTTGTTATTATCAAATTGTGGACTACAATATTGACATTATAGGAAATGTGTAATAGCATAGTATTGGAAATAGATTCAAATAATTGGTATGTAGGTGTTAAGCCTAGTGATGAGTCTATTTCCATTAGTGTGGATCTAATTGATCAACAACAGTAATCTATGGTTAAATTTAGTGATGTAGATCCACTTGGATCTAAATGGACCATAGAAGTGTCTCCATAATTACCATATGCCATGAGAATATATTTATAATTAATATTATAACCACTATTGGTTAATCCACCTCGATCACCTTAAAAAATAATAATCCTTCATAGATGATGCATTGCCATGCCGTATGAAGGAACACATAACCTCATTTTCCAACATCTGTAAATGCTAGAATTTAGCACCATTTCCCTATTATACCATATTTTAGGATATCAATTTAATAATCAAATTTAGATGCTATAAATAGGCTAAGTTTGAAATGTGATAGAAACCTCTAAAAATCTATATTTTGCATCTTAACTCCTAGAGGTATGAAACCACTCTCAAACACCCTGAAAGTATATACATAAAATATAACTTAAATTATAAGTTGAAATTTAATTATTGAAATTTAGTATATACTTAAAATATAACTTAAAGTATAATAAATTGAATATCCATGATTAAATGTCAACGTATACTTAAATGTTTATTTTATGTATGTACCCCTTATTTACACATGGTAATTAATCTTATTAATTACTATTTACCATCCATAACCACCCAAAATATTTTAAAAAACCAAAAATACTATAAAAAAAATAAAACCAAAACCTATTCCCATCCATAACAACCCAAAAACTAACTCCCCCATGTCATATGTGGAATCCCTAACCATTTGGCAACCATGCAGCCTAAAATAAGCATGTAAATCATAATTTCCCTATATTGATGTTGATTCTATTAGATCTACATCAATACATATAATCATGTCAAACCATCCCCAAAAGAGTTTATAAAATACGTAGGTTGGAGGACCCAGACTTTGAAGGATCATTGCAGGCATTCGAAGGTAAAAATTTACAGCATTTGGAGTCCAAAATAATGTCCACAAGTCAAGCATTTGAAGGATCTAAATCATAATCAAGTAAGTCATTTTGTTTGGTTTTTAATTTATTCTCTCTTTTCAAAACTTGTTTAAATCCTTCATTATAAGTTATTAGATCAATACATTTGTTAAAATCTATGTTTTAGATCCCTTTATAGCCCATTTCCTAGCTTGTAGACACCTCTATCCTTTCCTAAATATTTTGCATCCTTCTAAAACTCATTTTTAATATTATTTACATTGTGATATTATCAACCATGATCTAGGAATATTTTGGTCAATCCTATAGGATCGTTATCGATTCTATCTTTTGAAAAAAACCTTCAATTTTAGCCCTTTAAGTCTTTTTGTTTCATTCTACAAGTTCCTATCTATTTCCTGTTTGTCCCTAAACCTATATAATCTATCCTAATCATCCATAAAATTCCCTAATCCAGTCCTAATAATTATTTTATGATCCTTATCCCTCATCCATCCAATCCTTATCCCATTATCTTAGCTTGCCTTGTGTGTATTAGTTTAGTTCCTAGCCCAAACTTATCGGTAGCCCTTTGTGACATTTGTGTGACCAAACCCTTGTTTATGTTGACTTTTGCATCTTAATATTAATTAATTTATAGTTTCATCTAATAATTTCCAATTTTATTAACTTTATATATCTTTTATCAAAAACATTAGGTTGACATCCATCAAGGAAGAATATCTCTTCCAAGACTTGGCATCTACCAAATAACCCACTCATATCTCTTTTAATCCCATTTTTGTTTAAATGTGGTGTATTATATGTCATTCTTCCCCAGCCAAAGAGGATTTCTCATAATCGACCCTAATCTATGGTGTGAAACCAACCATCTTCTATCACATAGGTAATCTTATCCCTTTTTTTAAACCCTACCATAGTGTAAAAGCATAAAAATATTGAAACATTCTGGCACACACGGTGGGACAGGATAGTGGGTCCCTTTATTTTGTTATTTCCTATGCATGTAGTTAAAATATTTAATTTCATCCTCTTTTACATTTCCTTTCATTCAAATAAATTTCACTATATTTTCTTTTTTAAAATAAAATTATCATAGGCATAGGATTTGCATTTCATGTGCATTTGTTTTACATTGAGTTGAATCCTTTGTCTACATCCAAATCAAATCAAAATATTATTTTGAATTAAAAACAAACTACACTCATAGTCTATCTACTTAAATTAGTATATTTATATTAATGAGGTGTTTAATTAATCTGTTAGTCCTTAAATTAATCACACATGACCAAACCATAAAATCAAAAATCACACATCAAAACTTGACATAGTGAACCGACTTGGATTTCATCACCAAGTGGGGATCTTTATTCTTGGTGATTTCACTTGGATTTAATCACTGAGTGGAGTTCCAACTCAGTACTCTATCTAAGTATAAACCTAATTGAGTGGTATATCTTAGCTACACACCCACACTGGCTATGGGATTGTGATGTGAGGGGAGTAAGCCCTAAGTACCAAGCCACATGCCATCACTAGTATAGATTACACCTCATGTACCTTAGAGTATATAGAGGTTTTACCCCTAGACATACTAAAACCATCCTTATAAATCTATTTCTATTACCCCATCCAAGACTAATCAAGTTTCACATAATCAAATAGTAACATAATCAAGGAATCCTAAGCGTTTAATGTTTCTAGTGTATGTTCTTTTTATTGGTTTTTGTTATTTTCTACTTATTTGAGTATGTAACATTTGAAATCTTCCACTATCATAATACTCATCTAGCCTTATAGTTATAACTTATTAATAGGTTTAAGAACTATTAGATCCTCATCCTTACCAATGGGGCAAACCTTCAAGATCTCCTATGAAACCTTTGCCAAAACCCTTGATAATAGTCCTCAAACATTGAGTGATTACCTTGCCAATCATGCAGTGCATGTTTCTCTTCTATCTCATAAGTATTTTAATTACTCTATTTATACCTTGATTCCTAAGGGACAAAGTGAATTTTCACTACCCTATAGTGCCAATTTTCAACACTTGGTTAAGCCAACTCAACATCAATCCATGCCTTATCCTAGATTATTTAACTATTATCCAAACACCTTTATAAAACATCCCCAACCTTTTCAAATATTTCAAGAGAAATTATTCCCCTAATCCCAACAAATTATGATTCAACCACTACAACCCTCTCAGGGGCCAACCTTTCAACTTATCCCATTTCAATTATCTCAACCTAACTTACCTTACTCATCCTCTTTTCCACCTTAGAATTTAACTTTGCAACCTATCCAATCAGCCTTGTCAAGTCCATCAACTGTACCAAGAAATAATTCTAAAACCTCCTACTTGATGGTATAATCCATTGGGGGAACCATATATTTCTATGCCAGAAAAGTTACTAAAAGCATCAATAATCCAACTCCCTCCTATCAAACCTATTTTATTAGAACCATATGATTTCATTCCACCTTAAAATAAAGGAAATCAATTTTTCCCCTATCATCATATGATGGGGCATACAGTGGAAAGATGTAAATCTTTCAAATGGTTGGTCTAAGTCTTGATTCATCATGGTAAGCTTATGCTAGTCAATCCCAATCCTTTGCAAAATCAGCATTCTGTTGTTAGCCATCCTCCTGTATCAACTACCTCACCCATTTCTAGTCAAAATTATTCAATCCATGGTGTCTTTGTATCTAAAACCATCCCTAGTAAGCCTATTACTAAGGAGGTTTTAGAAACCTTATCTAACCCATCTATTAAATCTATTCAAGTTTCACATCTTCCTTTAAACATAGTTAAAGAAGAAGACCCCATTGTCATCAACCCTCTTATGGATCAAGTTCAACCTATCCATCCATCCTTAGATAATATAGTAAAGGAACCTATTAACCCCAATTGGTAAATTTAGCTTACATGAATTGGTCAATCCAATTCGATCGCTCTATAGTTTGTTCACCATCATCTATTTGAAAATAACAACACTATTACCTTTGATCTTATTCTTTTTAGGTGAGAGTAAAATTTGTGTTGTCTCATATGATTTTAAGACCAAATAAACCAATCACATCCATCATATAACTTTATTTTTCAATCTTATAAATCCATCACCAAATATAAATCAACCCAAAACCAAGTTAACCATCAATTTATCAACCTCTTCATGCAAACCATTAAGTCACTTTGGTATCTAGAAAGTTGTGTTTTATATATTCAGTTAGGAACAAATCATAATTATTATTTAAAAATCCCTAAATATATCACCAAACTAGTATAACCAATCAACCAAATCCACATTCCAAAAGGTTTCCTAAACATAAGTCATCAAGTTTAGGTTAGAATCTTAAACATTGCAATCCATTTTTAGGCACTATGTTGGAGCTTATTGATGGGGACAATCAGACAGTTTTATTGGATTTGTCTACATTTCAAAACCAATCCATCCATCTCATTTTTTAGTTTCAACCTTAAAATATTTTGAAGCATAGTCTAAATCAGTTGTCTCTCTACCTTCTTGGCATTGTAAAGGTCATCCCACCTGAGCCCCCGCCTGTGTCTTAAGTTCTCCATTAACTAAAAACTAACAAGCCTTCAAAAATGGATGAAGATGCCTTCACCCCTCTAGGCTTCCTTTAACCATCTGCCAAGATTTCTTTTCCCATTGGGGGAATATTTTTACTTCAAAGTCAATGTGGATCATATAAGTATGGGGCATTTTCAAAATTATCCCCCTTTATGCATATTTTCACTTGAATCCTTCATGGTCAAGGATCCTTTTACCTTTTTTTATCTAATGCAATATTTTATTTGATATCTATTATCCACTATAATCCCTTTAACCCATTCTCACCCATTGCCCATTTTCAATAGTAATTGATGGTAAGAATCATGTGATTTTTTTTGTTATAAACACTTAGCCCAATCTTAAATGAGAGCAACTCAGCTCTGTTTATAGAATTCTTATCATGGACATGTTCCACATTTTTAAGAAGGATCCCCATGGTCATTATATATTTACATCCCATCTTAAGTCCATCTGACATTTACCTCACCCCCTTGTGTTTTGGTTTTGCTCTCTAAAAGGTGACCAAGACTAGCCTAGGTTAATTCACATCAAAAAATTAAAATAATTTGGGATATCTTACTCAAAAGGGTCATTGTCAAAATTGTAGACTAATCCCTTGAAGGATAAATACCAAAAATATTATAAGTTACATAAATAGAATAGACTGATCCCTTGAAGGACAGCTATCAAATAAATCAATGGCTACACCACTCCTTTGAAGGATGGCTAGTTATAGTTCTAGAAAAAACAAAACCATTAGAGGCTTCCTACATCAATCAGATTCCTAAAATATCTCAAATCCAAATTAAAAAAGGACCCTAAATCAAAAATTCAAATTCTAATTTATCCCATACAAGACTTCCCACCTTGATCAGTCTTCTCCAATTATGCAGATTTCCCACATCGATTAGTTTGCCTCTTCTATATAAAGCATGGATTAGCCCATAGATCATCCTAAGTCACCTATAAAGACATCACCTTTCACACAAGATTGGTTTTATACCCAAAATTATTTCATACATGTCACACCTCTTTCACCCAATCAAGGAAATCTAAGCTTGTCTTTTTCAAATTTGTTAAAAGTGTTTATTTACCTTCACAAGGGTGTCAAGTGAAAAGCCTTAAGGAGTTTTATTTTTCATAAACCCCATATTCACTATGTTCCATGTTGATAACTTGGTGGAAAGGGTCCCCATTTGTGTCTTTTTCATTCATCTATTTACATATATTACCTTAATCCAAACCCATTCTAAAGGAGTAAGCCTTTGTGTCCATTCTCTTCTTGCTTATCAAAATTTGCATCTCTTATAACTAGGTCGTAGCCTTTATATGATGCCATTTCACCCATCCATTACCATCCTAGCATACCATTATCCATATTAGCATCAAAAGGAGGTTGTGATTCATATGAATTCATATTGATCTCTTTATTTATTCTTTGATTTTGACTTTCATATTAGTCACAATTTTGTCCTTAGTGAAATAAGTCATCCTTTTTGAATTTATTTTGTTTTTACTTGCCAAAAAACCAAAACTTTAGATTAGTGGAAGTCTGACCCCTAATTGTCCCATAATCTGAGTCAGCTTGAGCATTTCACCTTGAAACATGAGTCTATAGCCAAAACCCCTTTACAAGCCTAGACATCTTAGGTTTAGTTTCATCTATCATTTGTTATCATGGTGTCAAATCTTAATCCCATGTGCTTCATGGAAAATTTATGTCTTATTTTTCCATAGATATTATTGTCTATTCACCTTAGTCCTCATTCAAGATTAACCTTGGTGTTTGATGCATTGAATTTTTTTTGTCACCTACTTTTTATGATGGATACCTATCCATTTGTTCATTTGTCTAAGCTGCATTTTCACATTTAGTCCATCAACCCCCATTTATATATTTGAATTTTTTTGTATCCATTTCCATTATCTCCCTCTTCCTCTATCCTTTTTCAAACCAATATTCATCTCTTTTTCCCTTTGTTGGTTCTTAGTTTGAGGGGAGAATATTACCATATCAAATTGGGGCATGTTGGGTACATTTATTCAAGTTCTACTTCTATATTTTTGTCTCATGGCTCGATTCTCTTGACCATTCCACAAAAAGGGGTAAATATAGACCCCAGAATTAAGCACCCTTGCCATATTCTTCCATCTTTTAGGATATCACTTTAATAATTAAATGTATATGTTAGAAATAGGATAAGTCTAAAATGTGGTAAAAACCTCCAAAAATATATATTTTTCATCTTAACTCCTAGAGGTCCACAACCACTCTCAAACACCCTAAAAGTATATACATAAAATATAACTTAAAGTAAATCACAACTTCCCTAGATCACAACTTCCCTAGATCAATGTCATTATTTTGGATCAACATTAATCCATATAAGCATGTTAAACCATCCCTAAAAGAGTTAAAAATATATGTAGGCTGGAGGACCCATACTTTGGAGGTTTGTTTCAAGCATTCAGAGGTCAGAATTTATATCATTTGGAGTCCAAAATACTATCCAAAAGTCAAGCAAATGAAGGATCAAAATCATGATCAGGTAAGTCATTTTGTTTGTTTTTTCATTTATTCTCTCTTTTCAAATCTTGTTTA
This sequence comes from Torreya grandis, assembly GCA_037957365.1. Lineage (NCBI taxonomy): Eukaryota > Viridiplantae > Streptophyta > Pinopsida > Cupressales > Taxaceae > Torreya > Torreya grandis. The sequence goes on along the minus strand of JARHVA010001040.1, from coordinate 2,232,076 downwards.
AATCCTTAAGTATAAGTTATTACATCAATATATTTGTTAAAATATATGTTTTAGATCCCTTTCTAGCCCATTTCCTAGCTTGCAAACACCTCTGTCCTTTCCTAAACCTTTTACATCATTTTGGAAACTCATTTTTCATATTCTATAAACTATGATAGGATCAAATGTGATCCAATAATATCATGGTTAATCTTATAGGATCGTTATCAATTCTATATTTTGTAGAAAACCTTCAATTTCATCATTTTAAGCCTTTCTGCTTGATTTTGTAGGTTCTTATCTATTTCATGTCTATCCCTAAACTTATATAATCTATATTAATCATCAATAAGATTACCTAATCCATTCCTAATACTTATTTTATGATCCTTATCCCTCATCCATCCAATCCTTATCCCATAATATTAGATTGCCTTGTGTGTATTAGGTATAGTTCCTTACCCAAACTTATTGGTAGCCCTTTGTGATGCTTGTGTGACCAAAAACTTGTTTGTTTTAACTTTTACATCTTAATATTAATTAATTTATAGTTTCATATAATAATTTATATATTTTATCCATAATAATTTCCAATATTATACTATATATATATATATATATATATATATATATATATATATTATCAAAAATAATGGGTTGACATCCATCAAGGAAGAATATCTCTTCCAGGACTTGGCATCAACCAAGAAACCCACTCATATCTCTTTTAATCCCATTTTGTTTAAGTGTGGTGTATTACAGGTCATTATTCCCTATCCAAAGAGGATTTCTCATAATTGAACCTAATCTAAGGTACATAACCAACCATCTTCTATCACGTAGGTAATCCTATCCCTTTTGTTAAACCCTACCATAGTTTAAAAGCATAATAATACTGAAACACCATCACCTCCATAAAAAATATCAATTTTTTTTCTTAATTATTGATCAAAGAGTGTGAGGCAAGTTCAATGGTCATGATTTTTTAGTGCTATTCAAATACCAATCATACCACCATAGTTCTTGGTGATATATGTAGAAACTAGGGGGGGATTAAAACCTTAGTCCAATAAACTACCCAAAATTGGTAACATTTGTGGTCCTAGTGGAAATTTTACCTTTTTTATTGTTAAATCTCCAAACTATACCATTAGGAAAATATTTTTCAAACCTCTCCAAGGTTTGGGTAACATGGGATTAACACAAGGTTGTGGGTGACCTATGGATTAGCTAAACCTATATGTTATAGGGCTAGCTACACTGGTGCATCAATTGAGATCAAATAACTAAAACTTAATAAGTTTTTGGGGTGAAAAGGTATAGATAAATTCATGAAATTTAAACCTATACTACTAGAGGTGATGCACTAATATAATCTATCCACTCTATTTGACCTCTTAACAACACTAATGAACTAGGAAAGTAACTAAATCACTATCTCCTAGGACTTCTATGTTCTAGTGTGTCACATAGAGGATATTATAGGTGGATATAACATGAGGGCCATGAAAATAAGGTCTGATTTGAGACACTTACCCTTCATATTCCACTCTAATCTTAATCACCAACACCTTTTCACACTATGTGACCTACCTAGAACATCTACTAGCATCTAGGTGAGGCAAGGACCTAAAAAGGGATAAAATATACTAATTATGTATATCCAAAAAACATATTACACACTAGATACTACATGAAGAAGTTATAATAGTCCTTGTATTAGTTCAAGAAGTGAAAAATTAAAAATTTGGGCTGAATCTCTTCATACCCAAAAGAGGGATTCATATAATGGCCTTAAATCCTAAATTTATAAAAAAATGAAAAATAGGGAGAAGATAATGTGGATTGTAAATGGAATGATTATGTCATAATTTCACCATTTATTAAACCAATAGTTACAAGCAACCCTCCAGGATCTCTCTATGCATTACCCAGGTTGGTTGGGGTCTTGAATGAGCTTTTAGGTGTGGAAATAGAATGGTGGTGGTTGATTCAAACTTGGTTTACCACATTAATATCATGTAAACACCATAATTTTCAATTACCTCCCCTCATTATAGTTACAAAGTTGGTATAATGCTCTAAAATGCCTTCATGGATCATTAAATAGCCTGCTTCCCTTTGTGCATGTTGACTCGGCCAAAGAAAACTACCCCAATCCTCCATTACAAAAATGAAGTGTGTCTTTTAAAATTTATGTATTATTTACATAGTGTAATGACCCTATAATTACTCCTTAAATAACCCTTTATGCAAATATACATATTTTTTTGCTGACCCAAGTAGGCCTACAAGGCAACTAGGCCTAACTACTTGACTGTGAGCTAATTGAATGATCATGATACCTGAATAGAATCATTAGAATAGGCGAAGATGTATGTTTTAGGCATGAATAATTTTTCACACCATGACATAGGCCTACATCACTTAGGTGATTAGGCCACCTCCCACTAGCACTTACAGACTGGCCATTTGATGTAGACTTGCATAAGCTTTTCCATAAATAATTGAGTAGTTTATGGTTTGAAAGGGTGAAACATGCCTCATACTACCTTCCCCAATTATATTAAACCTCTCACCAAGATCTACACCCTAAAAACATCACTAAACCTTGAAAAACAAGATTTTTGATGGGTCCATACAATTTTCCATACAACATAATGCCATGAACAAGTCCTCATTAGGGTGAATATGTGGTTCACATGTTTCCTAGGCCATTTCAATTTATCTAGGTGTAAATTATTAATTAGGTCTCTATTAGGGTTTATGCAAAGTTTTAGTGGCCTATTATCTTAATGATGGTTCATAAAGTATATGACTCAAACCCAAAAATCATGGCCATGAATATTGATCCCATAAACCCCTCTAAAACTCTTGAATTGATCATGGTCCCATACAACTTATATGGTGTGTACTTAGTGAAGGTTTGTAGCCTTTGAGATATTAGTTATGCATTCTATATAGGTTTCAATGTTAAATATCATTCTTAAATATGGGATCCTTACTATAACTATTTCATCCATAAATGGTGAGTGATTATCGATATCTAACTCCTTGTAAGAGTATTAGGCCCGAGTCATCTTTCTTTGTGAGGTATGAGCGTTGTAGTTGGTAGCTTGAGGTGGAAAACTAGAGTATTGTATCTTGGGATAGGTAATAGGACCAAGTTGACATTTTATTTGATTTCCTTTATTTGAAACAACTTTATTAGGACCTGTAACATCAATATATACCTATTCATGATCTTAGGCCTAGAATGTGGTTTAGATTATATCACCAAGATGAATATGGGTCTTGAAGGTCAAGGATGGAATTAGGCCTTAGAGTCTTAACTGAGTGTCAAGACATTGAATATCTTATATATTAATTGGTGAACTCAATGTCACCATATCTCCCTTTTCAATAATTTTTTCAAACTTTTCTCTTTCCTTCATCAACCTAGACCACCATCTTTGCACCCTTGTCTTGTAGATCTTCCTTGAATTCTCATCACTGTTCATACCAAGTGTTTGAACCAATTGGTGTTAGAGACTTGAGTAGTCTCTTTTCACCTTATAAAATACTGATAGAGTTGGATTATTCATTTAATATGTGCTTAGGACCTGGCAACATCATTTGAATAGGACTTTCTTCAACCTTGCTCCATGCATGCTCTTGCTCAGGGTTTATGAGTAATTAGGCCTATGCAACACTAATGATTAGTTTAGGATCTTATTTCCTCCACTTGAGACTCTCATATTAATAAAAACCTTTTTATTCCTTCTTTACTTCCCCCTCATATTTTTCAACTCTCAAACATCCCACCAACATGTAGGTGTCTTCAATTCATATGCACAAGCCTATATAGATCTATTCATGCCTAATATGCCTATTTAGGCCATTGGGATCTTCCTATCTCAAAGGAATAAAACATATTAATGGGAAAAACTGATATAATTTTAATAAATAAGTGAGAGGCCCTATTTCACCTTTATTCTTCACCTCTCTATAGGGTTTTGTGTTTTAATTCTCTTCTCATGACCCTACCTGTAGGTAGCAAATGAGGTTTGCCTGAACGAAAATGCAGGCACTCTCTTCCTTGTTTTTCATATTGAGACTCCCTTTTAACCATGAAAATAATGATGAATATAAAAAAAATTCTCATAAAACCATCTACTCACTCACCCAAACCATTTTCCACTCACCCTTATAATCACAGCTCTATATTTTCATAATTGGCATGTGTCTACCTATTTAGGCCTACTAGGCCTACTAGCTTGTCAAGGTGCTTTACTTTGTTTTAGAGGCCAGAGTGTCTAATTATTATTTATGAATATAAAATAAATGAGGAGTCTTACTTATCTTTATCTCACCTTACCACCATGCAGGGTTCATTTTCTCAAGTTGCCTTTTACATACGGTTAGGCATATAGAGGGTAGTTCTAAGCTCTAGATTGTGAGTGCTTATTTGAAAGATGATTTGGTGTTTAATTTTTATATTAAATAACATAAACATTTTTATGTCCCAATATTTCTCCTTTTAACCTTTTAAACCTCATTATTCTCATCACACTTTCAATGTCTTTCCTACTCTACAACCATAAATTTGTTTACATAGAAGCCTTGATTGAGTTTATCTTAGAGTGGTATGATGGCATTGGTATTTATTTCTAAACCATACATAATTATTCATGATGTGTATACAACTCATAAATACTATTTAATTTTTTCAACACCCCATACTAATGGTCAACATTCCATTAGAGTCTCTTGAACTTGACAAAATAGTCATGTGTGTGCAATAGGACTCTTGACTAATCTTATCTTTTTAGGGATGAGTTGAAGGGTTGATCATGTTTGAGCTTGATTTATTCATATTCCATGATATTAATAGGTACTTATTACTCTTTTATATTCTTATTTATACCTTATACACTCCATACAAACATCTAATACTCTATTTTTTTAGCTTGCATAATAGGTTACTACAGTTATAACTATAAGAGCTTGTCTTTATAGGCCTGAGGATGAGAATAGTTTTTTGAGTATAGGGAAGTGATGGGAATGAGGTAAATAGTATATAGTATTATTGATATGTGAATTAAAATTTATGTATTATTATGACTTGATGGTTCTCCATAGTCATTACAGTGACACATATTTACACTTATAAAGATATCACATTACATACATAGCAGTCACATTGGAACAAATATTGATGGAGTTATTTGTTATGAAAAATTAGATAAGTATGTGAAGAAGATAATACTTTAGTTTAATATATATAACCTACCATCCAACTCAAAACCACCACTCATTTTCCTTTTATACACTAAAGGCTCTATAACATGAGGAAACACTACCATGTAACCTGCAAGTGTGACATCATGAAGGTTTTTATTTTATCTAGGGTTCACACACGTGAAATAGTAGTGGGTAATGATGAATATGGACTATTAATACCCTTTAAATGCATATATAAATACTTTTTACATCAAAAAGACCAAAATTTCACTAAAACCATTACAAATTTGACCCTTATACAAATGAAGAAGGTAACTTTGACTACTTAAATTATTAACCATTATTAATAAAATATAGGTCATGAATCTATAAACTAATTACAATAATGAAAATTTCATGATACCCCTTCCTCTTCCCAAATTATTATATCCTCACCTTCTCTCTTTTGTCTATACCATTCATAAACTTGAGTAACTCTCCTAAACTGCCTAAGAGATTGATGGAAGACTTGAAAGCTCATAGATTATTCTATATGAATTGATATATCATAGATTATTATATATGATGTTTTATATAATTCCCCTCTACATATTTCCAATTTCCGTAGTTCATGGTCATATTGTACAGATCTGTATAAGTCTAAAATCATCTACAACCTTCAACTTTCTTACATTTTTTCAAGTTTTAGACCTTTAAATTCCATTAGTGGGTAGGAATATGGAAATAATGAGGCCAAGAACATTTAGAAACATAAATTATGGGTGGGGAAGCTGAAAAATCAAATCTTCCCATATTTGTGACACTTTTAATGGATGGAAATTGTGTTTGACTTCTAAAATGGACCCTTTTAGGCATAAAGACACCTTTTCATGACAATAGGATGTCAATGGTACATTTTTAATACCCCATAATATAATGTGACATCCAAAATTATCCTCTTACAAAGGTTTACAATGTAATTTGACTCATATGATATGTTTGAAGGGTCATTTGATGACTTAAAGGGTGAATCAAGGCTTGAAAGAGGTTTGAATAAGTAAACCATGGAGAATGACCTTGAATACATCATTATACTTCAAATTATAACATAAAAATGATCTATAAACCCTTCACATATATTAACAAGGTCTCTCTCAAAATAAATGTCTTAAAATAGGACTAAAATTAATGAGAACTAATAACCTTAAACTCTCCAAATTAACTTTACTACTACAAATAAACCTTAACATTATCAAATAATGTTTAAGCAATTCTCTAAGACCTTAAAAATCATTTTGACACCCTCCTAATCACCCAAGGACCATCATGAAAACCTAGTACACCATATAAAGACTCAAAATAGTTTGTGACATGAGGATCTATCAATCAATGTCTATCCCATACCATGACACCTCAAACAATGTTAAAATGCTTACAAAGGAAACCAAAGAAGACATCACAATGCATGAAGATCACCATGTATAATATTGGTTAGGTGTCATGGGAATTTGGCATGGGAGGCTAAATTATCAACATCTCTAGTGACTCATAGGGGTTGGTTAGTCTGTTATTCAAGAGAACTAGCTATCTCATCATGATAGGCATAAGACTCATACATGACAACATGACTTAGATTACCATCTCCTTATAATTTCAATCATGTATGTCACCTTATAACACCTTCAAGGACTACAAAAATAACCCCACACACACAAGGAAACCAAAATAAAATAACACCTAACACCTAAGAAAATAAGACAAGACAAAAAATCAACTAAGTCTAACACACTACACTTTTGTTAGCAACACTTATTGGAAATAGGACAATAACCTACTAAAAATAACTAACTTGAACCCAAATCCTTTCTCCTCAAGGATTAAATAAGAATATATTTTGATCACCACGGCATCATGGTACCATGAGGCCAGGTTATCATACGTTGACTAGAGTCTAATTAGTTATTGTTTGTGTGATAATAACCTCTACTTGCATTTAGAAATGCTGGCATGATCATGGCCTCTTAGGATAGAAATTATACATTCATGTTCCATTATCAGGTGCATAGGTTGGCTATGTAAATCCAACACCTAGTCATATTCATCCCACATATGTCTACATTGCATGAGCAATCTTATCTCTACCTTAGTAATAAGTTACTCCTAATTAAGATGAACAGTTTGGGGTGGATCTTATGGAACACTTGTAGGGTTGACTTCCAAGAGTTATTAATCTTGTTTCATGAAAGCTTGAGGCTAAAAATTTTTAGTTCCTTTCTCCAATCATGAAGAGACATCTTCAAATATAATGAGGGGATGATAACCTTACTTGAAGATCTCAAACAAGTCACCTTCTAATGAGATAACCTCTTGATATGGTATGCTTAGATGCATCTCTTCCTCTTTTTAGGTGATATGACTTTATTTAACATGAATGGGATTTTTTATCACTCTAAATCTCAACCTTAGGAGAAGATGGTTTAGTTATCTCCAAGTTTGGGTTAACATGGGATTTGTCCAAAGGCTATGGGTGACCTGTAGGAGGACCAAACCTCTAGTTTATGGGACTAGCTCCCATGGTAGATAAACTTGATATTAATTCTTAAGACCTAAATGTTTTTGGGGTGTAAAGGGATAGAGGGAAAACATGAAAAGGAAACATATTTTTAAGATGGTGATGCACCAATATTGATTTATCCACTCTTAATTGATCTTCAATCACACTTTATGAATAAAGTAAGGGTTTATGACTAAAAAATATTCCTTATGAACTCCTATGAATGATTATTTCATGTTAAATCTATGATGTATGCCTTCAACTTAAATGTAATAGAAAAGAGGTTTGCTTGAGGCACTATCAACCAGCTTTCTCTTCAACATAGCTACCAACATTTTAACACATCACATGGCCTACATAGGATGGAATTCTAGTAACTAGGTGAAGAAGAGGACATGAAAAGGAGAAAAAAACATCACACTTTATATGTATCAACAAACCATAACACACTAATGTTAGATAATAATTATGTAAACAATCTTTCTTTTATTGATTGATAGGGGTTCTCAAGATACAATTTGGAAGAGTTTCATTACACCCAATTGAGAGATGTCTTGTAATTGCCTTCAATATTGAATATATAAAATAATGAACTAGAATAAAAGATAATTTGGCATGGTAATAACATGAATGGGTCATGAATTATCACCACCCCTTCAATTGGTAGTTATAAGTAGCCTCCACACTCCATGCATCTTAGGTTGACTAGTGTCTTCAATGAACATTATTGGGGCATTAAAGTCTATTTTAGCCATATTTTATCCATGAAGATCCTATAAATTCTACTCATAGTCAATTCCATCTCCTTATGATAGTTATATATAATTGGAATGGTTCAATTAGGCCTCTTATATGAAGCATTTAGCGGTCATCTCTTTATTGCATGTTGATTGTGTTCAATAAACTACCTAAATCCTTCATAATAGCCATGGATTTTGAAATAATTGCCTTAAAATATATTTGGATGAGTTTCATGATCATGAATTAAATCCATATCAGCCTTCTATGATCATGAACATCTCCCTTTTGTTGATTAAGTAGATATATAGACAAGTATCCTCATCTCTTGAATTATTCACTATTTGGGTGGCTAGGAGGATTGAATGAGACATTAAAGATGATTGATGGAGTCTTATTAAAGCCTAAAACATCATACCATACCATTATATATGATTTAAAAATATCTCATACCTACATTTCTACTTTACTAATATGACTAGGCCACCTCCCTTTAACACAATTAGACTGCTTGTTTGTCACATACTTGAATGAGTATTTGCAAGAATAAATGTGAGTGTTTCATGATTTTAGGAGTTTAAATACATCTCACAGTACCTTTATCAATTATTTTAAACCCTTGACTAAGCTATACACCTTAGATTCTTCTCAAAACCTTAAAAAAATATATTCTTTATGGGGTCCATACAATAGTCTATACAAACCATTACTATGGATGGGATCATGAAAGAGTGTATTATAGTCTCAAGGTGTTTATTAGGAAATCCTAATTATTTTTTATGAATTTTATCCAATGTATTATCAATCAGGTCCTTATTAGGGCTTTAGGGAGGTTTAAGGGAGTTTTAGGCTCGTAGTAATGGGTCATAATGGTTAGGACCTTAACCTTTGAACCAATGTCATTGATATATTATTGACAAGGCCCCTCACCACTCCCAAAGTGATAATCTCCACATGTAATTATTACATATATTTATGAGCTTATCAAGTTTCCCCTTGAGTGAGAAATGTGCATTCTAAGCAGTCTTATGGCACTTTTAGTCCAAAGTGACCAACTGTGACCTTTCTTCTACAAACAAAACCTTCCCACACAACTAAAATACCATGAAAAACATCTTCATGGTGGTCTAAGGTGATATATAATCACCTTTATTCCTCTATTACATATTTTACGTGTAATTTCCTTGAGGAAGGTATTAAGACAATAGGCCTAAAGGTAGAGTTATTGCATTTTGATCCCAAACTGGAACTATGATGCCCTTGAACACCTTTTATTACATTAAATTCACCCCTTATGGACCTTAGATCACTTGTGTTAGCTTGATTAATCAACTTACCTCCTCTTTGTATGCCTACAATCCTTTACTTATGCACTTAGGTAGGTCTAAAGGTGATTTTTGGACATAGAGACCTCTATATGTGGTCACTAAGCATTTATTTGAGACCTCTATATCCCTCTCTCTTTTTGGAAACACATAGGGTATGCAGATCCCTTTCAATTTCTTTAATATAGGCTTATAGTGGCTATTTTGGGTATAATCCATACACTACACATATTTCACATGCCAACCAATAGACCATTTGACTATTTAGGGGACTTGGGGAGACCATTAAGACTATTTGATAGCCTAACTACCTCATTTGGATGCACTTGGAGGTATAATTTGTTCATCAAATCTGAACTAGGGTTTAAGGAGGGTTTTGGATTTCCACCATATTTATGATGGTTCATAGAGTATGGACCTCTAAACCAAAAATTATTACCATGAACATCTATCCCACATAACCCTTCAAATATCCTAAAAATATCTAGGTCCCATGCAAACTGTATGATGAGATATGAATGAAAGATGGTTTTCTTCTTAATCCCTTCTAGTAAATTTGTGTAGGTTATATTTTAAAGGTTTTTCATAGTTTTGGGCCCTTTAATCCCACTCTTTCCATCTTGTATCTTAATTTAATATGGAATCCTAACTCCCCCTATGAGCATTGTGTCTAAGTCCTTCTATCATGAAAGATATGAATGTTGAAAGCGGAAACTTGACATGGATGCTTAGAACAATGGAGCTTAGGAGGGTGCTAAGACCAAAATGGACTATATCTTTGCATTTCCATACTTAAAAAACCTCCTTCATGACCCATATAAACATCACACACCCTCTCATGGTTTTGAATCTATTTTGGGGTTTTGGATATGTTATCGAGGTGGAGGTGGGGTCTTGAGACCTAATGGAGGCTTTAAGCCTTATAGGTTAGACTAGGTTTTAGAACCTCCACTCACTTATAGGTGAATTTATATCCTCAATATTTTCATATAATCCTCATTATTCTAGTTTCCTCCTCTAATTATTCTTATATGCCCATACAATCAATAAACCATTCTCTCTCTCTTAAACATTCTTTAATCATCACTACCCAATGTAGGGGTTTGAAATAATTGGTTTTGATGACTTGAGAAATCTATTTTATCTCCTTATAGTGATGGAGTTATGATTTAAAAAATATATTTTCCCAATTTTTGACCATATCCTTTGAGGCTTATCTTCCCTAACTCTACTATCAGGGCTCATTTACACAGTCATACATAAAAGTATGTGTGTCCTATATGTTCAAAACAGTCCAAGAAATCACTCTAAAAAAGAATAACCATCATATAAATTCATAAGGTATACATATGTACTAATCACCCTAATATTTCCTTTTACATTCGTTTAGCATTAACATTCACTTTAGTCATACACTCTAGACTAACTAAACAAAACTAGCTCACTATATATATTTAAACCATTTTGCTTAGTCATTTATTTAGACTCTTCATCCTTGTGTTCAAATACATCCCTTTAAGATAAATATATCCAAAATATATACCCCATTTTATGCATCTTGAGACTTAGCTGCATATGATAACTTTGAACCCTTTGAGTTGGGTTATTATAGGTGGGCATCATGCTTGTCAATAGTAATTACACCTATAAATGCCTTTTTCATATAATATTAATATATTATCATGGTTTTATACAATATTTGTCCTTAAACTCAAACCTTAAGCATGGGTATAATGGTTTAAACTTGTAAATGATAGTTAGAAGGCTTTATAAGGTTGTATCTTGGAACTCAGGGCTCATTATGAAGTAGGTTGACAATGATGAGACCATCAAATGATAAAGGTTCATTGAGGAATTAAAATGGAATGTTTAATAATACTCAATATGATTTAAAAAGGCCCTAGGTATATTTACTCACATATTAAATAGGATAAAACACTTGGATTTCATTAATTAGGCATATGGAGTGAGTAATGGAAACTTAGGATTCTCTAAATACATCAACTTTTGCTAAATAACCTTAACTTATTTTAATCCAGTATGTGGAGACCTTATAGATATATTTTATGGTATCTTTACTATGAGAGATATAATTATGTTTTATCATCTTCAAGGAAGGACTTTTCAACATGAATAAAACACTCATTTTCATCCTATTATATTATAAGGAATTCTAAGTCATTATCATGCAACATTCAATCCATGTTTGTAATGGAGATCAACTACTAGTCATACTCATTTGAATGAATAATTTTGAGAGAGTTGGATATCCATATAACCATTAAAATTAAACTAAGTACATCTAAACAACTTCAAAACACCATCATTACACTTCAAAACTCTATTCATTCTCAAACATGTGCATTGAATCCTTCCTTATCAATGAGACATGGTAAATAGTTTATATATAGTGATAACTTGTATGTTTATTGATTCCATAGGATCACACATGTGAAATAGGAGAGGATGATTCCATGTAAATGATTTTAAGGGTTGGAGAAGACATGAAAAACCATTAGTTTCATCAAATAAGCTAACAATGCATTGAAATAATTTCATTTTTTGACCCCATAAAGATGAGGAAGGAAACCCAAAATACTTAAGTTATTAATATTTATTCATAAATAAAAGAGGACTAATTTTGAAACCAATTCATAGGATTAAGAGGTCATTAGACCCTATTTCTCTAGCCAAGAGCTGAAGCCACCATATTCTCTCTCTTATACAAATTAAGCACAAACTTGAAGTGTTATCCATGGTTTCCAAAGAGCTTAGTGGAGGAAATATAATAGTTTTTGGCTCTTTTGGTTTTTAAACACAGATATTGTTTCACTAGATGCTTGTGTTGAACTCCACTTATAGATTCCTTACTCCATCTAGCCATATCCATACTATACAAATCTATACTTGTCTGATAACTCTTGAAAAACACTATGTTCCTACATTTTCTCATGTTTTTATATCATGAATCATCATTGGTAGGTAATAGGAGGGAAAATAGGGTTAAAACAAAATTTCACCACATATGGTATGGTTGGGAAGCTGAAAGGACACATTTTCACATGTGTGGGGCCTATTTTATGGCAAATAAATGTCTTTGACTTGTGATAAGACACCCTTTACATCTAAGATCATTTTATTATGGAAATATGGTGATCATTGAAGTCTTTAAAGGTGTAAATTATGGCCTTAGTTAAATTTTGAGGTTAAAATAGCATCACTTAAAGTCAAACACCTCCTTTAAAGCAATATATATGATTTCAAGTGAAGGATTAAAATGGAGGATACTTAAATACTTACTATAAGACTATATAACATAATAAAGAAATATATTAGGTTACCATATAAAATTATATCATCCTTGTTACCTATGATCAAGCCATACCTTACATATCTTCAACACATTAGATGGATTTATGATGAGTCATAAGCTGCCACATTTAATCATCTTCATTATGGGTAAATTTGGATCATTAAGACCACCCCAAGGCTTGTTATGAATCTTTACACATGTATAATCATAAGGACACTTGACATAGTTTAAAGAGGGAGTAAATACAACCACTATGGAATTTATTGACATAATAAAAAAATTGCCCTATTATCATTGGCATGATGATTAGTGGTTCTTTTTGGATTATCCTAACACCAAAAATTAGTATAAGAAGGTTGAAACAATTATTATCCTTTCTAGGCCTAAGAGCATAAACTAGTCATCATTACTGGTGACTCTAAAGGCTTGACCTGCCTACTAGTCAAGAGGACCTATAATCTCTTTACCTATCACTCATGCCTAGGTAAAGACTCTTTCACTATACTATCACTTAATGACTAATACCTTGCAGACTTCAAGGATTGAAACAAAATAAAAAAGGCACACAAAAATATATAATGAACATAACAAGGACACAAAATAAAAATCAATAATAAAAAACAAGTAACTAGCAAAGAATGTGTTGCAACATGTTGAAGAAAGAAATTAACTACTATATACAAGATGTTTTTTCAATTATTGTAACAATAATTGAGGAACACCTCATTGATAGTGATAGGGAGTTCCTCACCACTCAGTTTAGACAATTAGAATTCATTATTATCCTTCCATTTATTAATGACATATGACCCACTTCAAATAATATCAAACTTTGAATGCTTACCTATCTAATCACTGTCTTCATCCCACTTAAGTACAATGTCACCTTGTTGTAAGGTATTTAAAAAGGATCTCTTGTAAAATGATCTTTTTTTTTATATTATTTATAACACATGATATTCATATAATCATCCCTTTTCTCTTTCATCTCCCTCAAATCATTCATCCTCACTTCCACTCCATCACTCTCCATGAGTTCAAATTGGTGTGAAAGTTCCAAGGCTAGTAGTTCAAGTGATATGGGAAGTATTGCTTATTTTAAAAAAACAATAAATTATGGTGAGTGGAAAATATACCTATTTGTATTAATTATATCTACCCATAATATAGTTCCTATCTTGTTATGCCACTCCCTTTGGTTAATCTCCATTATTCTTCTTATGATCCTAATAAGATTCTTGTTGGTGGGATCTGTTAGTCCATTGACTTGTGGATAGTAATTAGATGAATAAATAAGATAGATACCATGATTAAGATACCACTCACTCACCTTTACACTACTAAAGGATAATGCATTATTTTATATAATGGTGGATGGGACCCCAAATCTGGTCACTAGACTATCATAAAACTCCAAGATTGAGTTCTCATTTTCTTCCTTAAGTTTAACTACCTCCACCCACCTAGTAAATTGATCAATAGTAGTTAAAACCCACTTATTCCCTACACTATATGGGGGATGAATCAAACCTAAAAATTAAATTCCCCACTATATGAAGGGTTACTCCACTTGAATAGGCTTTAAAGGTAAGGAAACTAGTCTTTGCTTGCCTATGAACATAACACATCTTTTGCACATCCTAACTTAAGCATGAGAGTAAATAAATAAAATAGGAAACAAATAGTTTGATATTATGATCCTTGTTGTCATGGTCTTGGCTGAAAAGTTCCCTCCTACAATCCCATCATGAAATTGTCCTAGGAGTTTGTCAATTTGACTAGTTTCCACATACTTAAAAACCATGCCATCAAGATCCTTTTTTAAGATTACCCCATAAATAAACACACAATGAATGGATTTTAGTGTTAATTATCTCATTATTTTCATATTTAATCCTATATTAAATTCTCCCATTTGGATGAATTTCACCTTATCTTGGGTCTAGCTAGAAGGAAATGTAGATACAACTACTTGTTGATCATCTTGGACTACCAAAACCACTTTTTTCACATATGATACAAGGTGTTCACATAGTCCCCTACAAAAAACCAACTTGTTAACATTAAAATGTATATATTAATCTATACATTTGGATACCCAAATATCTCTCTTTTCACTCATGCTTCTATTAAGGATGAAATCCTTAAAGCTAGGGTAAACCACCATGATAAAGTTTTTTTGTTAGACACCATGTGTCTAAACTTATTGAGGTATCTCATGATTGAAATTACATGTTTTAAATATAAGTATACCTCTCTTCATACCCCTCTAATTCTTGGTTGAAAAAGCCTATGGGTTGCTAAAAGACTTCACTATTTTTTTACATAAGCATGGCAGAAAGAGTGTCATTTGTAGAGAAGCTATACATGAAGAAGTCCCTTTGAAAATCAAGGTTGAGGAATGTGGGAGCTTGGGTAATGGAATACTTGATGGCCTAAAATATTATTTTACCTTCCTTGGTCCATGAAAAATCTTTGTGTTTCTTAAGAATGTGAGTTAGAGGTCTTACCAATTCTACAAATTCAAGTATGAACCCTCTGATGAAGTTGATTTTGCCCAAGAAACACTACAATCCCTTATTATTTTTGGAAAATGATAAGGTAAGGATTAAATATATCCTTTTAGGGTCAATATAGAGTCCATATTTTGACATAATGTGCCCTAGAAGTCTACCCTCATGGATAATAAAAATACATTTTTGGAGTTCAAAGAGACCCCAAACTTCCTATACCTATCAAACACAAGCCTCAAGTGTTTCAAATGATATTTATGAACCTTAGAGAGTATTTTTATGTCATAAAAGTATATGAAGACCATCTCATTGGTAAGACCTTAGAAGGCTACATCCATTTCCCTTTCGAAGGTAGCTCTTACATTAGACAATCTAAAGGGTATCGTGTTGTAATCATAAGTACCCAACTTGATTTTGAAGGCAGTCTTGTGTGTATCCTCCTCCCTCACTAACACCTAATTGTACCCTAATTATCCATCAAGTAAATATAAAATTTGTGAACCTATAACTCTTTAAATAATATAATCTATAGATGGTAGAGGGTAGTGATCTTTTAATAACACTTTGTTGAGATCTCCAAAGTCTACACACAACCTTATTTCCCCATTTTTCTTCCTCACATGCACAATAGTTTCCACCCATGAAGAGTGTTTGATGGGAAATATGATGTTGTATTTAATGAGATTTGTCAAATCCTTTATAAGGATCTCAATATTAGGGTTGATTGATCTTTGTTTTTATCTCACAAGATTGACACTTGCCTCCACCTCTTATGTTGAATAACACTAGAGTTAAACCCATTCAATTAATGATAATCCCAAGTAAATATGTTTGTAAACTCTTGGCATAATTATATGAATCCTGCCTTCTCTTCTTTGATGTTTACTTTTCCTAGTTTGAGCAGCCTATCTTTGAAGATGATGACTTTTTCATAGTGTTCCTCTTTATTGGATATAATCACCTTAACTTTCCTTATATGTTTATTCATTGAATATGATTTATAATGTCACAAAACCCTTAGGTAGTTTATTTGTCCTCAATTGGAAAATATGGTCCCCATAATACTTTTATAATCTACCTTAGTTCTTTGAGCATAATTATGCCTCTTGCTATAAGAAACATGTAATTTGGTTATCATTTTTAAACACTTACTAGCTCATCTCATTTTAAGGGATTGGTTATCTAGATGCCACCTTGATTTATGACTAATATTTGATGGCTTTGACCCCATTTAGTATGTCATATTGTGCTCTTATGGCTTCCAACCAATTTACATGTTGATTGGTTTCTCTAGGAATGGAGTGAATGTCAAAAGACTCAAAGTCATAGAAGAGGTCCCAAGCCTATGTTTGTATGCCTTCAAGAGTGGATTATTGACTAAATTTTTACCTCTCACTTTATGCACTACAAATTCACTATCTCCCATGGCATGCAATAGTTTGATGGCTCTCTTTTCTTACCCATTATAGCCCATAGATGAGGGATTCATACTCTATTATGTTGGAAGTAAATTTGAATTTAAACCTCAAGGCATAAAAGTAAATTTGATTGTAAGGAGAGACAAACATGACACCTTCCCCAATTCCATTCTTGGATCTAGAGACATCAAAGAACAAAATCAATATTCCTTCATGATCTTGACTTGGGATAGTGAGAATTGGTATGACGTCCCCTTCTTCATGCATACAATACACACCAAAAACTACCTCTTCAATGCTTTTGTATAGATCATAGCCATGATTATTTGTTTCCCATTTATCAAGGACCAAATTTGATATACCTTCAAGTGGTTCAATGGAATCTTAGAAATAGGGATGTTCATCCTCATCTATGATAGTGTAATTGACACTAGATAAGTTAGGCACATAGGGTTATAAATGGAATCTAGAGATAGGTTCAGACTTTATGATGACCTTTGTCCCATACCTAGTCCTTAAAACCATATAATACCAATCAGAAGAGAGATAACCCTTATCTTGGTAGTGAAATCCATAGACAATTATAAGGTAAACTAGGGAGGGATGTCAACAACTATCACATCTTGAGATATAGTACAATTAGGAGAAGAAGCCAATGTAATTTTAAGATCTTTAAGTACATTAATAGTCTTAGTAGGAGATCCATCTAATTGTAAGACCCCTTTAGCATTAGGTTTATACTTTAGCCCCAATTTATCTATTATATATTTAGGCATGAAAAAGTGATAGCCCCACTATCTATCATGCATTTATGTACTAGGGAATCACCTATGATGATAGATAGATACAAAGGAGGGGGATTAATTACCTTGGGTGTTTTATACTCATGAGTTTAATTAGAATTGGTGAGGATTTTTCCCATATTTTATGCCTATTTGTCCAAGACATGGAGTTTTTAAAGCTCTTCTTGAAGGAGATATTTTTTCCCTAGAATGAGAAGGGTGTCCCACATAGGGATAGTAACATGGGCCTTTTTCATCTAATCCACAATGCTAATGAGAGAGGTGGTAGCCCTAGACTACAACTTGGGAGTAACATCACCATTTGGAGTTTATCTGAATTGAGTTATGAATGGACCTCTATGATTATACCCTTTCCCATCTTGAACTTGTTGAGTTAATGATTTATTAGGAGCTGCATCTTGACCAATATCCCATTAAGGTGTTTTAGATGATGGAAGGCATAATATTTCAAGTCCTAAATGATCATCAACTACCTTTATTTAAGCACTTGTATGAGATATAATTGGAATATCTACCTTGTTTGCATTTCCACCTTGATTGGCTACCACTTATTCAAAAGAATGCTCTCCTTCTTGAAAGTTAACAAAATTATTCTCAGATGGTGCTTTACTTTCACTTGTCCTTTTTTGATTTGGCATCTCAGTTTGAGTCATGAAGGGAGTGTCTCCATGTTGCACAGGAGGACCTTCCTTCTGTTGTGTATGAGGCTAACTATCATGTGTTAGAGGAGCTTGATTCTACTACATGAAATAAGTTTGACAAACATTACCACTTAAATTTATTGAAATCTCATGAGGATACCCCCATTTTTCAAGCCATTGACCCTCTTGAGCATAGTTATTTTGAATCATAACTAGTGTTTTATAAGTGATAATATAATTGGGGTTATAGCTATTATAGGGTCTTAGCTAAGTGATCGACCATTGACCTTGTTGTTTAGGCTGATATGCAGGTCTATAGTATTGATAGGGATGATAAGGGCATGGTAATTTTTTTGGAAATTTCTATGGGGTGGAATTGACTACCTCTCTAAGGCCACTATATTTTTGTTTTAGGCCTTGAATAGCCCTTCATTCTTGCCTAATCTGTTTGCTTGATTGAAATTTGTCTAATCATGATTGGTTAGTAATATTAAGGGATAAATGGTAGGGATAAGGATTGAATCTTTAGGAATAAATTCATGAGGGGTCTTGGGGTAAGATTTCCTACTTGGATTAGATAATTTTCTTCCCTTATGGCCACCTCAAAAACATATGGTAGAGTATGCCCCCCCAATGAACTATATCAGTAATATAAGAAGGCATAATTAGGAGTATGCTTGACTACTATGGGGATCCTATCCCAGGTTTTTTGAGACCTATAATTAAAATCTACCATAAACTCTTAAGGAGCCCTTTTTATCATGGTGAGAAACTCTACTAATTATTGATGGTCACACCCATCCTCAAAGTGTTTTCACAAATATTTCCCAAATTCATCCTAGGTATTGATGGAAGTAAGTGTTAAACCCTTATATCATTGGATTTCCTTACCCTTCAAGGAAGTGACTAATAATATCATAGTCACATTCTCTTGGGTAACATTTTGAACCAAGCATAAATTGGCTATGTCTATAATATGTTACACAAGGGTGGTTTAGTTTTCTCATATGAAATAGCAAAGGATTTTGAGGGAAACAATAGGTATGTAATCAAAATGATTTAGATTTAAGGGGATACCACCATTAAAGGGTACAAAGGCTTGAAGTCTAGGCCTAGCCATTAGAGATTTAGGGTTCATATTAGTTTTTGGTTGAGCATAATTAGGATAATGAAGGGGTGTAGCATTAGGACTAGACCTAGAGGCTATGATATCTGTTTCTCTTAGATAAGTCCAATGATAACTCAATAAACTTAGTTTCCTTACCTTTTGATGAAGATCTTGTGACCATTTTTCACATGAAACTTAACTAAAGATCTATAACTAGAATTTTAAATATATTTGATGTCACCCAAGTCTAAAAGTACATGGTCCAGCTCAATTGAATACTAGTCCCATTGGGCATGCCATAATTGTTAACACTCCAAACCATACCCTTAGGAGAAGATGTTTTAGTTCTCTACAAGTTTGGTTTAACATGGAATTGATCCAAAGGTTGTGGGTGACCTATAGGATGACCAAATATCTAGTTTATGGGGCTATGTCCCCTGGTTCATTAACTTGATCTCACTTCCTAATACCTAATTATTGTTGGGGTGAAAAATGGTAGAGGAAAAGCATGAAAAAGAAACATATTCTAAAGATGGTGATGCACCAATATTGATATATCCACTTTTAACTGATATTTAATCACACTTTATAAATCAAGTAAGGGTTTATGACTTAAACAAGCTTCATAATTAACTCCTAAGCATGATTACTTCATGTGAAGGTTATGGTGGATGCCTACAACTTGAACGTAATGGAAAAGAGGTTTGTTTGAGGCACTATACACTAGCTTACCACTTCAACATAACTACCAACACTCTAACACATCACATGACCTACATAAGATGGCATTCTAACAATAAACGTCACACTTTTTAAAAATAAACAAATCATAACACACTAATACTAGTAAATAAACATGTAAATAGTCCTTTTCTTATTGATCCAAAGAGGTTCTCAATATATAATTTGGAAAATTTTCATTACATCCAGTCGAAGGATGTCTTACAATGGATTTAAGGCCTGAATATATATATAAGAATGAACTAAAATCAAAGATAATGTGGCATGAAAAGAACAATAATGGGTCATGAATGACCGTCATCCCTTTAATTAGTTGTTACAAGCAGCCTCCACACTCCTTCATGAATTACCTAGGTTGATTAGTGTATTTAGTGAGCATTATTAGGGAATTAAAGTTTATTTTTATCCAAGGTTTACCCATGAAGATCCTATGCATTCCATTCCTAGTCAATTACATATGTTTGTGATAGTTATAAAGCATTGGAATGGTTCAATTAGGACTCCTCCATGAAGCATTTAGTGGTCACCTCTTTCTTGCATGTTGACTATGTTAAATAAATTAACTAAATACTCCATAATGGCCATGGATATTGAGCTTGCTTACCTCAAGGAATATTTATAGGATTTTTGAGATCATGCATTAACTCCATATAATCTTTCTATTTTCATGAACTTCTCTTTTTTGTTGATTAAGTGGATCTATAGACAAGTATCCTAGTCTCTTTACTTGTTCACTATTTGGATGGCTATGAGGACTGAATGAGTTTTCCCCAATATTGAAAAATCATACCATACCATGATATATGCTTACAAAACATTTCATACCTATAATTCTACTTTACTTAGATGACTATGTCACCTCCCTTTAGCACAACTACCCTTCCTATTTGGCATAGACTTGTATGAGTGTTTCATGATTTGAGGAGTTTAAATATATATCATAGTACCTTGTTCAATAATTTCTAACCCTTGACTAAGATTTGTACCTTGGATTTTTCTTAGAACCTTACAAAACTATAGTTTTTAGGGGATCCATACAATAATTTATACAAACTAGCACTATGGATGGGATTCCCTAAGAGTTTACTATATGATCTAAGTTTTTATCATGCCATACTAATACATTTGGATGCATTATATCTAATATCTTCTCAATCAAGTCCTTCTTAGTGTCTTAGGGAGGTTTAAGGGGGTTTTGGACTCTTAGAAAAGGTTCATAAAGGTTATAAACTTGACCTTTGAACCAATGCCACTAATATCTTGTATAAAAGTCCCCTCAGCTCTCCCGAAGTGATAAAATCCCCATGAAACTATTCCATATAGTTATGATCTTGTCAAGTTTCCCATCAAGTGAGACTGCATTCTGAGCAATTTTAAGGCACTTTCAAGCCAAAGTGACCAACTATGACTTTTCTTTTAAAAACCAAATCTTCCCACACACCTAAAACAACATGATAAATGTATTTATAATGGTTTAAGGTGATATATAATATTTTTTAGTCCTTTGTTTTAGACTTCAGGTAGTATTGTAATGAGGAAGGTGCTAGGACAACATGCCTAAAGTTAGAGTTATTACATCTTGGCCCTAAATTAGAATTATGAGTCACTTGGACACCTTTCTTAAGATAAAATTCACAACTTAGAGTCCTTAGATCACTTGTGTCATCTTGATTAAGCCAATTACCTCCTCTTTATGTGCATATAGTCCTTTCCTTATGTAGCTATGTAGGTCTACAAGTGTTTCTTGGATATAGAGATCCCTGTAGTTGGTCATTGATCATTCCTTTAAGGCATATATATCACTCTCTTTCCTCATAAATATGTAAGGTGTGAAGATCCCTTTCAATTTATTGCATATATACTTATGGTGGATCTTTTAGGTTTGATCCATACACTGTACATCTTGCACATCCAAACCAATAGACCATTTGAGTTCTTAGGGAACTTGGGGAGACCATTAAGAATATTTTATATACCAATTACCTCATTTATATTCATTTTGAGGTATAATTTCTTCATCAAGTCTAAATCAGGGTTTAAGGATAGTTTTGGAGGTCCACCATATTAATAATAGTTCATAGAGTATGGACCTCTAAACCAAAACTCCTTAACATGAAAATCTAGCCCATAGACCCCTTTAAATCTTTTAAAAATATTTGGGTCCCATGTAAATTGTATAGTGAGATAAGAACAAAAGATGATGTGCTTTGAGTTTCTTGCTAGGAAATTTGTGAAGGTTATATCACTAAGATTTATTCATAGAGTTGGGCCCCTAGATCACACTCTCTCCTTCATGGAATTTGAGTGAATAGGGGTTCCCAACTCCTTTTATGAGCATTGGGTCTGATTTTTTTTCCCATGAAAGATATGACTTTTGAAAGTGGCAACTTGACATGGTTGCTTAGAATAGTGGAGCTCAGGAGGGTGGTAAGACCAAAATGGACTATCACTTTACATTCCCCTACTTCAAACACATCTTTCAAGACCCATAGAAACATCACACACCTTCTCATGGCTTTTAATCTATTTTGGGGTTTTAGAACTACTATTGAGGTAGAGGTGGGGTCTTTATACCTAAGGGAGGCCTTAGGACTTATAGTTTAGACTAGGTTTTGGAACCTCCACTCACATGTAGGTGTATTTTAAGCATCATTGTTATAATATCATCCTCATCAGTCTATTTTCCTCCTTTTGAACTTATCATTATCTTCTTGGACCATCATATTAACCATTCTCTATCTTACGCTTGCCTTAATCATCACTATCCAATGTAAAATCTTGAAAGAGTTAGTTATGGTGACCTAGGCAATCTATTTTTATAATGATTGAATCAGGGTTTAGACAATGTATTTTCAAGTTTTTACTATAGTCTTTGAGGTGTGTCTTCCATGACTCTATTATCAAGGCTCATTTACACAGTCATACATCAAAACCTATGTGTCCCAAGTGTGTAAACTAGACCAGGTAGTCATTCTAAACTGGTATCACCATAATATGAAGTCTTGATGGATAAATATGTCCTCATCACTTTGATATTTCCTTTTACATTCTCTTGGCATTGCCATTCACTTTAGTCATACACTCTAGATTGACTAAGCAAGGATAGCTCACTATACATGTTTAAGCCATTTTTTTTATCATCTATTCAGACTCTTCATCCTTGAAAACATGATATCCATTCTCTAATCACCAGATTAGTTTGATTTTTATCCTATATGGCATACTAGGTATCATATTCAAGGTAAGACAAATTTTCAATAGTCCTATAGGTAATGATTTATGCATGTTGACTATCAAGAGGTCTGTTAAATAGGCTCCAAATTTATAAGAGTGTTTCCATTGTTATACTTGAGTGCCTAATGGATTTACTTGTGTTCAAATCCATCCCTTTAAGATAACTACCTATATAATCTATTCCCCATTTTATGCATCTTGACACTTAGCTACATATGATAACTTTGAACCCTTTGAAGGCTAGGTTGAGCTGGGTTACTATAAGTGGCCATCATGCTTGTCAATAGTAATTACACCTTGATATGCCATTTTCATACATTCTTAATGGATTATCATGGTTTTATACAATATTTGGCCTTTTTCTCAACCCTTAATCATGGGTATAATGGTTTAAACTTGTAAATGGTAGTCAGAAGGCTTTATGGAAATATATCTTGGAACTCAAGGCTCATTGTGAGGTAGGTTGATTGTGATGAGACCATCAGATGATAGAGGATACTTGAGGGATTAAAATGGAATGTTGACTCATACTCAAGATATCTTATAAAGGCACTAGGTATCTCTACTTGCATACTCAATAGGACAAAACACTTGGAGTTCATCAATCAGGTATATGGAGTGAGAAATGGAACTTAGGACTCTTTGAATACCTTAACTTCTAATAATTAGGTCTATGTAGACCTTCAATATTTACTATGAGAACTATAATTATGTTTTATAATATTAAAAGAAGGAATTGTAACCATGAATACAACTCTCTTTCTCATTCCACTGTGTTATAATGACTTCTAAGTCATTGTCATATAATACTCATGTCATGTTTATACTATAGATGAAATACTAGTCATACTCATTTGAAGGCATAATTTTGAGAGAGTTGGAGGTCCATATGACCATTTAACTTAAACTAAGTAGTTATAAAAAACTTCAAGAAACCATCATTAAACCTTAAAACACTATTCATTCTTAGACATATGCATTGAATGTACTTCCTTATCAAGGAAACATAGCCCTTAGTCTATAGCTAGTGATAAATTATATTTTTCTTAACTCCATAGGCTCACACATGTGAACTAGGGGTGGAGGATTCCATGGAAGGACATTTAAGGATTGGACAAGACATTAACAATCATTAGTTTCATCAAATAGGCCAACAATATATTGAAACCATTTTTTTAACCTTGTGTAGATGAAGAAGGTAACCCAGACTAATTAAATTCTTAATGTTTTTCCATAAAGCATAAATTAATAATATTGAAACCAATGCCCAAGATTGGAAGGCCTTTAGACCGCTTCCTTTGGCCAAGAGCTGAAGCTACCATCTTTTCTCTCCTGTAGAGACTAAACACAAACCTAAAGTGTTATCCATGGCTACCAAAGAGGTCAATGGAGAAAATGGACTAGTTATAGGCTATTTTAGTTCTAAAACACCTAGATTATCTCACCTGATTCCTATGTTAAACTCACCTTACATATCCCTTACTCTATCTGACCATATCCATACTATACATATTTGTACTTGTCTGAGAACTCTACAAAACACTGTATTCCTACATTTTTCCATGTTTTCATATCATGAATCATCATTTGTGGGTAATAGGAGGTAAAATAGGGTTAAAAAATATTTCACAACATAATTTATGGTTGGGGAAGCTGAAAGGACACATTTTCACACATGTAGGGCCCATTTAGTGGAAAATAAAGGTCTTTGACTTGTGATAAGACACCATTTACATCTAATACTATTTGATTATGGTAATATTGTGATCATGGAGGTCATCAAAGGCATAAATTTTTGTCATAGTGGTATTTTGAGGTCAAACTAGCATCACTTAAGGTCAAACAGCCCCTTTAAAGTAATATATATGATTTTAAGTGAAAGATTCAAATGGAGGCTACTTCAATACTTATTATAAGACCTTAAAACATGATAAATACCTAAATTAGGTTAACATACACTCTTGTAACATCTTTGATACTTATGATCAATACATACCCTACAAATCTTCAACACACTAGATGGATTCATGATGAGTCATAAACTGCCACATTTAGTCATCTTCATTATGGGAAAATTTGGACCATTAAAATTTAGTCATCTTTACACATGTCTAATTACAAGAGGAACAATTGAAACCATTTAAATAGGGATTAAATACAACCATTATGGTGTTTATTGACATGACAAAACATTTTACCTATTGTCCTTGACATGATGATTAGTGGTTCTTTTTGGACTATCCTAACACCATAAGTGAGTATAAGAAGGGTGACCCAAAGTGAGTTTTGAGTTCTCAAGATATATTTAATAATTTATAGTCCTAAGAGTAAAAAATATTCAATAGTATCATGAAATTCTTCCAAAATTAATTATCTTGATCTTATGATGTCAAACGAGCCCTTTGATTCATCCTCACATAACTCTAGTTTGCTTAGATTTTCCTCAAGTTTAATAGTGGCTGATGTAGGTACATGCATAACATAGTTTGATAAATATTAAAAAACCATATATAATTTTCCATGGTCATTAAAATTTAAGTAATTTTATACCACCTCTAATAGACCTTTTTAATCTCCTTTATCTATCATCATAACCTAGTCACCTTGTCTCTCTTCCATGTCTCCTTATCCTGCAACTACTGTAAGTTGAACAGGTGCCTCATTTCCATTATATTTATAATTATCATAGAAGAGATAATATACCATGTCATTAAGGATATACTTTAAATCACCCTATTCTTTTCTAACTAAAATTTATTCCTCTTATGACTCATCTTGTTTACCTTGATCTTTTTCAAGTTCACCATCTTCTACATTCTTAAAAGCTGAGTTATACCTCCCTTCACCAATAGGTATACTAATGGTAAGTTTTTCCTCAAATTAACTTAAATCTATCCATAATATTCCACAATATTTTAACCTTATTCAATTATCTCCTCAAGGATAGACTCCTTTTTAATAAGTGGAATGGAATATCCTTGAAAGAATTCTAGAAGAGAGGTCAAATTTAATGGTATTATGGATGCTTGATTTTTCTCACTTTTGAAAATTAGCACCTCATTCTTATTATGAATATTATCTTAAATGTATATCCATGATTGGAATGTTTTTTAGTCTTAAGGATGGAGGGATGTGGATTTAATTATTTTATATTTATCTTTAGCTCTAACACCTTGATTTAGGCTTGACTCATCTTCCTTACCCCATGACTGCACTACTTGTTTCCAAGATGGAACCTTGGATTTAGAAAATTATTATATTACATGTGTTGAAATTTGGGGAATCAATAAAGGAACCTTCCCTTGAGATTGAATTTATCTTGTTATTTTTAATGACTTATATAAATGCTTATTTAGAAGTTCAACTTCTTTATCTAGGTGGGCTTCAAAGTCAAGTTTGATCTGATCACCAATTTCCACAAGCTGATTAGGATGAGAAAAACCCTACCAAGTTACATCTAAACTATGAAAATCAATCCTCTCAACACACACTTATTTCCTCTTTTTCATAGTTTCTTGGATAGACTTCTAATTAGGGAAGGTTTGATGAGCTTGTGGGTAACTTCGAAGGTTTTAACACTCACTTGTTGGGGTCATTTAAGGAATGATGGGTTTATCAAAAAAAGAATAATTTAGAGTACATTAGGCCACATGAGGTTGGTAATATTGGACTTGTTACCCATCATAGACTAGTAACATCTCTTTTATGCTTACAATCAGACCACTTACATATGGCACGTGACTAGTTGGCTTTGACTAATTATCCTTCATAATAGATGCCAATTCTCTCACGACTTTATATAATGAGGATATAATAATATTAATTAGGTAATTAAGTACCTCTTGTTCATAACTCATTTATGTATTAATGACAACCATGTATTTCTCATAACCCAAGAAGGTTTTATTAAAGATTGAAATGGACTAATTTAGAACATGTTTAGGCTGACTAGAAGCATCAAGATGTTTTCAAGATTGATTAGGAGGATAGGCAGGTTGCTAAGGAGGTTGACTTGGGGTGGGAATATGTATTAACTCTCCAATTTTCACACATAGGAGAAGATTGTTTAGACCTCTCAAAGTGTAGGGTAACATGGGATTAGCCCAAGGCTATGGGTGACTTGTGGATGGGATAAACCTATAGCCTATGAGGCTAGCTCTGATGGTGCATCAATTAAGATAAAATAACTAAAACCTAATAAATTATTGGGGTGAAAAGGGATAGATAAATTCATGAAATTTAAACCTATATTACTGAAGCTAATACATCAAAATAATTTTTCCACTCAATTTGACCTCTTAACAACATTAATGAACTAGGTAAGTAACTGAATCATTATCTCTTAGGAATTATAATCACTCGTGTTTCACATAAAGGTCATTATAGGTGACTAGAACATGAGGGCCATGAAAGGAAGGTTTGATTCAATAAACTTACCAATTAGATTCCACTCTAAGCTCAATCACCAATACTTTTCCACACTATGTGACCTACATAAAATGTTTACTAGCATATATGTGAGGAAAATACATACAAATGGAGAAAATATACCAATTATGCATATAAAACAATAATATTACATACTATATATTAAAATTAATAATCTAAAACAATCCTTGAATTAGCTAAAGAGGTGACAAAGTATAAATTTGGGCAGAATGTCTCCATATCCAGTAGAAGGATCCATACAATGGCCTTAGAGTAAGAAATTATATAATAAATAATAAGAAGGAGAATATAATTTGGCCTGTAAATTGAATTAATAGGTCATAATTATCACCATTCATTCAACCATAAGTTACAAGCATCCCTCTATGTTCTCTCCATGTGTTGCCTAGACTGGTTGGGGTCTTGAATGAGATTTTATGCATGGAAGTGGAGTAGTGGAGGATGATTAAAACTTGGCTGACCCCATGAAGATAATATTAATTCCATATTAGTAAATTACCTATCACAATGATAATTAAAAATGTGGAATCATGATCTAAATAGCCTTCTTGAATAATTGAGTAGCCTCCTTCCCTTTATGCATATTGACTAGGCTAAAGAAAACTACCCCAATCCTCCATTATAAACATGAAGTGTGTATTATTTACTTTGTGTATTATTTATATAGTGAAATTACCCTTAAATTATTCCTTAAATATCCATCTACACTAATATTCATCATTTTTTGTTGATCCAAGTAGGCCTACTAGGCAACTAGGCCTAGTTACTTGATTGTTAATGAATTAAATGATCATGAGACATAAACATAATCCTAAAAATAGGTGAATATGTATGTATTAGGTCTAAAAAATGTTTTACACCATGACATAGGAATTTACCATAGTTAAAACATGCAACTCTACATGACATTAGTGATTAGGCCATCTCCCACTAGCACTTGCAGACTAGCCATTTGGCGTAGACCTACAAGATATTATCTAGGAATAATTGTGAGTATTTTATGGTTTAAAATGGTGAAAAATGAATCATAATACCTTCCAAAATTATCTAAAACCTCTCACTAATCTCTACACCCTAAAAACATAACTAAAACATATAGAAACATGGTTTTTTTGGGGGGGGGGGGTTATACAACTGTCTGTACAACTTGATGCCATGAATAGGTCCTCATCATAGTGGATCATGTGATTTAGGTGTTTCATAGGTATTTTTAATGTATTTGGGATCAAATTTTACAATATTTATTCAATTAGGTCTCTATTAAGGTTTATGTGGGGTTTTACTGGCCTACCATCTTAATGATGGTTCATAAAGTATAAGCCTCAAAACCAAAACTTTTGGTCATGGATTTTGAGCCCATATACCCATATAAAACTCTTTAATTTATCCTTCTCCCATGAAACTTATATAGTTTGTACTAATTTAAGTTTAGCATCCCTCAAACTCTTGGTTAGGCATTCTATGTAGGCTATAGTGTTAAGGATCATTCATAAATATGGGATCCTTAATGCAACTCTTTTCTCCATGAATGGTGACTATGCAGGGTCATATAATTCCACCTAATATCACAAGGCTTGAGTCATCTTTTTTTTGAGGTGCGAGCATTGGATTTGGTAGCTTGAGGTGGCAGACTAGAGTGTTGTAGCTTGAGAGAGGTAATAAGAACAAGTTAGATTTTTCTTTGATTTCCTCTATCTAAAACAAATTTATTAGGCCCTATAAAATTATTATATACATATTCATGATATTAGGCCTAACATGTGGTTTAGAGTTGATCACCAAGATGAATATGGGTCTTAAAGGTTAAGGATAGCCATAGGCCTTGCAAGCCTAACTAAGTGTCAAGACCTTGAATGGCCTATAGTTGAATTGGTGACCTCAGTGTCACCATATCACCCTTTTCCAAAAAAATTTAAACTCTTACACTTACCTTCATAAACCTAAACCACCATATCTTCACCCTTGTTATGTAGGTTTGCCTTAAGTACACATCAATGTTCATGCCAAATGCTTAAACTAGTTGGTGTTAGAGATATAAGTAGTCTCTTTACCTCTTCTAAACTAATGATGGAGTTGGATTATTCATGTAATATTTCCTTAAGACATGGTAACATGCCTTGAATAATACTTCCTATATGCAATTATAAATGCATCATGTCTATAAATCAATCTTGGTTTAGAGAAGATAGAGTATACCTACACTTTTGATTGGGAATACATTTGTTAAGCAAGAGAATGACCAAAATGGGGATCTTATAGACCTAATTAGGGGATATATTTTTATAATACACCATGTGAGGTAGAGTTACAAATCCTAAAGTCTAATACAATCATGCAATAACACTAAAAGAGTCATAGTATTAATATTCACTTTATTCTAATAAGGAGAAAGTACATATAATCTAGTACACACCAAAGCTTATGACACAAAGTGGGGGTTATAAACAAAATGAAATACTAAATTAAACATGAATATAAGACATATAATCATGTAAATGTATATGTAATCCTATTACATGGAATAAAGAAGCATAACTACATTATTTATCTACTCTTACAAAGGAGAAATAAAGCTAAGAATACTTACCTTAAATTCAAACCTGTTAAGCGTCAATCTCTCCCTTGGCCAAGGTGATTCATAAGAGATTTTTGTGGTATGTAAGGATAAAAAATACAAATCAGATTTAAGCTACACAACCTATCTATGCATCCAAAAAACTTCACCACCAGACAATATGGATATCTCCAAAGAAAGTATGCAACCCAAAACTTTATTCCTTAAGTAGAATTGTTGATAAGTAGATGTTCATTCAAACTTATTCTTCTTCACCTCTCTTCTTACAAATGGTTGGAAATGAACTTGAATATATAAAAATATCTTCCCCTAAATTCTCCCAAAAATGTTGATTTTACAGGGTCAACCCATTTGACCCTATATATTTTTGGGGATAAACTAGGTCTGAGCTAGGTTGGTTGAAAGGCTAAAAAAAGTTTAATATATCATTAAATTGTATAGGGTCGACTTTGGTCAACTTAGTACAGCCAATTATCCAAAATTAAATTAAGTAAAAAAAAGGATGGAGAGAAGAAAATGAATGAAATGGGTAAGGATGAGAAGAATAAGCTTAGGGTTAATGTTTTTAGGATATGAGTATGTAGATCACAAATGGAAAGGGGACAAAAATATTATGAAGCACCAATGGTCTACCCACCCCTTTCTTGGTGTACCCCTTAAGGCATTCACTTAGAGAGATTGAGACTCCATAGGTTATTATAAGATACAAAGTTTTAGTAATCAATAAAAAATTAAATATATTATGTGTATATACATTTCCTAGTTAAAGCTCGTCATGTGTCACGTAAGTGCAACACAGGATGGCGCTTTAAAAAATAGAACATGAAAACACACAATGATGATGCCAAGTAAAGTGTAATAAGTAGAAAATAAGATGAATTAAAGGATATAATTTGAAAACACATACCTTTATTTACCTTAGTGTTATAGATAAAGAAGTATACTACAAGAGAAATTGAAGGTGTCCAATGTGAAGAACATTAGGTGAACCTATAGATGTTAGTGCAAAAAATAGCCAAAAATTGAGTTTTTTGGAAAATAGGCATATGATAGTGTAAATTAATCTCTAAATCATCATGAATTTAATGCATTTATGGTTTTGAAAATGGATGAGTAAAAACAAAGATATAGGAAAAATAAAGAATCTACAGGAAAATAATTGAAGAATTTAAATTTTGAAAAGTGTTTTTAAATAGGGGAAAAGATAAGTCATTTGTTTTTTTAAATTGTGAAGGAGAGAAAAAAAAGCTCTAGAGATCAAACGAGCTAGGATGGTGAGGAGATGACAGGCTAGACAAGAGCGATGCCTAGAGGTAGTAGAGGGTGCACTAAAGGTATGCAACTATGAATCTCAAACTACTTTTTGAAATTTGTTATGCGTTAAGTGTATTTTTAGTAATTTTGAATTCTAATCATTTAGAGATGTTAAATTGATACAAAATTAGATTATATGGGTATAAAATATCAAGATGGAAAATGGGTTTAAAGGAATTAGTGTTAGAGTTTTCAATATTAATCTCTTATAATAGTGCCCATTGCTCTTAGTAGCTCACCCTTCTAGTTGGTGCTTTAAGATAACTAGATGCAAGGATTTTAGCAATAGTTTTGGCACAAAATTTATTGAATCTCTACACTAGCATCAAATTCACTCAAGGCAAAAACCTTGAGTACTCACTTGAAGTGCAATGATGAAAGGACTGGGGCACGCATTGGGCTAGTTGGAACATGGCACAACTTTGGTTTCATCAATGGGGCATGTCATGGGGATTCATCAACTCAAGGTTATATTTAAATCATTAAGTTAATGGTCTATTAATGAGTTTAGAGTTTAATTATCTATAATATTAGTATGTATCTAGTCTAACAGTTGATCTAGGTACTAACTAGGTTGAGATGTCTACATGACCTTCTCATATTTTCTTGAGCTACTTGGCTCCTTTATTTTGATAGGGTTGGGTTCACTTAGTGATAATCATAAGCTAGGTCATTTATAACTATGGATTACCATGCATCATGATGTTCAACTAGAATTGGCTCTACATATCTTCACGTGACTTATCTAATTACCACTTATACTAACATAGAACACTCACACACACACACACACACACACACACACACACACACACACACACACACACACACACACACACGCACACACACGCACGTGCACGCACGCGCACACACACACACACACACACACACACACACACACACACACACACACACACACACACACACACACACACACACACACACACACACACACACACACACAAAAACACACACACACACACACACACACACACACACACACACACACACACACACACACACACACACACACACACACACACACACACACACACACACACACACACACACACACAAACACACACACACACACACATAAACATATTAGAACTATATTCAATTCTTAAAGATTACATTGGAGGAGGTATTTAACACATATTTCCTACAAGTGATTAGATTCATTTGTATTTCAAAGTGATAGTTACAATATCAATTTGGGCCTCAACCCAGCATGATACCTTCATGGCTAGTAGCTCACAGGCAAGCATAGACTAGTCAAGCCTGGGTCTACCAATAATAAGAAAAACCATCCTAGTATATATTACATATGTGCCAATTTTTGCTATGCCACCTCCTTGTCATTGTCATTGATATCTCTATCTCCCTTTGCTCTTGGAGGTCACTTATTTTTATAGGTGATGGCCACCCTTCTAGTTGATTAGGGATGTGTGTGTTTATAGATGGTTAGGTGGTGACAATTCACCTATTTATTCCATCATTCATAACTCTACACTCCTTGGGCCTCAAGTTTTCATATGTAGGATTAGGTAGGTAAGCCTTGAGACTTGTGATGATATTCAACCATCAATTTTATGAATTTACCACCATGTTCATAATTTAAGAGTCATCCATCTAAAATTTGGGTGAGAATCAACTACTTGTCCGACTGGTATAAGTATTTACAGAATTCCTCTAGATGGCATAACCAAGACAAAACCTGAGTAATTATTACACAAGATTGCCTTGTGCCTAGTTTTTTTTATGTTGTTATGAGGACACTAATTAGGGGAAAATAGTTCCAACATTTACCCCATACAAAATTCTAGTCCACCCTAGACTAATCGATTAGCCTCTAGGCACATAAAATTTAGGTGCATCATTTTCTAGTCCTACTCAAAATATCTCAAAGCCCTAAACTATAGTATTCAATTCCTTAATGGCATCATGTACTAAGGTGGATGATGCCTCAATATTGAGCACATATGTGCCTTCTAGTTCTCTTATGTATGCCTTGAGCCTTTCTTTGGTATTTTCTACTACACCTTATTCAAATTTCACCTTACCCACTTGCAATTGTATAGAAGGCACAAAATACCACCTCCAATTCTTACTCTTGTTTCTTTAACTAAGATCTCAAGTAGTTTACTTTTGTCATAATTTATGGGTGCTCACTTTTTCTAACCATAACAACCTACTATACTAAGGCCTATTTTTCATCCTTTGTTTTGTTTAGGTGCATGTCAATGAATTTGGATTGGTTAATGAATTTATATAATATTACATCCACATCTTTTATTTGTGCCTCTAGCTGGCCACAGAGCTCTTCAACCCTTTAAAGCCTCTCATTCAACTCTATTCTAAGTTAAAACAAGGGTCTTTCATTTCTTCCTCCACTGACGTCATCCTTGGGACATTTGTTTAACCAAGGTGCTTGGTTTATTTCCTTCATTCCCTTGGATCTTATGTTGTCTAGGAGGGAAGGTTCCACCTCTTCAATGCACCGAGAAAGCTATTGGAGCTTGGACTTGGTCTCCTAGATTTTTTTCTCTATGTCCACTATTTTATTCTAATTTTAGGCTCAAACATCATTGATGATGTTCTTATAACCCATGAAAGATACGATCTTGATTAGGGCATTGATAGAGTGCACATGATTTATATCTCTAAGATTGAGGAGTTTGTAAGAGTACCCTCTCTTTAGCTTTAGGGTATCTTTGATTGCTTTTATTATAACTTCAAACTTAGGTTCATCCATGAAGCAATCAAGTATCCAAAACACCTAGTGGTGCATCATTCTAGTTGCAACCTTTTAAGGCATGCATTCTTCTAGATAGTAGTCATCCTCCTTAAATCCCTCTTACACCCACCCCCTACTGCCAAACATATTACTTTCTTATTCTACCACATCTTCTTCCTAACTAGAGTCTGAGTTGGGTTCTTTCTCATCTTCAATTTCTTATTCCTATTCACCATATCCTTCTCCTTCTTCTTCCCTTCTTTCTTCCTCTCCTCCTTTTTCTTCTCCTTTTTCTCCCTCTTCACTATCTCCTATTTCTATTTGTTGTTGTTTGGGGTTGGTATTACCTTCTAAATTCCTAGGAGCCCCTTTAAGAAATGGGTACACATGTTGTGTATCTTCCTCTACTATCTTAGTGGAGGTTTTAGGTGCCTCTTCTATTTCTTTATTTCTATATTGCATACCAATGTCAGCTTTCTCCTTGATCTTCCTTTGAATGATGCACTTTTCTTCACTAGATTTGATCTCAGTGGCCTTAATTTTATCAATGTCAGCCTGGGACATATCACTCTCTCTCATCTTTTTATGCTTCTGATATAATTTTAGTACTACCTCAATTTCTTGTTGATTTACGCCTATGGCCTTCCATTTGCACCTTAGCTCTTCATCTATCAGTGTGTTGAATGGGGTAGTCTTAACCCCATTTTCTTCATAGTTATTTTCCTTTGCCTTAATCAAGTGCTCCACTCCTTTCATCACCTCAACCTCCATCATCTCGATTACCTCCTTAGCCACCCCTACCCTGTCCATCTCATTCTTCTATTTTTTCAACTCCTATGCCTATATTTTCTAATGTTCTACTTGGCCAAGGATCTTTAGCTTGTGCTTCTTCTTCTCTGGCTCATGTTGAGGGCATGGATAGGGGGTCCATTCCTCATATGATCCCTCCTTTGTAATATATGTTCCTATCCCCCATTCACCTTCCTCTAAATCCTCTAGCTCTTCTTTAGATATAACTATTGTAGGCATAAAAGAGGAGGGCTTTTCCCTTTTTGCCTTGGTCTTCTTACCCCTTTTTAGTGGCTCTGAGGCAAATGATTCTCCTTCTAAGGTGATCTTCCTTTGTAGGTGTATCTAAGTTTCTTCCAAGGTTTCCCCATTTTTTCTTAGGGGTTCTTCACTTACATCAAGCATCGGGGTCCCTTTTTCTCCTATTCAAACCGAAGGGTTGGTGCTACCTTTTACATTAGATGCTTGAGCCACCTTCTTCCTCAGCTTCATCTCATAGTAGAGCCTATGGATATAACTAGCTATTGATATTATGAGAATGGGAATGATGTTGAGGTTATCCAATTCATCCTCCTCATTTTTGGTGGCTTCCAAATAGGTGTAAACAAACTGGCTCCTGAGTCTGTACCTCTCCATGTCCAGTTCTCCAACTGGGATTTCTATCTATTGTGAATTAGGGATCCATTGTAGCACCTTAATAAAGTATTTTATTGAGAAGGCATTAGGTAGTTTTAGCTACTCAGATCTTGTGCCATCTTTTACTGCTAGGTGCAATACACAGTAG
Source organism: Torreya grandis (assembly GCA_037957365.1). Taxonomy (NCBI): domain Eukaryota; kingdom Viridiplantae; phylum Streptophyta; class Pinopsida; order Cupressales; family Taxaceae; genus Torreya; species Torreya grandis. Next base: position 2,195,859 of record JARHVA010001040.1, on the reverse strand, counting down.
TTGTTCATCATGGTGAAATTCATCATTATGAACAAACTCTTTGATAACCCTTGAGGAGTGTGCCATTCAAGCCTGAAGGCTTATATGTGTTAGGTGGACCACTTCATCACCCATGATTTATAATTTTCACTGATAAAGGTAGGGCATGTGAATTTTTGGTAGTTATACACCAGGGATCCATGATGTTCTAAAAAAATACATAGGTTATTTTCCTCCCCATTTGGAACTCTTATCTCCTCTATGATGGTGAGGATGAGGATAGATCCCCACCTAAAATTTCCCTTAGAGGTGTGGCACTTGATGGCATTTTTCACAAATTCTTTTTCTATGAATTTGGTTGTATTGAATTAGACCCCTTGTGCCATATTGTATGCAAGGCATAAGTAGGTCTTAGACACATCAGTCCACCAACCACCCAAACACAACTTGGTGCTGACCAAGCATGATGCCACTCTTATCCTAAGCTTAATGCAATATGTGATGGGGAAGGAAAAACCCCCTCTATATTATTTTAAAAATTGGGTAATGCACTCCACTTCTTCATCATTCATTAGTTAAAGAATGTCCCTCCTAGTATTTGGGAGCCCAGTTATCCTCCTAATGAGTTGCATTGAGATTTTCATGTGCTTGCTTGTAAAGTAGATGTGGTCCTCATAGACGCATGCAAGGATAAACTTCACAAGTTATTTTGGATTCTTGAAATAGGGAAACTTGTAGAGCTAAGTTATGCTTGAATCCATTAGTTTGTCTCTGATCAAGACATCAAATAGTGCATCCCCCTCTGGCATCTTGCACCTAGTATCTACCATATAATCCTATGACAAATCTTGGAGATGGATATAAGTGTGGTGGTTATACTCCTTGAGATGGTATTTATGTGTAAAGGAGAAAATCTTTTCTCTTACCAATACCTCAAGGGGAAACTGCGTGTATTAATAAGACATTTTGGTGAGTGCATATGGGTCGACATGGTAACACTTACTCCTTTAATGGTCTATGTCACAATAATTGTGTGCTTTGTCTCTTTGAATTAGACCTACTTGGATTCCATCTATTCTTCTATAGATATTTCATTCTTCTAATTCCTTTCCATTTTGAAGTAGCTAAAATTAAACCTTGGGAGTCAAGGTTTTTTAAACCCCTTAATGGTGACCCTTAGGTAGCTCATTCAGGACTATATTTATGACTTTTACCTTATTTTATGGATGTAATTTCCCTTGCTTGTTCTTTTGGATGCACTTCCTACACACTGTACCTTAGTTCATGCCTAGTTTTCTATGTTGTGCCTTTTTTGGCAACCTAGTTTTTCTCTTTGGCTCTCTTTGAGTTTGTATAATATCCAATTTTGTAATAGATTGTAACCTAGCCCATTTATGTGACCATGTCTTTATACCCTCTTGGTTAACCTACTATATTTATTATAGGATTTTATGATGAGAATTGTACATCTTTCAAAGGAAATGAAAAAAATCTTCAAAATCCTCCAATATCCTTCATCATCCTTGCATTTCATGCATGGCATCATGTTACCACCACCTCATTTATTATTTCCAATGGTATTTTTAGTGATGTGACTAGAGGTTTAAATCAGTCATTTCCTACCAACTCATGAGTGGATGTTAGCTATCTTAAATAACCTCCTTTTGTTTGTCCTTCACCTTTCTTGTGGTAACCTAGGCATAACACCTCATATGCATGCCATTTAGCCTCTTAGGTCCCACATTCTTTTCTAACTATGATTTTGTATAAAGTGTGTTTTTCTCTTCTTTCTTGAATTTCTACATGTCATTTTGCCTTAGCTCATCCTACCCCATACAAATTCCTTGTGTCGGCACTTTGATGCTCAATACCTTTTCACCATCTCACTACATGCCTCTTGTGTGGATGTTTTTTTTAAGTACTTGATTTATACACTTCACATGCCCAAAACTTAGGTGTCTAGCCTCATGCACTTGTTAGTTCAAGTGCTCAACTCATTTGATTGGATTTATGCATAGAGTGGTAGATACTAGGGATCTTTATGGCTATCTCACATCACCTATTGTCAATTTGTAAAAGAACCAAAACTTTGATTACTTATGGGCTTGGCTTGCATCAAGCCTATGTATGGTCATTACACTCAATCCAACTTGTGACCAATAAGTTAGTGTTCTTATGGTATAGACACCACTTTATTTATTATATAACTTTAAGTGATTATCATTGAAATGTTCAAGTAGCATTTCACTAGTGAGCATGTGTAGTTTGCTTCTACCAGTATCCAATATGTGATGGATGATATAGGGACCAATCCACCTTATCTATAGTTTTTGTGGATGCTTAAGATACTTGGAGTCATAGAGTAATAATAATTCCTCTTTAGTTAATTCTTTATGCCTAATGTGTTTATAATGCCAACTCTTCTGATATGCTTTTTTGATTTGATGACTCCACCTTCCTTGAGCATGATTCTCGTCTAAACATTTCAAGTCCTCTAGTCTTGCCTGTAGTGACTCTCAATCATCTAAGTAACCAATACACATAATGCATAGTGATACAATGATAAATTCTATTGGTAGTATATCTTATATACCAAACACTAGTTAAAATGGTGTTGTCTTGGTTAGATGCTTATAGCTTGTGCAGTAAGCCCATAATAACATAGAAACATGGTCATCCCAATCCTTGTGCCCAATGTTACATTTATTAGTGAGGAACATCCAAAATATTTTGTTAAAGGATTCAGCTATACCATTGGCTTGCAAGTGATAGGGTGTTGTTTTGTGGCACACCACCATGTAATTTGTTAGGAGAATTCACACCATTTCATTGATGAAATGGGTACCCCTATCACTAGTCAAATATAATGGGCACCTATACCTACTTATGATATTTTCCCATATGAAGCATGTAGTTATTACAGTTGTGTACTCTTTGGTTGGTATATCCTTGGCCCACCTAGTGAAATAGTCAGTGTCTACTAAAATGTACCATGAACCTATGCACTAAGATGCAAGAGTGATGGGCCCAACAATGTCAATGGCCCACTTTTCAAAAGGTACTTAGGCAAGGATAGGGATGAGAGGCATTTCATCCCAAACATTAGGTTTTCCTATGCACTGGCATATATCACAAGCCTTTACACACTCCTTAGAATCTTGAACTAAGCTTGGCCACCACAAGCCTGATGTAAAATCTTCTATGCCATTGTGTCACTAGTGTAATAGCCTCCTGCAATTCCCTCATGTACCTCTTGCAAGATGGAGTCCCTTGTATGCTCAAGAACACATCACTGGAGGACTTCATCCTGACTCATCTTGTAAAGTTACTCCTCAATGAGTTAGAATGGGGTAGTATGAATAGTTAGTTATTTTATCTCTTTCTTAGACATGGCTTGAGGTGCTAGTCTAGAAGTTAAGAAGGTGATGATCTCTACTAGTTCCTCAAGAATGCTCCAGAATCTATATAGTTGTGCATCTAGAATATCATCTTTAATTGGTGATATTGCATCACTAGATTCAATGTGTGACAAATTTTTAGGCCCTACATTATACTTTCTAAGCTTAATGATAATGGAAAACTAGAATTCCTAGAAAGAAACTAGCCATCTACATATATGCCCATGTAATACTAGCTTATTGATGAGGTATTTGAGTGCTTCATGATTAGTGAATAAAATCAAGGGAGTAGATAGTAGGTATTTTCAAAACTTATGTAGTGCATATACCATGGTGATCACCTTTAGCTCAGTTGTCATATAATTTTGCTTTGCTTGGGTTAACTTTTTTTCTAGTGAAGGAAATTGGATGGTCCATCTTTACTTTTCACCTTATTGCACTATAATGGTGCCAATGATGAAGCTAGAGGCATTGACATAGATGTGAAATGGGATCATCTAGTCTAGAAACTATAATATTGGTGCACTAGCTAGTTTCAACTTCAAGGTTTCAAATACCTCTTCTTACAATTGGCCCTACTATAATGGGCCCTCCTTACACAAGAGTTCCTCTAGAAGTGATGCAATCCTTGCATAGCTCTTGATATATTTCCTATACTAAATATAATGGCCTAGGAAAACATGAACATATTTTTACATCGAAAGGGTTTGGAGATGAATAATAATTGTGATCTTTTCTAGGTCTATTAGTAGACAATCCTTGTAGATAATGTGTTTGAGCAATGTTCCAAAAGGAGTTACAAAGATGCACTTCTTTAAGTTTAATGAAATTTAAAGTTACCTATATCATTCAAACATGAGTCATAGGTTATCATAGTGGTCATTTATGAGGCCATACATGTTCCAATCATCAAGGTATACTTAGATAAATTAATGAATAAATTCTTTGAATGCCATTAAGACTACACTAGAGAAGATAACTGGTGCATTATTGAGCCCAACGGGCATTACATTATATGCAAAACAACTCCATTTAGTTGTGAAGTTTATATTTGGCTTGTCTTCATCCTTTATTTTCACTTGATGGTATCTTGAGAACCCATCAATGAATGTGTATATTTCATAACTAGTGATGCCATCTAGGACTTCATCTATAAATGGTGTTAGAAAGGGGTTAGTAACACAAGAAACATTCAAGAGTTTATAATCAATGCATATTCTAATGTTCCCATCCTTATTTATGTTAATTACTATGATACTTACCCATTCTTACTCTTTCATTAGATATATGATCCCTATGGCTAACATCCCATTAATCTCTATTTTTACCTTGGTGAAAAGATTAGGGTTCATGTGGTATGGTCATTTATTTATGGGTCTCATGCCATCCATCAGCTTGATTCTCATCTTACCCAGGGAAAGATGGGTGCCCTTCATGTCCTAATAGTTTTGGGGGAATAAATCATAAAATTCCCTTAAGAGCATGACAATCTATGCCATCTCTGCTTCAGACCAATATGCACCTATGGTGGTGATTTTAGGTTCACCCTCAATGTTGATGTCCACTTTTATGGTTTGAAATGGTGTGTGATATGGCTCATTTTATGCATGATGGTAGTATTCCACCTTCCTTGTCCCTCATGTAGTGTCAATGTGCAGATGAGTAGGTACATCTTCATCTAGGATGCTTTCATTTACTTGGTGTATGGCCCTTTTCTTGCCTACTAGAACCTTCTAATTTCACTACTTCTAAGTCTCATCATCTTCTTCATTGGTGTCACTATTGAGAAACTTGTCTTCAAAGAAGGTGGGAAGCACTAGTCCTTTCTCCCTAGACATGTCCTTGAGATGCTCTTCTATTATAGCAATGTCGTCAAAGACTTCCCTATGTATGACCTGTAATGGCCAAAGCATCCTCAAATCTTTAGAGGAAAAGGAAAATGTGTGCATGAACCTCTCATTTAATGTATCCCAACTTATCATCTCCCTATGCATCTCATTTATGATGTACCAATCTCATGCCCAAGTTTTGAGGGTCTTGTAAAAAGCATGCACCCACAGGTTCCTTGATGCATTTTTGCCACAGTCGGTTCATGTTTCTCTATAGATACACATATGGGTAATAGGGTTTAAATCACCTGAGTAAGCTACTATGTATAATTCCTCATTGATTTTTCCAAACTTGGTGCTTAGTGTGGCTTTAACATCTTGCCACATTGGTAGGATAGCCTTATATGTTTCCAACCATCAAACAATAGTGCTCTTTAGTGTATGCACCAATGTGCCCATTTAATCTACTTCTTTGGGGGTGTAAGACTCTAGATCATTTACATAGCTCTTGATAGGTCTAATTTCTTTGTATCTTGGAAGGTAAGAAATTTTTCCCTTGCTTTATCTAAATACTCTTTTTCTAGTCACCTTGGCATGGGGAACCCATTTTTTCATATTTTTCTCAACTTGGATTTGATCTATCTTAACCAACCTTGGCACCTTTATGTGAACTTAGCAACATATTCATCCACTAGTTTTCTATGCCTCCTCTACCCATTAATTACATGTTGTGTCTATTATATTAGATATTGACTGGCCATCCTCCCATTCAAGCACTCCTTGATCATCAAGCTATAGAAACTCAACACTCTGCACCATGATATTATATGTGTGGTTAATCTCATCCTCAAGGTCAATGCTCTCAACATATGGTGGTCATTGATCTTTTGAAAGGGGGATCACTACCTTCTCTTTCCCATTCTCAAAATTCATATAATGCTTCTAAAAGCACATGTCCCTATTATTTTCATAGCACCATGGTCTACCTAAGAGCGCTAGGTAGTTATCATGCTCTACAAATTCTATCATTTTGAAATTGGCCTAGAATTTTATTCCCATGATATCTATGATGGTGCCTTTCAGGACCCCAATAGGTTGTGCTCTATTCTTGTTTTCCATGAAAAAGGTGTGAGGAGATGGATTTAAGGGTGGTCTTCCCATTTTTTTGATGAAATTTTCATCAAAATGTTGACCTCAGTGCCTATGTCGATGATGACCTCACATACTAACCATCCATAGATGGTTACACTTATCATCTGTTCCTGGTCATACTTGGAATTTTGAGTATAATTTACATCACACTCATGCTCCAAGTGTGGCATCATGATTTCAATTCATTGAGGCACAACCTCATCTTTTGGCCTTTCTATTTGTTTCATCAACAAATTCTTTAATAAAGGCAACATCCCTTCCATCTTTAGGAGGTGCAAGATTTTTGTTAATTCTTGGACCTCTGTCTCTTATTTATCCATCTTCTTGAGTGAATCTATATCTTGTGCCTCCAAATCTATAGATAATTGAATCTCTCCTTAGAGGTCTTGAATCACACTTATGGCCTATTATAGGACATCCTTCTAGCATGTTGGATCAGTATATGGTGCTACATTGGGTTCAGGTCATGCCATGCACATAGTTTGACTTGATTCCCCATATTTTAGGTGAAATTATGAGGTTGGTTCACCAGTGGGTTGATAATTGAATCTAGTTTTTGTAGTGATTTACACTTTAGGAGTCTCATTGTGGGTTGGTTATGGCTTTGCAACCCACTTTTCTACCTTGGGTTCTTGCTTGATCATGATAGCACCTTTATCAAGCCATCTCTAGGTTAAATTTTTATATAAGTCATGACATTATTTAACTCAATGTGGCCCACAATAATACCCACAAGTGGAATGCATTAGATATTCATGTTGGTAGTGATCGGTTGATCCACATTTATAACACAATCATGCAAGTAACCTTTCCCCACCACATCCTCCACCTCACCCTCTTGCAGCTCATTGGTTTCCATAGCCAACACTTTATTGACCATAACCATCATTACCTTGGTGTGTCTATTCTCTAGCTAAAGTGGTTGCCTATCGTGTGCCCCTCTATGTTTTGATGTATTTCATCAATGACAAAGTAGTTTTTAGTTGTGTAGGTGTATGCATCATATAATTTACAATATAGAGAGATGTTTACTTGGGTGGCATATTGTAATAATGGTATGTTATGAACATCATGGTATTTGTGGCATACTTCATAGTATAGAATTAGTGCTCAAACATTTTTCCTTGGGTAATTAGTCTTACTATGCCCTTCTTCCTCATAAGTATCATACCTTAGCCCACTTTGAGTGTCATGTGATGATCCTACTATCAATTTATTCAATTGTGAATCCATTGATGTGATCTATGCCTTTAAAAATAGACTAATTATGATGTTTTCACTTCTAACTAATTTGGCACTTAGTGTGGCCTCTATCACTTCTCTAGGATTTGTGAATGTTTTCATGGATAGCACTCAGTGAAATGGTACAAGTAGGCCCCCAAAAAACCACTACACATGTTGGGAGGGGTAGATGTCATAGGGGAGTTTTTAAAGGAGGGTTTTTAAATGTGCATCATGGAGGTGCACACTCTCGAATATCCCCTAGCTAATTTATTTTAATGTAGCTATGCTCTACTACTCAAAATCTAAGATGTCAAATTCCTTGAGAAAATCCTCTTTCAATAGGTCATAATCTACCATGGCCTGGTTGGGATCAAACTTTTAATACTAGGTGTGTACATGATCCATTAAGGTCATCATAAATTAAGTAGTCTCACACTCCAACTGGGTAATCCCCTAATATTCTAATGTAGTTCAAACTTGATCACATGTTCAGTGGCATTTTCAACATCATGGTACTCTAGTAAATGTATTTCCATATTATAGTAAATCTATTAAGGGTTTGCTTGACCCTATGGTGCTTGTCCTCTTGGAGTGTGGGTGAAAGGTTCTCCTTTGATTCCTAGGTTAGATTGCATCACAACCATTGTTGGTTGTTTTATAGAGCTAGTGGGCATAGAACTTCTTCCTGATTGTGTGGAGCCACCTCCACTATGTTGTTTCCCAATTTGTGCAACTGCCATAATTTGAATTGGGATGGTATGATTTATCTTATTAATTATTTGATTAGGGGTCCTCACACTTAAACTTATGCTTGTAGTTGTTGAGCTATCATTTAATCCTTTATAAGGGAGTATTTATTCAATTACTAGTTCTTCCTTCAAGAATTAGAATATGTCAAAATCTACTATGGTATTGAGTGCAGTTATTAAATTCTTATCTTCCTATACTATATCTAGCACATGAGTAGGGACATCTAGTTTGAAGGGGGTGAGTGCCTCTTTTACATATTGTGGTGTTTGGTATTCCAAGAGCCTACTACAAACCTCCTTTATGGACTCTTGAGCTTACCCCATAACTTCATCCATTCTTTCATGATGCTTCTATATTTCAAGGGATCCTTCCCCATGCCCTTTTTATTCTAAACTAGTTTCCTCATCACTTCCAGGTTCCCAACCCTCTATCAATTTATGCCATCTTTTGTTATAATTTTACCTACAAAGCTCTCAATCATCTAGTTGCTCATCCTTCCCATCTGCACTTCACTTCCCCTTCTTACCATCTATGCCTACACATATGCACCCAAATTTTAGGTAATCATATTTATAGTCTCCATTCCATAATGTACTAGCAACTTCTTCAATTCAATGCCAAGCTCTCTCAAAAATGTTCCTTTAGGTTCATGATAGAGTTCATGCTTTAATTCTTCAAGGTAGGAGTATGTTGACATAGAAAATTCCATTACATAACTATTTAGTGCCCCATTCCACCAATAGTCAACAACACATGTCCACTCTTCATCTATGTTTTTAAGCTTTTTTAGGTGCTATTCTATCAACTCCTAGTGCTAGACATATCTTTTCCATCTATACATGATGTAATAAATCAACCATTTGTATATGTGTTCTAGTAACTCACAAAAGAGTACTATATACAATAGATCATATAGGAAAGTATGCAATCATACTCTTGGCTCCTAATCTTGGTAGGTCAGATGACTCTACATGAAGATATCCTCAACTTGTTATATCTAGTGCTTGATGTTCTTGAGTGATAGTAAATGCATTGCTCTGTTGCACCATTACAACAAAAAAATTTAATATAGGTCACAATAATGGAACTAAAATGTTATAGTTTTAATTATTAATCTCTTATAGTAGTGCCCATTGCTCTTAGTAGCTCACCCTACTAGTCAACACTTTAAGATAACTAGGTGCAAGGATTTAAGTAGTAATTTAGCACATCTCTACACTAGCATCCAATTCACTCAATGCACAAACTTTTAGCACTCACCTAATGTGAAAAAATGAAAAGTCTAGGGCCTACATTCAGCTAGTTGGTACATGGCACAACTTTGGTTTGTTCAATGGGGCATGTTATGGGGATTCATCAACTCAAGGTTGTTTCAATGAGCAAGTTAATGGTCACTTGATGAGTTTAGATTTTAATTCTCAACCATAGCAGTGCCCATCTATTTTGATAGTTGATATAGGCACTAACTAGGTTGAGATGTCCTAGTGACCTTCTCATCTTTTCTTGAGCTACTTGGCTCCTTTCTGTTGATAAGGTTAGGTTCACTTATTACTAAGCACAAACTAGGTCATTCCTAATTATGGATTATCATGCATCATAATGGTCAACTAGAATTGGCTCAATAGATCCTCACGTGACTTATCTAATTACCACTTATACTAATAGAGAACATATATATATCAAAAATATATTTAATTTTTAAAGATTATACCAGAAGAAGTATTCAACACATATTTCCTAAAAGTGATTGGTTTCATTTATATTTCAAAGTGATAGTTACAAGATTAATTTGAGCCTCATCTTAGCATGATACCTTCATGCCCAAAAGCTCATAGGTGAGCATGGACTAGTCAAGGTTGGGTCTACTAGCAATAAACATAATCCATCTTAGTTTGTATTACATATGTGTTGATCTTTTCTATGCCACCTCCTTGTCATTATTATTTTTGTCACTCTCTCTCTCTTATCTTGGAGGTCACTTATTTTTATAGGTTCTAGCTACCTTTTTGGCTAATTGGGTAGGTGTGTGATGATGGAATGTTAGGTGGTGGCAGTTCACCTATTTGTTCTACCATTCATACCTCCATGCTCCTCAAGCCTTGAGCCATCATATTTAGGATTAGGCAGGTAGGCCTTAAGACTTATGATGCTCTTCAACCATAGGCTTTATGACTCTACCACCTTGTTCATAATTTGAGAGTCATCCATCCAAAATTTAGGTGAGAAGTAACTACTTGGCTGATTGGTGTAAGTATTTGCAAGATTCCTCCAGTTGGCATAACCAAGACAAAACCTAAGCAATTATTACACAAGATTGCCTCACACCTAGTTTTGTTATGTTGGTGAGAGGACACTAATTAGGGGGAAAAAGTGCCAACAATTAGGAATAAAGTGAAAAAAATGCAAGGGGTTAATAGGCAAAATGAACTGTGTTAACCCAGTCAACTTAGTAGGCTAAATCTAGGTAGAATCCATAGTGCCAACCTAGTAGGTATGGGTCAACCTTGTATATTCTATAGGATACCAACCTAATACAATTTTAAAACTAATTCAAAAAGTCTAAAATGATAATGAAGCATTAGGAAGGGGAAAATAAAAGGTTTGACTAATATTTTGGAATCAACTAGGGCAAAAATAGGGAAATTTTGGTCAAACTAATTTGACCAAAGATCCATAATAAACATGAAAAAGGTTGAAAGATTGCTAGAATGGCCCAAAATGATCAAACAATGGAAGGAAAGACTAAGTAGGCTAGAAATAGGGTAAAATGAATAATAATGAATAAGTCTAAAAATAATTAGGCTTATTTTTGAAAAAGAATGTATTGTGACTATACATGACATGAGGGAACTGATACATCCTTTATTGTTTCTTAGTTATAGAGATGATGGAGGTTTTAGAGCTTGGTGGATATGTCCTAGTTACTATCATTATTGGATTAATTATCAGATGGTGATAGGGCTAGACTAGTATCTATAAGTCTAGGAGGTATAGTTCATATGTGTAGATCCCTATGAGTGTTGATCTATTTATCATGTTCCTTAGTTTCTAGGAATGAATCACTAATACCTTCATATTAGAGGTAGATGGGGATGTGATAGGCATGTCCATCATACTAAAATATGTCCATGCCATCCTCAGGATGTCCATAACAAGAGCATCAGTGACCATAAGGATATTAAATAGCATAGAGGAGAGGAGAGCCTTAGCCATATGGAATATAGGCCTAGAGATGATTTTGAGAGGATAAAGAGTTAGTATAGATGATGCATATACATCATAGGTTTTAGATATCTAAAAAGGTGTGATAGGGCTTATGACATAGTAGGTGTTATATCATAAGTTGGATGGTAAGGTACCACTATTCATGGTAGCCTTCAGTAGGATGATTCTGAAGGAGTGAGTTCTATATGAAATGGGATATGTCATCTGAGTCTATCTCATACATGATATATAAGAGATGTTGGTCAAAGGGTAGAAGACCATGAGATTGATCATATTATTGATATCTTAGATATATGAGAGGTTTCCTATGTATCAACCAACTGGGTTACCCCATGTGATTGATGATATGTTGCCTTGAGTATGGAGATGCAGAGAGGACCAGGTAGAATAGGTCATGCCCCACATGCTAGTACTATAGTCATTAAGATGTATGTGATAACCATCTGAGCACATAGTGACTACATGGGCAAGTTGGCACATAGTTCTACCAGTGATAGTGAGGATAGAGGTGGTTAGACACTACACATGGTTAAGAGAGCCACATCCAATGATATAGGTACTAAGATATATGGGCCTACTTCATCCAAAAACATTGATATTGATTCTTGAGTAGTGGGTTCAACATTTGAGAGAGCCATAGGAGAGGAGAGGACTAGGAACTTTGATAGTGATATTGATACTCAGACCACATCATGAGAGACCAAGATTGGTCAAGCATTATGAGGACTAGAATAAGAGGATAGAGAGGTAGAGGTAGAGATACTAGATGTAACACTATCAACTTTTTAGTAGGAGGAAATGTGACCATTGAGGACATGATGGAAATGGAGGTAGTAGGAGATATCAAATATTGATTTCATCCCTAATGAGCCAACACAAGACCTAGAAAAGGGATGGATGATAGAGAGACTACTCAAGTTTAGGCTGAGATGGGCATGAGCCATGATAGAGGGATTTGAGCTAAAGAGGTACTAGAAGGACATGTAGATGGGGAGACTTTGCTAGGTGGTTGTATGTATGGTGAGACCATAGTATCTAAAACATATATAGGTTAAAAAATATGGATAAATTATTTATTTAAATTTTTATTTGGAAGTAGAGATAAATAGATATTTTGAGATATAAAAATGATCTAATATCCATCTAGAGTGCTTTTGTAGGCATAGTTGAGGATGTAGAGGATAAATTGGGGTCCCTCGAGAGGAGATCACTCCATGATGTCTTAGATGAGACTCTATAACCATATCACCCTAATGAATTGGAGGACCCCAACGTACCATCTCCCCCAAATCAAAAGAGCTAGTTTAGATTAGGTAGGGAGGAAACAAGATAGATACAGGTGTAGAGAGAGAGGATGACACCACCAATAGATATGGGTACAAGTGAGATGTGGGCATGGTAGGCCCTGGTTGAAGAGAGAGTTATACATCTAGCCATAGTGACATAGATGATAAAGATCTATTCCCAGTTAATGTAGTCATAGGTACAGGGAGCACACCTATAGAGATAAGTAGAGGGACTAATATCCTAGATGGCCTCTTTATAGTGTACTATTTAGAGAAATCAAACCAAGGCCTTAGTAGGCAGTGTGGCTAGGCCATGAGATAGATAAGACGGAGCCCAGCCATAGAGATGGAGCATTATATATGGTTGTATTTGTAGTATCTAATTTATGATATATATATATATATATATATATATATATATATGGATCAATTTCACATATTGATGTTGATTCTATATGTTGTCATTATGGTTTAATATGGTTTTGTTCTGGATGCGTTGGATATATTTCATTTTAGCACATGTATTTAAATTTATTATATATGTTATAAGAAATATATGAGATGTGGTTTATTTTCTAGAATTATGGAGGACATATGCATGGTTAAAAATAAATAGGCAAAAATGACTTGGAAAAATATAATCAATCATAAAATGTACTACACACTATTTTAAGCTAGTAAATGTGTAATAACAAGAAATGACTAAGTATAAAGAACCAAAAAATGGTAAAACAAGATGGTAAAAAGGGATTTGATTTTAAACCAAAGTGAAAGATTTTTTCACCAAATTGAAATAAGTAAAATCATACTAATTCACATTGGGAAATATGACAAAAATGTAATAAAATAAAAGGTATGTAAAAGGGCATAAATGGGATAAAATAAATCAATTCAGTCAATCAATTATACTAAATCATGTTGGGAATTATATAATAAAAAAATGGAAAAATATTGGTTTTAAATTTATCATGCTAATTCAAGCTGAGAAGTATGAAAAATTCAAGAAATGGTTGAATTCCTACATGCACTCAAAAAATAAGAAAATTAAAAGATGAAAGAAAAATAAAGTAAGCATAAAACATACTAAATCAAGTAGGGAATCATGTCAATTATGTATAACTTAATAATCAATCACATTTTATCTCATATTTGACACATGTAATTTTTGTTTATGGCTTGGTTATTGGAAAATTTTGTGAGAAATGTCAGGTCTTATTCACATCTTACACTGTAACTCACAAAGAGAACACCACTATGATGGAATAAATAGGAAAAATAAGGTAATCAAGGATGTGGGTAATAGGAAGGAAAAATATCGTGATTTGTGAGGATGGATAGGTCCTATAGATGGTCTTATAATGTAACTCATAAATGAAATCCCAAGGGAAGTGATTAGTAGACAAAATAATATTTCTCAAGAGGAAATATGAGGAATATAGGGAATGAAAAATAGAATGTAAAAATAAAGACTTAAGCATCTTATGAGAAGACCTTAGGAGATAGGAGGCATAATAAGGATATGAGAAGACACTAAGTGACTAGTGGTTGTCTATGTACAAAGGAAATCTATTTACTATAGACATAAATCTTTATAGGAAAATAAGCTTTATACTAAGATCAACTCATGAATATAGATTAGTAAAATATAAATAAAATGGAACTACCTTCCCACGATGTGTTCCTTGTTCTTCAGGACCCCTTACAAAGTCATCAGTCTACTACAAAGATTATTTAATTGCATGAGAAAGTAGGCATCACTAAAAGAATTTTTTTATTCTCCTCTCCAAATCTACTAGCCTACCTCACCCCAAAAGACCTTGGCTCTATTGTGAGGCTAATTATGGAGCTTGAGATTTGACTAGAAGATATAGATGTGTTTGAATCACATCATTTAGTGTGATTGGAATTTTTAAGAATCATATTGCCTTTTGTATAATTACCTTTTATTTAAATGATTTAGAATTTAACTTTTTGTCTTTTTTTAAGATTCCTCCTCCATACAGAATTGGAATAACCAATCATGAGATATATATTGATACACATGAATTATATGTAGTCTAAGGCTAAAGGAAGCTAAGTAACCAAAGATAAATTATAACTAAGACACTTAGGCTTGATAATGAACTAGCATGTGAGCTCAGGTCTCAACCATGTATATGCTTAGTTTGTGGAAAAGGAAGAAGGAAAAAATAAAATCCAAATAATGGACCGGTGTAAGGAGGTAGTAATGAGTAGGATTATTTGTTAATTTATCACATGGTAAAAAGGAGAGAATGGCCAAAGGGAATAGGGTTTATATAATTACGTAACAATGATAATTAACCATGAAAATTTGAGATAAGAAAGCAAAAAATCATGATGAGGAAAGAAAAGAGATTTGATAAAAATTAAATGAAGAGAGAGAAAGCAATGATAAATAAATATTATCATATTCAAAATATAAATGATAAGATAAATAATATATAGTACAACAATTAAGATCACCATATATGATAAGGAAAAATTTGACATAATGTCAAATGATATAATAGATAGATAAAGATAAGATTGGAGCACACATCCAACCCAAATAAAAATGTTAAATCACCATGTATGTGCACATAAATACTAATAAATCTATCCACACACATTCTCTAAGACATCAAATAAATCTCTATGAAGTTGGAGATGAATTACTGCTAATCTTTCATCAATCTTTAATGAATACTAGGAAAATACTTATTTTTTAATATCCTCTATACAAAAATTAGAAATGCTCAAAGGATCTTGCTAAGAAGGGAAATTAGGCAAGGTATGGTCAAGAGAATGCTTAGGAGCAAGCTCTACGAGAGATTTAGGAATCACTAGTGGAAAAGGATCCATGAGTGACGAAAAGTCCATAGGTGAAGGAATAATGGGTAGAAGCACATAAGATGGTGAAGGGAAAATAGGAGAAGAAGGAGGATCCTTCTTATAGGAAGGACATATGGGAGGAGTGGTAGATGGTTTAGTAATGGCTATAAGTTGATCCTGAAGATGTTGTTGAAGGATGTGGCAACAATTGATATGATGGGTGTCACATAAATGCCATAGACAATAACCTCACCATACTTGGGTAGATATTAAACAAGTACCTTTAGGTAGGTATGGATTTGTCTGATGATGGGGGAGAAGGATGTAAGGTATCAATATATTTCCACAACTTGTGATAATAGGTGGAAAAATGATTATTTGTCCCATAGAAGCAATAGATACACTTGTGAGTAGTTTTAGTAGAAGCACTCACAAAAAGAGGTGTAATAAGAGTGGAAGAAACTAGATAACACTCATCAGTACAATTGGTGGGTAGAGGAGTCATATTAGGCAAAGGAAGCAAAAAATTATCAAGGGAAGATGGTGATGGAGAAGGAATGGAACTAGGCTCAAAAGAAGGAGTAATGGAATCAAAAACAAGGGTAGGCTCAATAATAGTAGGAGAAAAAACAAAATAGACTATAGTAGGCTCTACTAAAGGAAGAGAAAGATATACATAAGGTCTAAGGAGATTCACACTAACCTCAAGGGTAACTAGCTACGAGGGTCAGGGTACCTAGTAAAATGGTAAGGCTTTGTCATAGCATAATCTATGAGCATAGTCTTACATGGCTTCTTAGAAATTAGAGGTGTCGACACCATCTCTACCTAATGATAAAGGGGAAAAATAAAAAAATAAAGAACTATATGTGAAGGAAAATGATGAGATGCATGAAAAGAATCATGTAAAGAAGAATGCTAACGAATAATTTCAACATCACGGGCTTGTACAAGACCACCTAGTAATCGATCTTATAAGGAAAATCCATCATCATAATTTGGGGTGCTAAGGTCAATGATGTAAGTAGGTATGACCTTATCATATGTTGAAGTATGGTGAATAGAATGCCCAGTCTTAGTCAAGACTATAGGAATTTCATCGCAAGGAGGCTTGTGAGAGTGAGGTTACAAGGAAGAAAGAAGCTGTGAGATGAATTGAGTTGAGAGACTAGAAGTATTTATCTTTAGGTTAATCTCATTGGTTTTATCATCATCGAAATATAAGAGGTTAGGAGGAAATTTACTAATGAGCTCAGGATGCCCACTATAACCTTAGGTTGAATTAACTAGAAAGTTAAGACACTGAGACTCATATAATGGAATGCTTGGTAAAGGCTCAAGAGTAAGAATCTTTAAGACACCATGATCTTATAATTTTTTGAAATTCCATGGGTCAATGTCAACTTTAATCTTATAAATGGCTCTATTATGAAAGAATTTAACACATTGGTAGGTGGAATAAGAAATATATCTCATGTGATGAGTCCATGGCCTACCAAGCAAGATGTTATAATAAAGTGTAATGTTAAATATCATCACCTTCACATGAACAGTGATAGGTGGGATAGTAATGGGAAGCCACACACAACCTAGAGGAGGTATTTTCCTTCTATCATATCCTTGGTAGGTGTTTCATGTATAATTAAGATTATATTCTAAATACCCAAGAGTCTTAATGAAGCCAATAGAGGTAATTCAAGTTCTAGAACCCTCATCAATCAATGCGAACTTAAATTGGATATCACCTATTTGGATGCTAATAAATAAGGGAGGATCATCCACTTGAAGCAGAATCTCATCAAGAATCATAGAGGCTATATGAAATTTTAAATAAAGAGAAATGTTTATAGTCTCATCAATGTTGATAAACATATCTTCACATTATTATAATATACTATCCTCAAATCTAGATAAAGCTACCTCTCATATTTATAGGGGAGGATAAGGTAGATTCATCTTGAATAATAGTTGTATAAGATGGTTTCTATGATGTGGAGAATTCCTCATAAGCTAAAGGAACAAAATTTAGGATGGGAGATTAGTGAGCTCCACTATGGGTTCCCATTCATCATAACCCATAAGAATGTTGTTAGATATAGGTGCATAATGGTTAATAAGGTTTTTAGAAGGAAGAGCCAAAGTGCATTGAAATTTATGTTGGTAATAATGAGAAGGTTTGGGATAAGGTTGTAAATCATGTTGTGATGATGAAGTAGTTAGTAAAAGTTTATTTGGATAATTGGTAGAAGAAGTGTTAGTAAAAATTTGAGTATCATTAGTATTGGAAGATGATGGAAGAGTGGTAGAAATAGAATGGGAAGTGTATCCAAGGAAGAATAAGAAATTAAATCATCAAAAATAATAAGGTCATCTTTCCCCAACTCATTTAAATGAGTTGGAAAAGAAACTTGGATAACATGATATGTTTGAGATAATGGAAGAGTGTAGATAGGTTGAGCATCAATAAAAGAAATCACCCTTCACATATTAGTCATGCTAACCATGTTCTCTTTAGAGGTGGGTTCAACAAGACTTCTACATTATTGGTGGAAGGGATGGATTTATCTTGATTATATTAAATAGGTTGATAATTAGGAACAAGGTATTTATAGATAACTATATGAATAATTACTTAATTTAAGGATTGAGTTATATCATGTGATTTATAATCCTCAAAATAAATTTCATAAGCTTGTTGATGTTTTTGAATGACAGAATCATGATCAAAATTAGGACCAAGAATAGAATCCATAGCTAAATACTAAGTTGTCTATAGGTCTTATGAGAATGACCCCAACTAGTGTGAAACTAAAAAAAATTGTTAGGATCATACCAAGATTTCATAGGAAAAGTAGGGCCAAGTTCTAATGGAAGAGGCCTATGTAGATGCTTAAGAAATTCAGATGAAGATGGAGGTTTGTGAACATTAATGTTGTTTGGTGAAGATAAGTGAGGATTGGTATATTGTTGATAAGGGGGAACTTGTTCTAATGATGGGGTGGGAATGATAGCTTGAACATTATGAATGGAGTCATAATAATTCATAACACCATCATTGGTAACATTGTGATTTATGTTATTAATTAAGAGATGAGGACCTACAGAAGGTTAGGGTGGGTTGAATTGATGCATTAAAAATATTGGAATTTAGCTTGGTCAATAGCCTCATCCAAGGTGCATAGAGAGAGAGAGTGCAGACTTGATATTGCAATTTAAGAATAAGGGCATTGACAAAGAGATGGAAAATATTATCATCAGCGATGTTATGTTCACATTTATTTGACAAAGTCTTACATCTTTTAACAATGTCTTGAGCGGTTTCATTTTTATTTTATTTATAATTTATGAAATGGGTTAAAGTGTTTTAAGGAAGATCACTAGTTTGGAATTCTTGAACTAAAGCATTCACTAATTCCTCCAAACTAGTAATGAAATGAGGTCTAAGTTGGTTATACCAATATAAAGCATCACTTTTGAGGGTTTTGTCAAGGAGCTTGGTAACAACAAACCTGTTTAATTTGACCCAATCCTTATAAATATTTCCAAATGCCTTAAGACGAAGAGTGGGATCGATTGATCCATTATAATAAATTATAGGTATTATACCTCATATGTGAATTTTATCAATTTAAGTAATAAGAGGTTCATTTTAAATATGCTTAATGGTTTTGTTGATTAAAGGATGTCGAGAAAAGAGATTGACTCGAGCATCTTGAAGAGGATGTGGGGGAAAATTTTAGTTATGTGTGCCCCAAGCCATTGGTTATGGATGAGATTGAAGGTGGAGAAGGTAGTTTTACATTCTCATCCTTTGATTTATGTTATGATCTTGAAATGCATTCATTTGATTGAGAGTTTATAAAAAAAATTGATGTGTTTGATTAGCTTTATTAGAATCATTAGGGTTGGAATTAATTGTTAGAATTAGTGGCTTGGGTACTACTATTGGTATTGATAGGAGCTTGAGAATAATTATGAGAATGTGATGCACTAGTGGAAAATTTTGATTATGTAACAAAATATGGACTAGTGAATGGTTGAGAGGAAGAAGCAATAGAAGCATGATTTCCTTGGGTAGAAAACAAATTTCTAGTAGATGGATTAAGGATAGTAGATCTTAAGAGAGGCCCACTAAATGTATAACCTACCATGTTAGTGGATATACTAGGCATGGAGGTGGAAAAAGTTAGAGAATAAGTCATGGTATGAGAAGGGATCATAATCAAAGAAAGAGGCTGAGAATTAAAGAAAGTGGTACCCCAAATCTAGTTGAGAATGTGGGAGTAGGTGAGTGAGGCTCTTCAACTTGACCACTAATCATAAGTTTATAAATGGTAGAAGGATCCTTTCCTTGATGTTGAGGAAATTCAAAGATAAATAAGAGAATTTTGAGAGTATACTCTAACTCAGGTTGGTCCTCTAAGAAAAGAGGATAATTATTATACAAAGAGGTATTAGGAGGGGTCCCATAGTTCATTGTGAAAGTGAAAATATGAACATTATTAGCATTTAAGAGAGGACCCCTAATCTATTTATGGGATACCCTATAAGGATTGGTAAAGTTAATCATGTTTTTTGATTGCAACTTAGTTTTTTCATCAAATACAAAGTCCATGATGAAGGGAAACAAAGAGAGATGAGAAATCAAAGAACCAAGAAATGATTGAAATAGTATAAGGTCAATTGGGTTAACCTAGCATATAAATAGGGACTGTAAAATAGTATAGGGTTAACTAGGTAGATCCAATATAGTGAACAGGGACTAGAAAAAGAGGTAAAATGGGTTGTAGATAGTATAGGGTTGACTGGGTCGATCTTGTACAATGTATAAAGTCTATAAAAAGGTACAGGGTTGATTGGGTTGACCTAGTCTAGCAAATAGGGGAAATGAAAGAGTTGATAAAAAATTATAAACTAAAACAAGACAATTTTTGTAGCTAATCTAGGAAAGTAATAATTGAATGGAAATAAACAATCAATTGGATCAACATTGGCCAATCCAATTGAAGCACACAATACAAAACCTTGCACTAATGCTGGCTAATGCAAGTTTTTGTACACATAATTGAGCAAGGAGTAAGTAATCAACTTAAAAAGTAAGTAACTAACTAATTGGTCAACCTAACATGTTTTATTAGATTATTAAGAATATTATTTTTAATGTGATGGGAAGTTGGTTGTAAGCAAGGAACTAGATAACAATCTAAGGATGGTTTCAAGTAATTTGGACTGCAAGGGACTATAGTGGCAATGATACAATTTTGGTATTAGGGACTACCCCCTCACTTCACACATCATAATGGTAAGGGTGTCAGGTGATTATCTATAATATACCATTAACCATGTTTTATACTTGATCAAAGTATCAAGTAAGATTCCCCCTTGGTGATGAAATCCAAGTAGGTTAGTCTTGGGTAGATAAATATTAAAATGCTTATTTATTTTTTGTTATTTGGTCATGTGTGCATAAAATATAAATAGTGAAACTAAAAGGTTAATTAAAAAAACCCTAATTAGACTATGTGAACTATTATAAGAATGCAAGCAACAAGAAAAGAAAGTTGTGAAATAATTACTAGCATATAGAGATTAATTCCTAATTAAAATAAGGTATAGTGTTGACACTATTTGAAAAAACTATAGAATAGGGTCAATAAGGTTGAACTTGTACTATGGAAGTAAGGTCTGAAAATGAATAAGGTCAACCAAGGTTGACCTAGTTATTCAGACAACACACATAACATAGAACTAGGTTGATAGGGTCAATCTAGTTTATTGTGCAAGGGCAGTTTTAAAGACTACAAACTATGAAATGAAAGATAGAAAATAAAGAGATAGAGAGATATAAATGAACCTTGGTGGTTTGGAGATGCTGAGAATGAAGATAAATAGTCAAGAACCTTGGAATATGCTTGAAAACTTTACTAATTGGGTTGACTAGGTCGATCAAGCTTTGTATAATCCTATTGTTGAGTGCTTGGAATGTACAGGGTCAATTAGGTTGACCTAGTAGCTGAATCTAGATGCTTGAAAGTATACAGGGTTGACTAGGTTAACCTAGTACTTTGAATTGGAAGTCTAGAAGTCTAGAAACCTATATTGGTTTGTTTGAGTAAATCTAGTTACTTGTTATTAAAAACCTACACATAGAGATTAGAATTAGGTTGATAGAGTTGATCCAGTATGACAAATATATGATAAAAATAATGCTGAAAAGAATGAAAGAAAGTGAAATAAATCCTACAAGGGTTAGTTTCACGTAAATTTCACCAAAATTTATGCAATCAAAAATGCATCATGTCTATAAATCAATCATGGCTCATAGAAGATAGAGCATACCTAGACTTATGATTGTGAATACATTTGTTGAGTAGGAACATGACCAATATGGGGATCTATAAGACCTTATAAGGGGATGTTTTCTCACAATTCACCATGTGAGGTAGGGTTCCAAAGCTTATAGTCTAACACAATCATGGAACAACCCTGAAAGAGTCCTAGATTTAATATTCACTCTATTCTAATAAACAAGAAAGTAAATTTAATCTAGTGCATGCCAAAATTTATGGAACAAAGTGGGGGTTAGAAACAAAACAAAAAACTAAAATAAACTAAACTAAACATGCATACAAGACATATACTCATGTCAATATATACATAATCATAATTCATGGAAAAAAGAAGCATAAATTCATTATCTATCTACTCTTATAAAGGAGAAATAAAGTTAGGAATATTTACCTTGAAGATAAACCCATTGAGCCTCAATCTCTCCCTTGGCCAAGGTGTTTCGCAAGAGATTGTTGTGGTATGTAAGAATAACAAAGACAAATCATATCTAGGATACCCAACCTATCTATACATCCAAAATACTTCTCCATAAGATAAGATTTATATCTCCAAATAAAGTATGGAACCCTAAACTTTATTCCTCAATTAGAATGGTCAATAAGTAGATGTTCATTCATACTTATTCTTCTTTGCCTCTCTTCTTACAAATGGTTGGAAATGAACTTGCATATATAGGTGGATCTTGTCCTAAATTCTACCAAAAATGTTGATTGTACATGGTCAACCTAGTCAACCCTATATGTTTTTGAGGATAATTCACTAGGTCTGATCTAGGTTGACAGAAAGGCTAACAAACCTAAAAAGTGAAAAACACCCCTAAATTATATAGGGTTAACACTAATCAACCTAGTAAAGATGATAATCCCAAAGGGAATTAACAAAAGAAAAGGAGGATGGAAACATGGAAATTAATGGAATGGGTAAGGCTAACAATAATAATCTTAGGGTTGTGTTTTTAATAGATAAGTGTGTAGATGTCAAGTGTTAAAAGGTACAACAATCATATGAAGCACCAATGGTTTACCCACACCTTTCCTAGTGTACCCCTTAAGTCAGGCACTTAGATAGATTGAGACTCGATACATTCCTAAAAGATATAAAGTGTTAGTAATCAATAAAAAAAATTAGTATTATGTGTATGCACTTCCTTAAACCTTGCTCCCTACATGCTCTTGCTCGGGTTTTATGAGTAATTAGACCTCTGTATCCCTAATGTTTGGTTTAGCATCTTATTTCATTCATTTGAGACTCTCATCTTCCTATAAACCTTTTTATTCCTTCCTTACTTCCCCCTCAAGTGGTTTCAACTCTAAAACACCCCCAAAACATGTAGGTGTTTTCCATTCATATGCACAGTACTGTTTAGACCTATTTATGCCTAATAAGCCTATTTATGCCATTGGGATCTTCCTATCTCAAATGGCTAAACCAAATTAATGGGAAAAACTATGATAATTTTAAGAAAAAAGTGAGGGGACCTATTTTCACCTTTATTCTTAACCTATTTTTAGGGTTTTATGCTTTGAATCTTATTCTCATAACCTTGCCTATAGGTGTCAAATGAGGTCTGCCTAAATGAAAATGTAGGCATTCTCTTCCTTATTTGGCATATTGAGACTCCCTTTCAACCATGAAAATCATGATGTATAGGATTTTTTTTTCATAAAACCCTCTATTCACTCACCCAAACCATTTTACACTCACCCTTTTAGTCACAACTCTACCTTCTCATAATTGGCTCGTGTTTGCCTATCTAGGCCTATTAGGCTTAATAACTTATCAAGGTGATTTAATTTGTTGCAAAGGCTAGAGTATACAATTAATATTGATAATTTTAAAAAACATTAATAGGTTTCCTTATCTTTCTCTCATCTTACCATTATAAAATGTTCCTTTTCTTAACTTGTCTTTTATCTATAGGCAAGCCTATAGAGGGTAGTTTTAGGCTCTACACTATGTGCTCATTTCAGAGACGGTTTGGTGTTTCATTGTTATTTTTAATGAAACTAACCTATTTATATCTTATAATTTATCCTTTTAACCTTATAAATCTCCTCATTCTCATCACACTTTTAGTGGTTCTCCTACTCTACAGTCTCAGACTTGTTTACATGGAAGCCTTGACTAAGTTTATCTTCGGGTGGTCTGATAGTGTTGGTATTTGTTTCAATACCCTCCATACTTATTAATGATATGTATAATACTATTCAATGTTTTCAAAACCCCATCATAATGGTCAAATTTCCATTAGAGTCTCTTGAAAATGAAAACACTATCTTGTGTGTGCAATAGGGATCCTAACTAAGCTTATCTCTTTAGCACTGAGTTAAAGGGTTGATCCTATTTAACCCTAATTTATCCATATTTAATAATATTCATAGGTCCTTATTAATATCTTATATTCTCCTCAATAACTTCTACACTCCATCCAAATAGCCAATATTTAATTTGTTTAACTTTCATAATAGGTTACTATAATAAGGACTATGAGAGCTTGTCTTTAAAGGGTTGATGATGAAAATGGTTTTTGGAGTATAGGGTTATGATGGAAATTAGATAAATATTATAGGGTATGATTTAGAGGTGAATTAAAATTCATGTATTATCATGACTTTATGGTTCTCCATAATCATTATAATGACACATGTTTACACTTGCAAGCATATCACATTATATACACAACAATCATATTAGAACAAAGCTTGATGGAGTTATTTGATCATAATGACTAATTAGAGTAATGGAGGTAGAGAATAATTTAGTGTATTATATAAAACCTACCATCCAAATCAAAACCACCACTCACTTCCCTTTTATACACTAAAGGCTCTATAACATGAATAAACACTGCCATGTAACCTATAAATGTGACATCATGAAGGTTTTCCTTTTATCTAGGGTTAACATGTGTGAAATAGTAGTGTGTAATGATGGATATGGACTATTATTACAAATGAAAGACAAATATAAACACTGATTACATCAATCAAACCAAAATGTCACTAAAATTATTAAAAATTTAACCCCTACACAAGTGAAGAAGGGGACTCTGGTTGCTTAAATTCTTAACTTTTATTCATAGAGTATATGTCATTAATATGAAGAATAATTAAAATAATGAAAAGGTCATAAGACCCCTTTCCTCTTCTCAAATTATTTGATTCTCACCTTATCTCTCCTATATGTATTATTCATAAAATTGATTGGTTGTCTCGAGATGCTTAGGAGCTCGATGGAAGAAATGGATTGGTTTTTGACCTATTTGACTTGATATCTCATGTATTATTCCATTTGATGTTTGAGCTAAGTCCCCTATGCATATTTTTGACTTCCTCTAATCATGCTCATATTGTATGTATACATACAAGTTTGAAAACATCTACAACCTATAACTTTTCTACATTTTCTCAAATTTTAGACCTTTAAATGCCATTGGTGGGTAGGAAGAGGGAAATAATGAGGTCAAGAATATTTAAAAACATAGATTATGGGTGGGGAAGCTAAAAATTCAGATCTTCCCATGTTTAGAGCCCTTTTGATAGATAGAAAGTGTGTTTGACTTCTAAAATGGACCCTTTTATGCATAAAAATACCTTGTCATGATAATAGGATGTCAAAAAAACCTTTTTAATAACCCCTAATACAATGTGGCATCCAAAATGTAACCTTTTACAAAGCTTTACTATGCAATTTGACTTATATGAGATGTTTGAAGGGTGAATCAAGGCTTGAAATAGGTTTGAATGCATAAACCATGGAGAATGACCTTGAATACATCATTAAAATTCACATTAAAATGCAAACATGATCTACACACCCTTTACTTATGCTATTAAGGTCTCTCTCATAAGAAATTGCTTAAAAGTAATGAGAACTAGTAACCTTAAACTCTCCAAATTACCTTAACTTTTGCTAATAAACCTTAAATTTATCAAATAATATTTAGGCCATTCTCTAGACCTAAAAAACACTTTGACTTCCCTCCAATCACCCAAGGACCATCATGACAACCTAGTAAACCATTTAAAGACTCAAGATAGGTTAGACAGTATGATCCCTCAAACAGTGTTTAACCCATACCATGACACCTCAAAAAAAGCTAAAATGCTTAGAAAAGAGACCAAATAAGACATCACCATGCATGAATATCACCATGTATAAACTTTGGTAGGTTTTATGAGAAAGTGTTTTGGTTATAGGGGTTGAAATTTGGCTCAGGTGGCCAAATTATCAACACTTCCATTCACCAAATAAATTTCCCCTTGATTCTTTGACCCATCATTGAAATACCTTGTCATTTTTCCTCACCATCACAACCCAGCTCACCTATAAATATTTTACCACTTACATGTTCTATTTGGCCTTACAATTCCCCACCACTTTTTCATTGCTCAATTTCATTATGAAATAGAACATCTCATCCATGTATAATGTATTTCTACACCCTATAAAGGAACGCATAACCTCATTTTCTACCATCACCCCCATAAAAAATAAAAAATTGTTGTTTCTTAATTATTTATGAATAAAATGTGAGATGGGGTTAGTGGTCATGTGTTTCAAGTGCAATTTAAATTCTGACCAAACTATTATAGTGCTTGGAGAGAACATGTGGAAATTGGTGGGGATTGTAAAATTGGTCCAACAAACTACCCAAATTTAGAAACACATGTGGTCTTGGTAGAAATTTTTTTAATTGGAAGACTAGTGCACATGTATTATTGATCAACCCACACCTAGGTCTATTGATATTACCTTGATATCAATGTTGAATTGTTTATATTTATTAATAATGGTAAATATCTATGAAAAGATCTAAATCATGTGCACATGTGTGTGTATTATAATAATATAATATATTATTATAATACTAATTATATACACCTAAATTATGCCACATTTAGTGTTATAATTAACTTTGATTAATATCGACACACTAACTTAACCACCACCCTCAATTCAAATTTCATCATAACACCATTTCCCCCCTTTTATAATAATTAATCCATATTAATTAATTATCCATGCACATGAATTCCATAAATCTAAATAAAATTTTAGAATTTATAAGTTACCAAACATCTTCCTTCTCTCAACCAAGTGTTGAGTCATCCAACCACTTCCTTAGCCAATTTTTTAGTCATCATTAAACCTTTCAACCACCTTGGTGAGTCATTAACTACCTTGAATCATTCATGAGAAAATTTCAATTACAAACTAACTTTCCCTTTTTCTCTAAAACTGTATATGATATTTAATGATTATGTATCACTTTAGTATGGTACACTCAAAAAAATCAAACCTTATTTTTTCCTCTTAGTTATACACTCTCCCTACTTCCACAAGCCTCATATCTCCTCTATTTTTTGCCCTTTGGCCTACTTGTTAGTCTAACTAGTCTTATATTGATGCCATGGACATTCTATCTTACCTATAATGCTTATAATGTACTTATCTTACATGTTAATAATTTCTTAGCCTATACCTATTTTACTACTCCATAGACACTAAAGTCCAAGATAAACAGTAGCATCGATGTTACTATCCTACCTATTGCAAGTGTCCAGTGCCTTAAATTTATCTAATTTGTAAATAAAATGTATTCTAATGGTTGGCCTAAGTTATTTAATGCATGTTATAACTCCAAAGGGATTGATATAAATATAAGATCAACCCTCATTCATTCCTCACCTACAAAACGTAGAAAAGACCAAAGAGACTAAGACACTTGTCAAAAATCACTACATAAAGCATTAAATTGATCAAATCTTTCCTATTTACATATCACTCATATTTAAAATACATATATAAGTTTGAAGTATTAAATGAAGATATCAATAACCTGATTTGCCAAGTTACAAGCTAAGTCATTATTGAAAGATGAAATACAAAACTACGTTAAAAGTTCACAATCAACATTTTGAGATAGGAGCTTGGCCTATATTCAAGAATGAATAAAAACATTAGATAAATAACACATGCTAAACACCATAAATAAGGAAAAAAGTATGAAACCAGTAATGGGTCGATCACAGTAAGGAAGAACTAAAGTTATGTTTGAGTGTTACTATTTTTAATAAGATGAAAGATAGGCTTATAATTGATGTTAAGTCTCCATTCATCATCCTTGTTAGATTATTAGGGTTATTTTCAATCTCAACCACTTAATATATCCTCATTTTTAAATAAAAATCTTCTTTTATAATGGCATTAATCATATCCATGCATATATGATGCCCTAAGACTTAAGAATGCTTAGTAATAATAGACTTTTGGATATGATTGTGAGCTAGGTAAACACAATACTCTTTTATTATGACATGTATATAATGTCATGTCTCACCAAAATACACCTTACCAAAGCTATGAGGAATAGAATAAACACCTTTAAAACATTAACGATTGTGAGGATCTTTTACTTTATCCAACATGTTATAGATAGTATTAAGTGAAGATAAATTAAATTTTATATTCTTTTTCTTGAGAATCTTTGTTAGGACATTGGTAGTACCTTTAACATATGGAAAATAAACCCAACCAATACTATCATCATTGTCAAACTTAGATAATAGCATTGACATAACTATCTAAGGTTGATGCAAATATCTAGATAGTTAGAGGTACCATATCTAGAATACGATAACTATTCTAGAACTATCTTCTTGTCTACTTTTAGTGTGCTTCAAATCCAAAACTGCATTAGCATCGAAACAATCTAAGTACGTCTCTTCTTTGTAATTTCTATATCTAGCCTATTTATACTTTCTATATTTAGACTATCTTAGCATAATAAATTTAGTGTATGATTATATCCAGATTTAGCATTTAATCAGCCTACAAGATATGATTATCACCCTTTTTCCATTTCATTTAAATATTCTTAACCTTAATCTTAAATTGAAAATATACAATATATTTAATTTTAGGGTTAAACATTTTATGAACCCAATTTTTGAACATCAAACCCTAGGTCACTTAGGTTTTTTTATTTTTATATTTTGTTGACCCCTGATAGTCATAAAATATGTGTAACATGGATGCATCCATTATCCATTTTGGATTATAATATGTCATAATTATATTAGTTTTATACATTACTTGTCTTGAAAAATACATGTTTGACATTATTGACCAATTGAACAATACACATGCTAAGATTTTAATCTTTGATCTTCTAAAGCAATCTAATGTTTATAAGGATATCTTATATGAATCTTTACATGAAATACAAGTACCAAGTAATATTGAGCCTACTCATTTTGAGAGTAATATGCAAGATCTTAATATAATGATAAGATCATCACCTTTAAACCAATATATTTACCAGCCAAAGATGTTGTTGACTAAAATTCTCTTTTTTCATATAAGTAACAATACAAAATAAAGGTATCAAAATAGTTCTCATTGATAATGAATCAAGCTTAAACATTTGTAGCATGCAATTCATAAAAACCATGGGTGTCAACATAAATCTTCTCCAAGGAACTATTATTCATATAAAAGGATTTTAAAATTCACATAGCCTTCCAATTGGACAAATTACATTGGATGTGACTTTAGGACCAAAAACAATTTCAACTACTTTTCAGGTCATGTCTCAATCTTTAAATTATAATTTATTTGTGTATACCTTGGATACATTTAATGGAATATATCCCCTCTAATATTAATATATATGTCAAATTCATACATTATGGGACCTTATTGTCCATTCCCATTGATGATGAGCCTTTAAATTTTTTTAAAATGATACATTCTAAAACTTAAGGCATCCCTAAAATAGTATCACCTAAAAAATCTATTCCTCTTGAATATATAAATATGTATGACATAGGTGAGAAAAGTAAAAAATATATAGATATAAAAAAGGCATTAATATATAAATTACATATAGATATTCATGAAGATAAGGAACCATTACCAAAATATCCAGTTAATAGACAAGAACCACCACCATTCGAGCTTCATTTATTAGTCAATACTAAGAAAAATAATGGCTATGTTTCAGATTATTATGACATTGATGATGATACACCCTATGATAAGATAGATGAGAAAATGATAAACTTAAAATTTGATCCACTTGATGACTTTCCACATAATTTATTTGAACCCATAGGTCCTAGCATATATAAGTTAAACCCATTTGTAGAAAATACAACATTGAATACAAATAAGTGCAAATCAAAACTAACAGATGAGCATGTAGATAATTGTTATTACATACATCCATCTTAGTTAAAATACTTGAGTCAACATTAAAGGGTCAAATACAAATTCTTTGTGTGAACACTATGGAGTCTTTTCAAAAGGCTTCACAACAAATTTTATAGATAACAACCTGGCAAGGTATTTCCTTTCCTCACAAATATAAATTAATACATATTTTAAATTATATCATTACTTATAATACACATTCAAAATTTGAGAAGTAACATGATATGTACCTTTTCAACCTATCCAATAATGATGCAAAAAATGTAACAAATGTAACTTAAGGTTGTAAGGTTCAAACTAAGGATATATTTATGACCATCTATTATATGGCATCATAGGATAATCTTTCCCCTTGAAAATTTTTAAAAATACAAAAAAATTAAAAACATTAAAAATTAACAAAACATTTTTTGGAACCTACATAATCTATTGGCTCCTTGGAATCTATGTGTTATTTTTATATTGATGGATGGCGTACTTAGTTACTATTATATACACATAGGTATCACACTTATACATTGGGTGTGATACATGCATACTCAAATACATGATAAATTCCTATTTTAGATGTTATTATTTCCCTCTAATCATGTCATATGGAAATTTGGGGGCATCCTCTTCTTTGATATTGATACACACATGTTATACAATTTTATGATCACTCTACACTATCATATTCAAGCTTAGTATGTACTTACACATGCCTATTATCCATGATGATATCTTACATAGGGTAATCCATATGTTATACAATTGACATAATTTTTTTACACATTGGATCCATGGGAAACTATGACATGTTTATGCTAGTTGCTTATGATTTACATTTTGTACTTCCTTGAGTGTCTTGGCTTACATGTTCGAGCATTTAAATATGCTCATTTACTTATGGCCACAAAGCCTATGTATGCTTTCTTTTACATTTTCATATTTTCATTATTTATAATATAGACACTTGAATATGTCATTATTGCTTTAATAGACATTTAAATAAGTCATGTCCCTTTTGATTTTGTGGCATATGAACATGCCCCTTTTTTTTGATCTCTTTCAACCATTTCGTATTGACTTGTTTTTGAGTGCTCTTGTGTGTGTGCTTATTTACTTATTAAGATCATATTAGTAATATCTAGACATTTCCATGATCTTTATCATGAACATTAGGATTATGTGTGATCACATTGATTATATGTGATTCAATGATATATTTACCTAGACATGTGTCTTTTATATTCTATATGGTTGCATTCACATATTTTATAGTTGTATTACCCTTTTGAGGTGAGGTAACTCCCAATTCCTATTTTTACCTCACCTCTAAGGGGTAATACTAGAGGGGCATGTTTTGAAATCATGTTCTCCACACTTTGAATAATTATAAAATTTAGTGGGGGCATGCTTTGGAATCATGTTCTCTACACTCATTCAATATTTGATACTTATATCAATTTACAGATTTAGTAGGGGAATGTCATATGGGTATGGCTTCCACACATTCACAATTTTTATATAGAGTGGTGACATGATTGATAAGAATGTTCTCCACATTTATATAGTATATGGTACTTATATTAATTCACACATTAAATTGGGGCTTGCTTTAGAAGCATTTTATTCACACAGATTCAGTATTTAACATCTCTAGTTTATAGTGGGAGTATGTTTCGAAAACGTGTCCTCCAAATTGGTACTTATAGTAGTTTTTATATTTCTAAATATATTATGGGATCATGTTTTGGAATCATGTCCTCCACACTTTCATAGTTATCCAATTTGGCCATTCACACAATTATATGATTTAGATTCATAGTTGTGGTAGAAGTTTATACATTGGTACCATTATTATACATAGTTTAAGCATGAGACATATCTAAGGTGAATATGCTATGGAACATGTGTCTAATATTATAAAATATAAATCAATTTTATATTTCAAAACCACTGTATATACTAATAACCCACGAACTTTTATGGACTTTATTGAGCCAATCTACTATAATAGTTGGTTCACCTTTTGGTATGGTTGAGGTGATCAAATCACTCAATCTTGCCAAGTTTTTAGGTTGGACTTGATTATCCATACTTATTAATTTATAAATATCATTGGGTTTCTTTGTTGAACTAATCTAATATACTATATGTCAACTCACTTGTGCTCCAAAGTTGGGGCTATATGCTTTCTAGTCTTTCACTTTATCTCTCTATCTCTCTATCTATCTATTTATCTCCTTGGATATATGCAGTTTAAAGATTTGTCTATATTTATCTTAATTTTAATTTAAGAGTCTTACAATGATATCTCTTTTGAAAAATAATTTTCCAATATGCAATGTGGTTACATCAACACATAGGTGTACTCATAAACATTGCTTTTTGATTTGAATATATTTCAAGTAATTTTGATCCAAATTATATGCATTGATTTTACACTGTAACATGTTTTTAGTTATAGGTTAGTCACTATCAAATCACCCAAATCCAACTCAATAAAAAATAAGGTGTGCATCACACCCAAGTACACATTCCTTTCCTTTAAATTAGTAATTTCATTACTAGATTAGAGTGGGATAAATGTAAATGGCACTCTATGATTATATAAAACTTCAGTCTTATACACATGGAAAACCTAGACCTTGGTTATTCCTATTAGTTCTACACTCTCCTTTATTTTTTAAGCCTTGCATCTGCTCTATCTTGTTTACCTTGACCTATCTCTTAGATTGACTAGTCTTATATTGATGACACAAACATATATCTTATCGAGAATGCTTAAAATGGACTTTTATTACACCTCTATAAGTTTTGAGCTTGTACCTATTTTTTTACTCCTTTGACACTAATGTTTGGGACATATAGTAGTATCAATGTCATTGTCCCACCCCAACACAAGTGTCTAGTGCCCTAAATTCATCCAATAACATATTTTAATGGTTGGGCTAAGTGTTTTAGTGTGAGTTATTGTTCTAAAGGGATTGATATAAATATAAGATCAACCCTATGAAACCTAGAAAAGACCAAAGAGACCAAGTCACTTATAAAAAATTAGTCTATCAAGCATTCAATTGATCAAATCTTCCCTATTTACATACTAGTCATAGGCACAACACATCTACAGGCTTGAATTACTAAAGGAGTATCCCCAAAGCCTGATTTACCTAGTTACAAGCTAAGTCATTATTGTAATTACTTTTCACACATTACATGATTCATAAACAAGAATACACATAGGATATAATTACATAACTTTGAGTCCCTCTTCAAAGTATTGGCTATGTATTTAGTGCCCTTTGATAGTGGTGTCATTAGGGTCAACTCAATAGCATGTGCCCACTAACCTAATTTCACCCAAGGTCACATTGAAGATGAAAAAATAGGGTTTTTTCATTTCACACAGAGAGAATATCCATGACATAGATATAAATGCACCAGATTGAAGGTAAATCCAAACCCATAATCTTCTAGGTGGTTTCATCTTACTTTAGCATAAATTCCATTAAGATACTGCCATCAAACTTAGATATTAACATCAATGTAACCATCCAAGACTAATGTAACTATTGGAAATTTGTCCTCATAGGATAAATGCCAACCCCTATAGCCAAAAACTTTTCATGACACCCACCCAAGCCTGCACATGGTGATATTCTCTTTGGTCTCATTTTGAACCTTATTAGCATTGATATAGGTTTCTAGTTGTACTAGAACCTTATTATGAATTCATCATATGTCATGGCTACCTTGGCTCTATTTGGTGATGTGACAGTGATCATAGTGATCCTTGAGTGATAAATATTGTGTTAACATGTTTTTTGAGGTATATTAAGTGTTTTAAAACTGTTTGACAAGATTAAGGTCTTTTAGCAAAATTTAAAGTAGTTTGGGTATATTAAGGTTGTTAATCCTTATGATTTTAGACCTATTTTATGCCATTACTTGAAGAGAAACCTTTGTTAGAAATATTTAAGGGTTTAAAAACTTGTCTAAGGTCATAATATGAAGCTATATTATTGTGTTCAGTGTCATTATTCATGGTTTATCCATTCAATCAGTTTCAAGATTTCATGCCCCGTAAAAAAAGTCATCAAGTGGCCTTAAAATGCCTCATATAGGTCTACATTACATTATAAAACTTTTGTAAGGTTATATTTTATGTTTATAATTGATTATAAATGTCTTTAAATAGTTCCATAGCCATTATAAAACCATTACTAGGCATTTTGACATCATAAAGAACCACTTTAGGGGTAAAATCCACCTCCCCACTCATCAATTGGGTCCCACACATGAGAAAATGGATCTTTTCAACTCCTCTCAAATATTTTATAATTTCATTTAACTCTTTTTTTCCCTCCATCTGCCCTCTATAGTCATATAATGTTCGAATTGGTAATTTAAGTGTGGTTTGTGGCATTTTAGCCACAACTCCTTTTTGCTTATTCCTAGTCATTTGTAGCCTTCTAAATAATAATTTTAGCTTAGCCAGGATCTATTTCTCAAGAAAATTTTATCCCCCTAGGTCCCAAGACTATAGGATAAGAGAACCATACCTAAACTATAGGACTGGACCCCAGGGTGTCTCATTTTTAGTGTTCCTATCCAATTACATTTTGAGCCCAAATGACCATTTTCATCTAATTCATATCCTTCATCATGTCAGCCTAGTGCAAAGACATATAACCAATGGTCTACAATTCCATATAAAATTCCATCAAAAGGTCATTTTCAAAGGGGGTGATAAATCTTAAAAAGAAATCAAGAATATAAGTAAACTACTAAGACAAACTTTCATATTCTCTGCATATAGTCACCCAACACAGTTGCAAACATATTCAAACCCTCACACCAATCCCTAGCCACCTTAATTACTCTCAATTTAGCATTTATGTATCATCACTACACTATTACATAAAGCACATCAAGTGGGAGAACTACATATGGCTTGATCCCTCTTTATAGTACTGGTATGTAGGTAGCATGCCCACACAAGGGGTGTAGATACACGTTTAGTGAATCTTACACACACTAACCCCCCCTCTTTATCAATTTTTACTAAGCATAATTAAGGTCTAGGTTTTAAATATTGAATCATATCTATAATTATTTTCATCAAAATTTAGGACTCAAGATTTCATAATCAAGCTCACATAAGAATAATAGAAAGAACCCAAAAAATTAGGTCTTTATGAGTAGTTTAGATAACATTACTAGTAGAGGACAAAAATTCTAGACCCCAAGGTGTCCTATTTTTAGTGGCCCCATCCTTTCAAAAAATTAAATCCAAATTCTAATTTATGACACTCTTCTAGTCCTTCATAGCCAATTTTAGACCCTACAATAGTTGTTTTAACCTATGTTAAGCTAAGTTATATATCTCCTATTTTATTACTATTTTTACAAAGTCATAAAAGATAAATAAAATATAAAAATTAAGACTATAATTATTTCAATAGTATTTATTTATTTATTAATATAAACCCTTAACTAAAATAGGAATAAAAATCCATTATTCACAAAAATAGTTAAATCATTTGGTGAACCTGACTTACTTTATTTGTGCATAAAAACCCTATAAACCTTAGGAAAAATTCCTTACTAATTTTTATAGTATTTTTATAATTTTTCCTACATAATTAAATAAAAAATTTCATATTTAATTTCCTTATTATCAGTCCTGATGCATATGTAATCCACCAAATTAACCTACCTTATTAATTTTTAAGATAATTTCCTTCAAACCCTATTTGCCTATACTAGGTCCCGATATTTTTCCAATATTTTTCTAATTTTTTTCAAAAATATTTAAAATTATAATTTATATTTAATTTTTAAAATTTACCATAGCAATTTTTAAAATTATTTATGTCAAACCCTAGTTGAACTTACTAGGTCCTTTTGCTTCTTGAGGTATCACCTTACATGTTTATGAGCTTCGTATCCTTTTTATACATATTCCAATTTGTTGTTTTTAGGACTTTACATTTATTTTATTAATTACATTCCTTTCACCACATTTTTCTTATTACAACTTATTGCAAAAAATTCAATCCATTTTTAATTTGTTTTCCTACTTTAACAATGGCCCAATATATCAGTTTTAATGAATATGATAAGAGGTAACTTCAAAACCTTTTAATTAAACATCCTAATATATAAGATGATATGTTTAAAATATTATAAGAATAATAATAAAACAAAAATTGTTCAATCTTCTCAAACCATAGAGCAACCAATTGCACATGACACTATAAGGGTAACTATGTCTCAACAACCCCCTATAGTAGCCCAACCTTACTATGAGGCACCACCAATTATGGCTAGTACATCCCTATCTCCCAATGTAGCTACCCTTGTGAAAGATATAAATTATCTCCAATCTAAGGTGATACATCTTGAGAAAGGTCCCTCTAGACCTACATAGGCCTTGGATTATTTTTCTCTACTTCAGACACCATTGGCACATCATATTGCTTCTACACCCTTTCCACTAGGTTTTTTACAACCCAAGCTCACTCTATATGATAGTAAGGGTGATATGGAGACACACTTGAGAGATTTTCATATAGCATGCTTAAATTATGTGTCAATTTATTAGTTACTAACCAAGCTATTTCCATGGATTTTAAAGGATTATGCTCTACAATGGTTCTATAGTCTACCGAATCAGTCGATCAACACATTCAATCCTTTAGTTGACATTTTCATAACTCATATCAGTATTAACATAGGTGATAAGGTTTATTATACCCAAGTTTCACAACAAAAACAAATTTTAAATGATCATCTTACAAATTATGTTCTTAGATACAAGACTATCTTGGCTAAAATGACTATCCCCATGAACAATCAAGAGTTACAAGATATTTTCAAATAGAGTCTTATACCAGATATGCATGATTCAATAATGTTCAAAATATTCTCTTCCTTCACTGAGTTATGCCATACATTAAAGGAAAGGGAAGTAAAATTAATTTAATGGGAAAACTCAAGTACACAAACATATCAGAAACAACAAACAAGAGAAATAGTAAAGTCCCATATAAAGTAAAGGTCAATGATAGAAAAAGTCAAAATAAACCAATAATTAATGTAGCTTCAGAGCCCCCTCAATAAGTGGTTTTATCCATCCCTCCTAGGTGAACTTTTACCAATATATCAATATCTCCAACTAGAGTATTATAGTAGCTATTGGAATATAACATCATATCTTTCCCTCTTATTCAAGAAGTTGATCCATCAAATCCTCATCCATGTGGATATGATAAAAATGCATTTTACAATTTTCATAGGGCACCAAGTTACACAATGAATAGATGCACCACTTTGAAACATAAAATATAGGATTTGATAATGGAAACTTTATTGATCTTGGCACTCTAGTTGAGCCTCCTCAGGTAAAGTAAACACAAAACAAGCCTCTAAATTTTTTCTCAAATCCTTTCCCACAGCATTCTAAACAAGAGACAAGGGATACATCAAGTTTTCACCATGCATATCATACACACCCTCCACCAACTACATACCAGACACCTTCAGTTAAGTCACATCCTTTGAGCAACATGATTGGTGTGTATAATCCCAAAGTTCCAACTAGACTTTCCATCTCATTTTTAGAGTAGGAAATAGTTGAGTATGATTCAGATTACCATGCACTCTTTATCAGAGCTTACATTAATCATCATCCCATTCATAGTGTTCTCATATACAATGGATCTAATTTACATATGTGAACTATGACATTACTTTAGTATTTGAGATATTCAGAGCAGGACATTACCCTAATAAACATAGTTACCAATGGATTCAATGGGAACATATAGAGTTCATTGGGTGAGATTGTAATTCCTCTACAGGTTGGTTCAACACATGTGGCCACACCATTTATTATTATTCCTAGTAAAAGAGTCTTTGGCATGTTGCTTGATCGACCATGGACTAAAAAACTTTGTGTAGTACCTTCTATAGTTCATAGATGCATGAAATTCATTCACACTAATTAGGTTTTTATAGTTGGTGGAGTTCCATATGAGTTACCACTCCCCAATTTAGAGCCATCTACTACTTTATAGTTGCTAGTTTTAGCTCTTCCACTAGTTTCATCTTCTCCACTAGTTATAGTTCTTCCTCTAGTTTAGATTCAGCCATAGTCAAGGCCTTCTTTTCTAGCACAAAGAGTTCATATACTTACACAGAGGCCTCTTTTAGAGCAACCATAGTTTCAATACTCTAAATAGTTTCTAGATATAGTATTTACACCTAGGTCTGTAGCATTTAGGTCTCATGCCTCTACACATAGAGCACATGTTTAGAGAGATTTTTCTACTACAATATGGGTCCTTAAGAGACTTACAGCTATGTCTAATTCTTAAAGTTATAGGGGGACCCCATGATTTCCACTATAAAGATTTTAGGGAATTTATAGCATACCCAAATTTTAGAGCTATAGTCTCATCCCTTCTATCATTCTTTATGATCATGCATGATCCCACTCCTTGATACAAGACACCATGATAGGGAGTCTCTCATGAGACTCATTAGTTAGTATCATTTCTTCTCAGCTTACTTGTACATATTTTTTCAAAATTACTTGTATATAGCTTCTTTTCAATTTCTTGTACATAGTCTCCTTATGATTGCTTATACATAACCTATTTTAAAATATAAAAAAATTTAAATAAATTAAAAACATTTCAATTATATACATTATCCATGCTTTACATTTATACTACCATGTTAGAATTACATTTTACTATTATATTCCATTGTTTGTCAATTTATCTACATTACCATGCTTCACTTGATCTTCTTTGAGTGTGTGTAGTGACACCTAGATCCTTGATTTATTCACTCTACCCATTGAGGGCGCATCCTACTTATATATTTGAGACACACATCAATATATCTACCCATTAGGGGCATATTCTACATGACTACACCATCCATGTTATGTCATTCCTACACCACACACTCTATTTATCATGTTGATGTACATTACTTACTAGCTTACAAAGATTACTCTATTGACACTCACTAGTATATATCACTTATGTATTTTTTAACATCTACCTAGTCTTTTACTCCATGTCTTACATACTTTCACATATTATTATGATTAGTTAGATGTGATCATTTTCCCAACATTTACATGCCTTCCTTTCTTTTTTTATGTAGTTAGTTGTGATTTTATTTCTTAATTCCTATTTTATATCTTGTGTGTGCCTTAATACATTTTCCAATTCCTTTTGATTATATTCTTGTTTATGCCTTAGGACATTCACTAATGTCCTTTACTTGTATTCTTCTATGTGCGTATGGCCCTCATACCAACCTTCTTTATTTTCAATTGTATGTGTATGTGGCATTTGAACATGCCTTGTAATTTACTTTCCTAGTTTTAGTTACATGTGCCCATGTCCCTTTTTTACTTGGCCCCTTGGATACTCTTGTATACTTTTTTGTTATTACCTTGTTACTTGTTTGCTTCTCACTATTTACAATGCCATTATCCACATCATGCATTATCTTGATTTTTTGGATGCCATGGTGGACATCATGCTCCATCTCTCCTTGACAAATAACAACTAAAAACTAAAATTTCTAGTTTTAATTCAGTATACTACACATGTTATTACATTGTTACATCTATCTAGGCATACCCCTATTGATCTAACAATCTTCAAAACAAACTATGCTATATCATGTATCTTACAACATAACACACTTACATGGATCTTTCTTATGAGGGAAGTCATTACAGGGTCTTCATTCCTACCCTTAAAAAAAGGGGAAACAAATAGGGGTTTTGTCATAGATTTGAGATCCCTCTATTGATCAAAAGTCAATTTTTAAAACACTCAAAATAATAATCAGAGTTCAAACTAGATAAAATAGACTATTAAAATAGTGATGATCATAGAACAGTGATCAAAATTAGCCAAAGACATGAGTGTTAGACATGGATAACAATACCAGACACTAAGGTGTCTTATTTTTAGAACTCTTGTCCAAATAGCAAAAAACCTAGATTTTCCAAAAATAGAAAGGTAAGTTTAGTTATAGTTTTATCACCTATAGCCCAGATTAGTTTTAGTATAGTTTTCTTTAGAGAATCTAGATATCAAGGGCATCATGCATGTCATGATGGATCTTAATTATAGTTTTAAATAGGCTGGTTGGTATAACTTCTAGATTAGATTCCATGTTATAGACACTAGTGATTGGGGGCAATGTGCATGGCACATTTGACTTATTTTCTTTTTAAGTTTAGTATATTACCTAGGTATTCTTAGTAATTGTGTGATTTATTCCATCTATAGGTGTTTGTAATATTTCTTGAGTGTCTTCCACATAATCCTAGTTTCTAGTTTCAAAGTGGCTTTTATACAAGCCTAATCTCCACCTCTTAAAGCGGCCAAGATTGGCCTAGTTTCTAGTACACATTTATCTATTCATATTATATTATCATATTTTAGAGAATTTATGGGCTTCAAATACATCTCATGTGATGCACATCCATATTGGTATAAATTCATAGTTTCACTTAGTGGGTAATGATGGAGCCAAAGGACTAGCTAGGCTTTGTATTTTTGAGCCACCTACTCAGATGGATTGGACTAATAGCCCAAACATCAATTAACACATGCGTGACCACATAGCTTCACTTAGTGGACAATGATGAAGCCAAAAGGCCAGCCTTCACATTCTTAAGACACCCTTAGGAAATTAAACACTTAGCTCCATTCATGATATTACTCTTGGTACAACATATACTTATCATATACCCATCACATATCCAACATCATGCATTTCCATGGGCTTCACCTTTGTATGTAAGTTTAGGTATACTTTCTATTTTTATTTTATCCTAGTATTTTGCTTTGTTGCATCACTAGAATAAAGGGGGGGGGAAATGTAGTCATATAAAATGTCAAAATTGGCAGTTTGAGTGTGGTTTGTGACATCATAGCCATCACTCCTCTTTTCATGCTCTTATGAGCCTCCTAGGTACCTTTTTTCTTATTCCAAGTCATCCAAGCCTTTTAGATGATCATTATAGCTTATTCAAGCTCTATTTCCTAGGCCAAGTCTATCCCCCAAGTCTTGAGCCCATAGGATAGGATCACCATACCTATACTATATCATCAGACCCTATGGTGTCCTATTTTTGGTGTCATATCTAATTGCATTTTGATCCCAAATGACCATTTTCATTTGATTCATATCCTTCATATTGTTGGCCTAGCATGAATACATTTAACACATGATCAATAGTTCCCTATAAAATTCCATCCAAAGGTCATTTATAAAGGGAGGTACAAATCTTACAAAGTAAACAAAAATACAAGTAAACTACTAAGGCAAATTTTCCTATTCTTTGCATGCAATCACCCAACATAGCTACAAACATATTCAAACCCTCACACCAATCCCTATCCACCTTAAGAACTCTTAATTTGTCATTTTTGCATCCTAATTACACTATTACATAAAGCACATCAAGTGAGAGAAACACATATGTCTTGATCCCTCTTCAAAGTATTGGTATGTAGGTAGCGTTCCCAAACAAGAGGTGTGGATACATGTTTAGTACATATTACACACACTAACCCCCCCCCCCCCCCCTCTTTCTTAAGTTGTACTAAGCATAATGAAGGTC
The DNA here is from genome assembly GCA_037957365.1 of Torreya grandis. NCBI lineage: Eukaryota > Viridiplantae > Streptophyta > Pinopsida > Cupressales > Taxaceae > Torreya > Torreya grandis. The sequence continues at coordinate 2,153,963 of JARHVA010001040.1, read as the reverse complement.
TAAGCTTTCAAGATTAAATCAGATCTATAAGGAGTTTCATCAACATTTAGGACTCAAAATTTTATAGGTAGGCTCACAAAAGGATAGTAGAAAGAACCTAAAAAAAACAAGTCTTTGTGAGCAATTTGGATAACAATGTTGAAAGAGGATAATAGCATCATACCCTAAGGTGTCCTATTTTTGGTGGTCCTATCCTTCCATAAAATAAAAACTAGATTCTAATTTTTGATATTGTCCCATTCCTACACAACCATTTTCAAACCCTACAACAACTCTTTCAATATGTTATATTTCTCCTAATTTATTACTATTTTTAGAAAGCCATAAAAGACAAATAAAATATACAAATTAGGACTGTAATTATTATAATATTATTTATTTATTTATTAATCTATACCATTAAATAAAATAGGAATAAAACTCTATTATTCCCAAAAATAGCTAAATCACCCTCCAATGGCGGTTTAAGGTCATAAACATGGAGATAATATAGGAAAAGGTGAGTTTTCAAGTGTTTTACCAGGTTGTATAAACCTGTACAATCAATTCCATATAAAGGGGGATAAAATATTTGAGGTGGGGTTATGTTAGGAATTCCATTTGAATTTCATGATCAAAAGATTCAAAACAATCTCAAAACTATTCCTCTCCCTCCGCTGAGCTTTTTGGTAGACAAGGAAGACTTTCAGGTTTTCATTCATTTAATTTAGGAGAGAAAAGATCAAGATATGAGAATTTGGGGAGAGTAATGGGGTCCCTTGACCTTATTATTCATGGTATTTCTCTAAAAATACATGCCCTATTCTCTATGAATAAATGCTAGTAATTTGGTCACTCCAATGACCTTCTTCATCTATGTAGGGGTTAGAAAGTGAAATGGTTTTAGTATAATTTTGAGGATTTTTTACAAATCAACACTTATTGTGTGTCCCCAATGTCCTCACAACCCATATCCATCACCTTCCACCCCTGTTTCACATGTGTAAAGGTGTGGGAGATAATAAATCCTCTTATTTTCATATGAGTAGGCTATAGATAATGTTCTCCTTGCAACAGAGCCTTGAAGGCATGATGGTGTGAGTGTATGTTTGTTTTAAGGTGTTTGATACTCTCCCAAGCACATATACTCCATTAAAATGATAAGTAACCTCTTTATGGTCCTATTTCTAAAGCAATGGTCATGTGTATGATTTTTATCTCATTTACAAGAAAGAACAAGGTTGATGTGGATATGCCATCGATTTAGTTTAGAATATATGTGTACCCCACCCTAGAATAATGTTGGTGATACCCCTAAAATATCATCCTCACCCTAAACAGATTATTATATGCACCTACATAGTCTAAGCCACCCTCATCTAGGCACTTATAGACCTTTATGCAGGCTAAAAAGTTGGAGTAATGACTACAAAAGATACATGAGAGAGGTACCTAAGATATTAGGGAACCATGAAGAGTCATAATAGGCATATGAAGAGGCATGGAGGTGAATATATCAAGGTTAGATGCAAGGTTAATATCAACTTCACCACCTATAGGACACAAGCTCAGTCGTAACCTCAAAGTGCATAAATAGGGTTACAATGGTAAAATGGGAGAGATGTTGATGGTTTTGAGGATTGAAGAACTTCAAAAGGTTGGAGAATAAATATTAGGAGGCTAATTACAAGATAATAATACCCTTTAGGATAGTATGGCATCAGTCCACTTCTCAATAGTCACATACACAGTCAGGCATACCTCATCCACCACCTACAGTTAAAGCTATGAGAAGAAGAGATAAGTTCTTTGAAGTTTTCATAAGAAGTAACTGAGTGTAAAATGGGAGATGCTTACATATTTATTCTAAACCCTTGATCTAAATCTAATGACATGGTATTTTGAGATGGACAAAAGGGTTCAAGACCTAATTAGGTTTATTAGGCCTAATATAGGCACACACATACCTACTTAAGGGACTTGACTACCGTGTGTGGTCTCAAAGAGTGTGTTCATGCCTTGAAGTTGTGGTTTTCAAATAATATCAATACAGATTCATTACCCCTAAAAATTATTAGCCATTACAACATAGAGGGATTTCCTTAATAGACTTAATGTCAAAGGTAATTTGAGAAAGTAACCTGAACACAACCATGTGTAGGTAACTTAACAAGGCCCAAGGCAGTCCAATAGGCAAGTTAAGGGTTTGCAAAGATAAGAATAGTTTGGAGATAATAAACTCTTCAAACAATCATGCCACTTAGAGAAAGGAAGATGAAAGGGTTATATTATTGTTCAAGTATGATCATCATAGTAGAAGGCATAAAATATTTAGTAGACTATAATCAAAGTGAGGATTGGGTGGTTGATCAATACCATTATTGATAAACTAAGATCTTTAGGGAATATTTTTTATAAATAAGGTGAACATTGTCTATGAGGAAAAGATAACCAAAAAAACTCCATTGAAATTTAGAAACAATCAACAAAGGAAGACTCATCTATCACACACAATCAAGGGACATAAGATACCTACAGGAAATCATGAGAAGGACAAGATGGGTGAGTAAAAAGTATAGCCTAATTTTAGATTTCAAGGTGTCTATGCTAGTTGATAAATCTTCTTACATTATCTTTCCCTCAAATTAGTGATTGAATATGCCAATAAAGGGGTTATATGTATCAATAGCTCAAGAATCCTAGTCACCACACATAATTAGAATATAAGATTGTTACTTGTAGATAAACTCATTAGCAAGATAGTGAAGGTGTAGGCCTTAAGGTAAAAAGGAGAAGTCTCTCACTATCCCCTTTAGTATTCCACATTGATATGACTTGGTCCTTTGAGGAGTGAGCCTAAAGGCTCACATAGTCCTATTTGGCCTAAAATGGATGTACACTAGCTGATACTTAGGAGTTTAAAGTAGGAACACACCCCAAAGGTATTGTAAGAGTTATTGTTAAGCATGAAATATACTGAGAGGTAGGGTGAATCAGTATATTATATATCTTTTTACTTAATCTAATTTCTTTTATTTAACCACTTAATCACACATTCAAGATATGTAATAAAATTGAAACAATAATTTCCACCACATGAGAGAGAGAGAGAGAAAGAGAGACCAAATTTTTACATAGAAACCTAAAGTGGAAAAAACCATGGAGAATAATCTCAAGTATATGTATGAGCACCAAATAAAAATACAAAGTTCACAAGAACCAACTTATAGGAGCACCAACCCCTTTTTTAAACACCAACACAACAACTATTTGTGAGCACCAACCCCTTGTAAAGATTTGTGAATACCAACCCATAAGAGCACCAACCCCTCTTATGTATAAAACACAACTATCTCTCAATTTTTATTACTAAACAAATGATATAACTATACAATATCTCCTACTTTTCTCTCTTCAAAAACAAATACAAACCATGTACTCTCTTGCATATTACAAATGGATTCTCAAGCCTTTATTTATAGCTTTTCAAATAACCTTTAGCATTCACCCTTTATGACCCTTCAATCCTCATGAAAAATGGCACCAAACATGTATGACCCTTCATATCCTTGCATTTGAAAAGTCATATGGTGACCCTTCATTAGAAAAATCATCCTTTCCTCTTTTGTCTTTATCTTGGTGACTTTTCATATTCCTCAAAGTGTCCCTTCATGGAAAAATGCACCATACCTCTTTTGTCTTCACATGGTGACTCTTAGAATTTCTCAAGATGACTCTTCATGATAAAATGCATCCCATTCCTCTTTGTCTTTTACCCCATGACTTTTTGACTTCTCCATGGGCCCTTTTTTGACTTATATGCAACCAAAAATATATTCATTAATATTAAATAAATATTAACACACATTAGCCAAGATATGAATATTAAAAACACCATCAAATGAAATGTAGCCTTTATCACCAATAATGATAGACCTTTAACATCAATGATAATATTTCCAACAATCTCCCCCTTTGTCATTGATGGCAACCTCAAAATAAAACTCCCACCACCTAAAACTTGCACATACTGCCATTTGAAAAACATATAGTAACTCCCCCTTACTATAAAAACTTGTGCCTATTCCCTGTACCTATTTCTACACCTATACCTATTATTCTCCCCCTTTTACATCAATTACAAAGGGCCTACCTAGAGTTAACACTTAGCTCCCCCTAAATTGATGTTAAACTTAAATGGTAGGAAGTAAAAGAAATTACTCCCAACTTCTCTTGTAGATACTCAAATGTGTCTTTTGGTAGTGCCTTTATGAAAATATCTACGATCTACTCTGTAGTACTAATATACTCCATCTTAATATATTGATCTGCAACTAACTCTCTCAAGAAGTGATATCTAATAGCAATATGTTTTGTTCTTGAATGCATCACTAGATTCTTCAAAATATTAATAACACTTGTGTTATCACAAAAAATAGAAATAGGTTCATCATACTTTACCTTGATATCTTCTAATGTTTTTTTCATCCAAATCACTTGAGTACAACAAAATACGGCTGCAATATATTCTACTTTAGTTTTAGAAAGTGATACTAAATTCTACTTCTTGCTTAGCCATGATACTAAGCTATCACCAAGGAAGAAAGATCCTCCACTTGTACTCTTTTTTTCATCCAAGCACCCTACCCAATCTGAATATGTATAAGAAACCAAAGCAAAATATCTGCCTGTGGGATACCATAATCCATAATCCAATATCCCATTGATATATCTGAATATTCTCTTCACCAACTTAACATGACTATCTTTTGGAGATGACTAATATCTTGAAACCATACCTACTACATGCATGATGTCTGGCCTCGATGTTGTCAAATATAAAATACTACCAATCATATATCTATACAAAGATTTATCTATAGCAAGTGAATCTTCATCCTTTCTCACCTTATTTCTTATACACATTGGTGTGCCAACTAGTGAAAAATCCTCAAAACCAGATTTCTTCAACATTTCTTTGGCATATTTACTTTGAGATATGAAAATTCTTTTATCTGATTGAAATATTTGCACTCCTAAGAGAAATGAAAATTATCCAAGCATAGACATCTCAAATTATTTTTTCATATTATCAAAAAAGTATCTTGTCATCTTTTCAATATTTCCTCAAAAAATGATATCATCAACATATACCACAATAATAAATTGATGTTCACCTTTTTTTTTGATGTAGAGATTACTATCAACAAATCTTCTCTTGAAACCTTGATCTTGAAGGCACTTATCAAGTCTTGCATACTAAGCTATGGGAGCTTGTTTCAATCCATACAATGCTTTCTTCAATCTGCATAAATGGCTAGTAATATTTGAGAGAATAAATCCCTTAGGATGCTTAATATAGACCTCTTCTTCTAGATTCCCATTTAGGAAGGTAGATTTGACATCCATATAGAACACTTTGAAAATTTTAAACACTACATATGCAAAAAATATTTTAATAGCCTATAACCTTGCCACTAGTGCAAAATTTTCTTCAAAATCTATTCCCTCAATCTGAACATATCCTTTACATATTAATCTTGCTTTATTTCTGGTCACTTCTCTATTTTCATTCAACTTATTTCTATAAACCCATTTTTTCCTATAAAATTATGATATTTTAGTCTAGGCACTAATTTTCAAGTATCATTCTTTTCTATCTAATTTAATTCTTCATCCATAGCCTTAACCCAATGCTTATCATGTCTAGCTTCTAAAAAATTCTAGGCTGAATTTTCGATAACAAAGAGAAATTAACTTGCTCAGTTTCACTTACCATCATTATTCTAGTGTGAATTCCTTCATTTATGTCCCTGGTGATGTCACTTTCATTATGATTTCTCTTAACATACTTGGATGGAGTTTTGGTGTCCTTTTTCTCCTTCTTCCCATCTTCATCTGATTCTTCAAAATCTTTTTCTTCAATGATTTCAAGAATGTCTACTAGATCAATGATTCTTTGTGTTCCATCTTCTTATATCCTGACACTTGCACTTTCAACAATTTTCTTGGTTATTTTGTTATAACATTTTTAATCTTTACTTTTACAAGAATAACCAAGAAATATACCTTCATTTTCTCTAGATTCAAACTTATCAATTTTTTCATCGATTCTCTTTATGAAGCATCTACTACCAAAAAATCTAAAATAATCAACTATTGTTGGTTTGTCTTTCCATAGCTCATAAGGAGTCTTACCACTATTTACTCTCTATAATTATCTATTCTTAATATGCACTATTTTAGCAACTACCTCTTTCCAATATTTATCTACTATCTTGGATTCATTTAGCATTGTCCTTGCCATCTCTTGAACTATTCTATTTTTCAATTCAACTACTTCATTTTGTTGTGGAGTTTTGGCTACTGAATATTGTCTCTTTATTCCATGGTAATCAAAAAAATCAATAAATTGATCTAACATGAATTCTCCTCCTCGATCTAATTTTAGACACTTAATCTTTAAATTGGTTTCATTCTCAACTAATGTTTTGAATGCTTTGAAATGTCTAAAAACTTTTGATTTTTTTTATAAAAACATTACCCAAGTCATACATGAAAAATTACCAATAAGAAACATTGAATATCTCTCACTTTAAGTATTTTGAGTTCTCATAGGTCCACATAGATCAATGTGAACAAGCTCTAGCATCTGAGAGGTCAAGTACTCTTTTGTTTTGAATTACCTTTTAGACTGCTTCCCATGCTGACAAGGTTCACAAAGAGTGTCAGATGGCTTTGTAATATTTGGAAGATTTATGACTACTTGTTTCTTACTAATGTTGACAAGATTTTCAAAATTTATGTGCCCCATTCTCTTGTGACATATCCAACTTTCTTCAATCTGACTCAAACAACATCTTTGGCCTTTGATGTTTGATAACATATACAGATTATTGCATGTTCTTTGAGCATCTGCAACCAACACATCTAAATATTTTCTTATAATTTCACAACCTTCTACATAAAACTTTAGTGTGTGCCCCTAATCACACATTTGAATTGCACTCAAAATATTATGCTTAAGACCTTCTACATACAAAACATTTTTAGTTTTAGTTCTAACATTATCCAAACTTAGTGTACCTTTTCCAGCAATTTTCGTAGTAGTATTGTCTCTAAATTTCACTATGCCACCATTGATATTTTTCAAGGTTATGAACTTGTAATTGTCTCTTATCATGTGCCTCAAACATCCACTATCAATGAAACATGGAATTTCTTCATTTCTTACATGCAAATTTGTCTGCACCAACATAGAAATTTTAGGTTGTTTCTTTTGCCATGAACCTGTCTGAACTTTCTTCTTGATGAATAAAGCCTTGAAAATATAGTCCTTCTTGACTTAATCAAACACACTTATATAGTATTTATCTTTGTGTCCAAATTTGTTACACTTGTAACATATTATGGACTCTTCATTAAAGCTTGATAGAGGAGCAAAAGAGTTATGGCTTCTGCTTGACTCTATATGAATTTCCTTCTCCTTATTTCTAAAATTGTTAGCCCTTTTTCGACATTCTATTTTAATATGACCATATCCATTGAAATAAAAATAGTAACCATAAAAATAGGACCTAATTTTATATCTTTGAACTGATTTCCTGTTTTAGCTCTGTTCCCTCTAGCCTTCTTTGTTTGAGATGTCCTCTATATTCTTAACTTCTTCCCTTTTTATTTTTTCTTTTGTAAGAGCTTCATCATAGCTCTTTCCTTTTTCCTTGTCTATGAAATTACTGCCCTCCTATTTATCCTTTTCAAATCCAATACCTATCTTATCTAATATTGATATTTTATTTTCTAATATCTTATTCAAAATATTAGTGATATTCTCAAATTTTGAATCATTAGTTACTCTATCATTGATTGCTTTATTTATTTTCTCAAGATCTACTTTTAAAGAATCATTTTCAATAGCATACCTTTCACATTATTTAATTAGTATTTTCGACTTTGTTGTTAGACCTTCTTCATTTCTCTTGGCTTCTTTAAAGTGTGCTTGTAGATCTTCAATGATTTCCTTTGACTCCTTTTCAATTTTCTCGATCTGGAGCTTTAATCTTTGATTATTCTTTTCAAGATATTTTAACTCTTCTAAGGCACAAATGAGTTATCCTTCCAAATTCACTTTGGCTTCATCCCGTTCTTCTTCTTGATCATCTATACTTTTACTTGTAGAGGCATATTCATGTATGTCTATGAATAGAATCTCTTCTTCTTCTAAATCACTAACTCCACTATCTTCAGCTAAGCTTGGATCTTTAGAATACAAACTCTTATTCTCGAATCCCTTCTTAAATTTACCTTTAAAAATATTCTTATATGTATACTTTCCTTTTTCATTGTCATCATTACCCTTATTTGGGCATTAGCTACAAAATGTCTAGTCTTTCCACAATTAAAACATTTAAAAGGTAATTTTCCTTGACATTTACATATTCCCTTTTTTGACTTGCAAATGAATTTTACTATTTATCTTAATCATTGCTAGAACTATCACTTTATTCTTGAATCTTAGCCTTCTCTTTCTTTGATGTCTTGAAATCAGCTTCACTCTTTGACGGTTTATCTTATTTAGTCTACATCTCATATGCTGTAAGAATACCATGAATCTCATCCATATTTTGCTTGGCTAAATTCTTCATCTATTCAATTGCCAAAACTTTTGCATCATATCTCAATGGTAGAGATCTCAAAAAAAATTGAACCACAATTGATTCTTCTAAATTTTCTCCAAGACCTTGAATCAGATTAACTATTTGATCAACCTGTGAAAGATAACTTGCTATATTTTCTTCTTCTTCTAACTTCAAACTCTCAAACTATCTTTTGAAAGTCTAAAACTTATCTTGTTGAACCTTTCCATCACCTTTGTAAATATTCTCAACTTTTACCCAAGTTTCATGAGCAAATTCACATTGCATAACTTTAAAAAATTTTGATTCACATAAACCACATAAAATGGAATTTAAAGCTTTAGAATTATTTTCATGTGCCTTCTTTTCTACCAGATTAGTTACAAGTGTCTATGGCTCTTCATATTCCTCCACCACTACTTGCCATATGTTGAATCCAAGGGCCATCAAATAAGTCTTCATCCTTATGCTCCAAAAAATATAATTCATCCCATTGAACAAAGGTGCCTTATTTGTATAAAATCTTTCATGTGATCTAGCCATCGTGCTTTCTTGATCTACATTCAAGCTATAAAACTTTTTCAAAAGGAACCTACTCTGATACCAATTTTTAAGCACAAAATATATTTAGAAGGGGGGTGAATCACTATATTATATAACATTTTACTTAATCCGATTCCTTTTCTTTAACCACTTAATCACACATTCAAGATATGCAATAAAATTGAAACAATAATTTGCACCACATAAGAGAAAGAGAGAGAGACACCAAATTTTTACATGAAAACCCAAAGTGGGAAAAACCATAGAGAACAATCTCAAGTATATGAATGAACACCAACTCAAAATACAAAGTTTGAAAACACCAATTTGTAGGATCACTAAACCCTTTGCCAAGCACCAACACAGTAACTATTTGTGAGCACCAACCACTCTTGTGTATAAAACACAACTATATCTCAATGTTGTTTATTCAACAAATGATATAACTCTATAACATATCCTTCTTTTATCTCTTCAAAAACAAATACAAACCATGCACTCTATTTCATATTACAAATGGATTCTCAATCCTTTACTTATATCTTTCCAAATGATCTTTTGCATTCACCTTTTGTGACCCTTCAATCCTCATGAAAAATGGCACCAAACTTGTATGACCCTTCATATCCTTGCATTTGAAAAGTCATATGGTGACCCTTCATAAGAAAAATCATCCTTTCCTCTTTTGTCTTTATCTTGGTGACTTTTCATATTCCTCAAACTGTCCCTTCATGGCAAAATATGCCATACCTCTTTTATCTTCACATGGTGACTCTTGGAATTCCTCAATATGACTCTTCATGAAAAAATGTGTCCCATTCCTCTTTCATCTTTTACTCCATGACTCTTTGACTTCTCCATGGGCCCTATTTTGACTTACATGCAACCAAAAATATATTCATTGATATTAAATAGATATTAACACACATTAGCCAAGATATGAATATTAAAAACACCATTAAATACAATGGGGTTGTTATCACCAGTAATGCTAGACCTTTGACATCAATGACAATATTTACAATAGTTAGAAACATATAAAGAAGGAATAGAAGAAGAGTAAAAATTTATCCAAAATTATCATAACCTTGTGATGATGCAAGGAATGCATTATACTAGATCCTAGGGTTAAAAATTCCAAGAAGCTTATAAATCATATGTTTGTTCTAGGAAGTATGCACAGAGTTGGGTTGGTGGGATCCAATCCATAGAATGTTGATAGGCCCTAAGAAGAGGGTATAAATGTTTATAAAATAATGGGAATTAAATAATACCACTCATTCCCTTCACCATTGTCAAGCATTCAAGGTGATAATAAGATACAAAGGTAGCTCATAAGAGATAATGAGAAGATATGGTATCCCAAATAGATGGAGGTAGGTGGAAAGGTTAGTGATAGGTAAGAAGTTTTGGAATGATAATTTTGAGGTAATAAACAAATTTATAGGTACCTCACATCCATCACACTTAGTTTATAATTATAACCATGCTTAAGGCCTCAAACCCCATGCCCACCTCAATAGCATAACTAGACCTCCCAAGAAAATCCAAGACCATAAGGAGGTGTAGGGAGATGGTATAGGACCTAAAAGGAGTATTTCAAATGGGGGAAAATAATGGAATGCCAAATTTGGTCTTATAATCCCATCTTAAATTCCATAATCCAAACAGTCAACTTGAGTTGTATCTTCTAACACTTGTATCTCTCGTGGCAGAGGGATTCAAGTCAAACGATCGTAGGGGAGGTTTGGAACCCATATGGACTAAACATCCATGAAATAAAGACTTGGATTTATAGAACCATATTTATGAATTTTTTTTAATCCTATAGACATGTCCAAAAGTATTGTAAGGAGTGCAAGGTCCATCATCTTCTATTCATATCTCCACACATAAGTTACATGGGACCCAAAACTTTTTATGATTTTTAGCGGGGTTTATGTACTAAACATCCATGACCATAAGTTTGGGATTGTAGGTCTAATCTTTATGAACCATTGTTAAGATGGTAGACCTCAAAAACCCTACCTAAACCCTAAGACAAACATGACCTTAGAAAATTGAAGGTTTTTACACTCAAACACTCCTAATTGACCTAATAAACACTTGAATCATAAATTCAACTTAGGGTAAGCCATACTCTTAGTACCAAGTTATACATAAACTATAATGATTTATCTAAAAATAATACTTTTCCAAAGAATTGAGTAGAAAATAAAGTATATGGTGGTTTGAGTAGTTGTAAATCATTGGATGGGGAGGTTTGAGACTTTTTTCACCTTACCAAGATACCATCTACTCTCATTTCTTCTTATAAATTCCTCTATAACTCTTCAAAAAATAGTCAATCTATAGATGCTAAGAAGAAGTGGCGTAGTCAACTAAAAAAGGCAAAGTTATAGATGTATAGTGATTTGAATGGTTAATTCATGATATAGAACACTTGTTTAGGTCTAGACTATGATTTTTACCTATTCCTAAGATTTTCCTCAATTTTCTATGACCAACTAAATGTAAATAGTTAGGTAATTAGGCCTAATAGGCCTAGTAGACCTACTTGGCCAATAAGGAGAGTTGTAGAATGGCATAGAGATTCTATTAGAGGAGTTAATTTAGGTACATTACCCATGTAACTAATTTTTTAGATTTATGCATATACATTTTTCATAGTCATCATGAAGGAAGAGGTAGTTTCAAGACAAGTCAACATGCATGAGAGATATTACGATTCTCAACACCTCATGGAGGCCTAATTACATCTCAGTCACACCTTGTAACTACCATAAATCAATCCATTAACCATATTTAGGCATTGTCATAATATCAAGGGATTCAAACAAGTAAACTACAACCTCCATCTTTCCACCTCGATGCCTAAAAGGCCCATTTATGAGAACCAATGCATGGAGAAACATTTGAAGGATTATTATAACTATTACAACTACATTATAAGTGAGCTATGGTCATTTATGACCCCTATCTGTACCCTCATGATAATTTCCCTTTCTTTCTTTCTTTATTCTACTATATATTTAGGCCTTAAGGCCTTGATTTGTATCCCTCAACTGGGTATAGAAAAGTTTTACCAAAATTGTATCTTGTATTTTGAATCAATAGAAAAAATATTGTTGCAGACTTTTTCATTAGCATTAGTGTGTCATTATTCTTGATTTATATAAAAATATGAATTACATCTTATTTTTTAGGTCCTCTCTTTTACCTAGCGTTATGTTTTCACCCTATGAAATTCATATGAAGTGTTGATAGGTAGAGGTTATGTTGAAGAGTGAGTTGATTTGTAGTGTCTCATATAGACCTTAATTATTTTACCTTCACATTTTAAACCTTCCACATAACCTCCATATGAAATAATCATGTTTAGGACTATGTTAAGAAGCTTGATTAGTTACTTGTTTTCATTAGATTCACGAGTGTGTTTAAATATTAGTTAAAAGAGGATAAGAAAATATTGGTGTATCACGACCCCTATTATAGGTTTCCCTTTAAAGTTTTCATCCTATCCCTTTTCATCCAAATATAAGTAGGTCTTAGAAGAAGAGTTTAAGTTGATATATTAGGGTAGATATCCAATAAGCTAAAGTATTGGTATAATTATAGGTAACCCACAACCTTTAGGCCAATCCCATGTCTGAGTCCAGCCTTGAAGATAGGCCTAAATAACCTCCTTATATGGTGAAACTTGGGTTTCTTATAGTAACTATGAAAATATCCAGAGGCACCAGATCTAAAACTTGACAGCTATTATAGAACCATCTTTCTTCCTACTTTTAGCCTGTTCTAGATCTAGAACTAGATTAGATTAAAAAAAGGATAATTACTTATCTTCTTTATCATTTATATATGTATCATATTTATAATTTCCATAGTTATATTATCTCAGCATAACAAATTCAGTGTATGTTTTATCCAAGTTTAACATTTAATTGGCTTGTTATAGATTTGAGTTTTGTTTTACATACATTTTTGCTTAATATTTCTTGACTTTTCTTTTTTTTTTAGCCTTATTACTTTTCTTGTTTTCTAACACTCATTCTTTTTTGTTTTTCCTATTTTTGGGTGTTCTATTTCTATTTTTTAAAATTTATAAAAAATAATAGTTTTGTCAAACAAAATGGTGAATTCATTACATATAAAAAACATTTCATGGTACATTTCAATGGTTTTGTTCCATATTTTGATAGTTTTATATGTGGTGATTTTCCCTAATTTTTTTGGTTTTTTAATGTATTTTGAATTGTTTTATGTTTCCATCATTTTCATTCTCTATGAAATAGTGGTTTTTTTCTAGAGAGTTAAATTTTGTGTTTTATCTTTTCATTTTGACTAAATTTTAGGTTTCTTAGATTAATTGATTAATTGCATACAAAATACTAACATTTTTCATGGAGGATCACTTGCCAACGAATCAAACAACTAAACTAAAAATATTTATTTTATTTATTTTTAATAACCTTTTTTTTAAAGTTTTGTTCAATTATTCAAGTAGTAATTAATTCATTTTTATTTTATTACAAGTTTGAATGTTTGTATTATAATATTTTTGTATGCTCTTTCCTTGAGTCACATTATTCCCATGTATTCTCTTTACTAACATCATATTGGTGATGAGTCCTTGAAATTGGAAATGGGTCTAGTCTCTCTCTTTTTTTAGGGGCTCTATAAATCATTGATTTCACCACCACATAATAGGCCAAACCCTATGTACCATCAGGGTATGCAAATTGAAGAATTTTTTTTTCAATTTCTTAAGATCTTGTATGTTTTAATCACACCTTGACGTGATGAGATTTCATCCTATAGTACTTAGGGTTTTAACAATGACCTTGAATTCTAGTATTTAGACATCACTCCACTAAAATATTATGGTTAGAGTGGACAAATAAGGACTAGACCATTTTGTGTTAGTCTATTAATCAACTTATTCCATTGTCTTGGGCCTCAATATAACATAAGGTATATAGAGGACATCCCCTAGTTGAACTTGTGCAAACCTTAAGACTTAAGATAGCCATTCAATTATTTGAATTATAGTGCACAAGTAAATGGTTAGATCCAATAAGTTAATCTCAACTTACCCTAAAAACTAGATTTAGTAGGTGTAGACAATTAAATTAACATTTAAGATAAAAGCATGGACTTATGACCACTCTTTTACATTTATCTCTAGACCTATCTTATGGACCCTTTTGATAACTTTTTACCACCTTGTGCACTCTTCTTAGCTAAAAAATAACCCTTGAATGTACTCAACTCTATTCTATCCTTAAACATATTTTAGGCCCTTCCTGAAACTCAATGTGATCAAAATAAACCATTGGATAAGAGTTCCCCAAGGAACTATATCACACTACTCTAGTTTCTTTGTCCCCTCTCTTATCTTCCAACCAAATAATGTCTAATTTTCAAAATTAGAAGTTATTGGAAAGTCATCTTATGTCCTTAATGTGCCCCAATCAAAAGAAATTAATTTTTCTGACTATATAAACACTTCTAAAACCATTTTTCAAGGGAAGAGGTTTTCACATCAAAAAACACCATAATCATAATTGCACTTTGAGATCAAAGCACCTATTTTTCCTAATTCTAATTACATACATCCCTAGTATCCCAGAGCTCAATTTTGAATAAATTTTACATGTCATAAGTCATGATTAAGGAACATAATCACATCATTATTACGTTAGCATCTAACATTTTTTAACATTTATTCACACACCACTATATCATTTGATAACTACATGAAGTTTGGTCCCACTTTGAAGAATTGGTATGTAAGTAGCACTCAACACATGGGGTGTTGAGATATCATCCAATTTCAACCACTAACCCACTTTTCCCCATTGATTTGCATCAATATTTAAATGTAAAAGAGATAGGGTTTTTAAGGAAAATTAGTCACAAAGAGGTCTTTATAATTGATCATAAGATCTCACACCAAATATTGGATCTACAAATGAAGACACAAGGAACCCAGAAACCTTCATTCCCTCATTATAATTGGACATGAGTGCCCTAAATTAGACATAGAAACTACCCTTATAGTGTCATATTCCAATAATTATTATCTAATCCTAATTATTACTTCCTAATTCCAATCATCAAATGCCCTATTTAGCTTTTGATTCCTTTTTTAGGTATAGTTTCCATCTAATGCTTTATTTATCAATACACTTTACTATTTTTAGTTATTTTATAGATTATAATAGTTCTAAATCAATGAATTCTATTATTTTTATATTGTTATTCTATTTTTTTTAGAGGTACAATCACTAAGAGGGGGGTGAATTAGTGAGCCCAAATAATCCAACTTCAATTCTAATATTTACAAACACTTGATCATTTACCACAAGCATTCATGAAGCATTTACATCATTCATAGTAATGAGCAAGAGAGACAATGAAAGATTAATCACATAATACATGTCATATGTGGGAAACCCTTTTGGGGAATAAAACCCACTAGATCCTATAATGGGACTATTCTCCTATAATAACAAAAACCAATTTAGACCAGTTGTAACTGATCAAGGAACTAAAATCACTATTTAGTGAGACTATAATCCCATTAGGTGATATAACACCTATTTAGCTAAGCTACAACAACTACTAAACTTTTATCAAGTTTCACCTTAGAAGGAGGCTATAACCACCTTATATGCTAAGCTTCCAAAACAACACCTATGAACACATCCACCTTTGTACTAATATTTTCAACACCTGATGATAGACCTATGATTATCACTCTTCACCTTCTCTCATAATAAAATAGCAAGAGCACTATTCTAAAAATAGAATTATGACTAATAAGTTATATAAATAGTCATCAAACTAATCTACTCTTCAACTCATCCTTAGGTCACTCTACCCCTCCTTCACTCCATAATTCACACACACAAACCTCTCTCAAATCTCTCCCAAGTTTGTCACTCAAAATTCTATAAATAACCATCTTTGATTTCGTTATTTATAGAGCATACTTGATAATCAAGACCTTGCTCACCCATTAGGCATGTCTTATCCCTTAAGGCATATTTCACATAAATACATAACTCAAAACAATATTCATAGTTAATCCATAGAATCTATGGGTTACCCTTAAGTAGTTGCACCTTTTTATAAGACCCTTGTAGCTCTTATAGGTCTCATGTAGACCTATTCACCCATTTAGCACATCATCAAATAAAACAAGAACATAAGACCACTTTCAAATGTATTGGTCCACACTACATGACCCCTTAATCATCCTCAAATGATTACAGTCATCATTTCACTCTTATGTGCAAGCTTAATTAACATTTTTTACACATAGTCACCATGAACGAAAACACAGTCAACTTATTAACCATTATTTATACTCAAGATAGATCTATCACACCTCAAAAAATGACATAGATCACCCTCATGGATTATAAAACACTCCCAAATAGTTGATTCATTATGATACATCAATACAACATCAACACAAACTCAAATATTCTTAGCTTTTATTGTACACACTTCTAGATCTTTAAATCAATTTTGTCATATGTGCCTTAGAGTCCTCTACAAGTTTTCTTTTTAATACACTTTCAAATTCTATCTAGATCAAAAGTTATGGCCCAAAAACTAGATATTGATCTTTCCTTCATAAATTCAAATATTCAAATGCAAACGATCATAGTTAAACTTCAAACATTATGCTCACATCTCATGTCCTATCAGATTTACATCAATATTGCACCATCGATCTTCTTTGAAATTTAACACATAGGTGCCAATTACTCAAATGTTAAATCATAGTCACTTTTACCTCATCTCATGTACCCTTATAACTTTGACTCAAAATCCACCATCAATCTCTATGGATCAATCATGGCTTTAACTAGCAATGCTCACCATTCAATCAATCTGTATGAACACCTACTTTCCATTGGATCCTTATCATTTACTTTTTCTCAGTCATTAAATAATGTGAACTTCTTACCATCTCATTTCTTCTTAACATATTGGATAAAATTTGTTCCATCAATCTCTTTGAGACTTTCTCAAACTTTACCTCTTGCATATTTGACTAAGTATGGGAACCTTGTTTATCTGCCTGAGTAGCCATTTTTGAAACTTAATAACTTTTCCTAAACTTAGATGCATGATCTAAAATTTGTATCATATAATCACTCCATATATTATAATCCATACATATAATAATATTCTCATTAAACCCACATTTTTATGAGATATTCCATCATCAACATGCTCACTTAGAATATTCTTCCACAAAGCTAACTATGCCTAGAACTGCTTGGAAGGCCAACTTTGCTCATGCATATATTTTTATGCACTTTATTGCATGATCTAAAATTTAGAAAAAAAAATAAAATAGGCTAAAAAATAAATAAACCCATATGATCATTCTCTCCTAAAATTTCCACACGTGTGAGATATGACATCAATAAACTGCTTAGTCAGCTCTATTTAAACATAGAAAACATTGTCAAAATACCTAGGAGCCCAATTTTGCACATGCATACCTTTTGTTTTGGTACATCAGATAACATAAAATTTGGTTCATAATAAATAGGCAAAAAAATTAAAAAACCCATATGATCAAATTTTCCTAAAACTTCCACACATGATAGATATGCTACCATCAAAATGTTTACTCATCTATTTATTGCCTCATGCAAATTTGGCTATAGGAAAACATTCTCAAAATGCCTGGGAGCCCAAATTTGAACTTGCATATATTTTTATGCACTTATGTGCATGACTTAAGATTCAATACATAGAAACCAGGGACTAATTTTATCACAACCATATGACCAAATCCCCCTTACTCATCCACACATGGAAATGGTGACATCATCAAACTACCTACTCAAATTTTATACCATTGGATCTAAAGTGTATAGATGAAAACTATGATAGAGTATATGAATTCCAATTATGCTCAAAATCACTCAAATAATATAAAACATCTTATGGACCTCTTTCACATCTTCAATACATCATACTCATCCCTATATATTTGTAACCATGCCAAAATAGAAAATCAACCAAGCATACTAGGACAAGCATATTTCACACTTTGTCATTGTCACATAGAATATCAAGGCACTTCATCCACTCACCTAGACACCTTCATGAAATCACCATGACATCATTTAAAAAACTCTAACAATATCTCCCTTTGTCAACAACCATCATATATAACAATATACAACTCACCTTCTCTCTCTTCAAGCACTTCCACAATAGTAAATTTCTTCCCCTTTGACATAATGACAAAGTGGGAACCAACTAATCATAAGAAATTTAAAAAAAATAATAATAAATTACCATCTTATAAAGATGACAAAAACTCCCCCTTACCCTGAGCCTGCCTTTTCTTTGCCTTCTCAACTTCCTCTTTATCCATGCCAACACTCTCTTCAACCAAGAACTACAACCAATGAAGAAATAACACACAAAAATCACTAGAATATAATGGAAATCACCAAGAAAGATCTTAGAGGGACTCCCCCTAAGATTTTAGAGCCATTACACATTTTGAGTGTCTTTAAATCTCCACACACCATGAATAACCAACATATAGGCTTACTAGCCTTCTCTCTCAAGCTACCACATGGACCACCAATAGAACTTAATTGCACTAACCAAATAAGAAACATGAATAAAAAAATCCTAATAACACACCTTGAAAAACCCATGATTTTATCTTTTGGATAATTTTATCAAAAATCACTCTTCTTACAACTAGGTTTATCTAACCTCCTTGTAGCCTTGCCTAGAACTTGCAGATCCCACAATTTTTAGTAAACACAACTTCAATACCTAAAAATTCATATCTAGAGAAATATCATATTCCCTCTCATTCACACTAATTTTCATCACCAAGATCATCATTTGCAACATAGATCTTTCAGAAATGTACTAGTCAATTAGCCCTCCATTTTGAGAAAAAAATTGAATAACTTGAGAGTCATAAACCTTCAATTACATTTGAATCTTGATTTTACCAACCATTTTTACCATTAAATCTATTAATAATCCTTATATCTCATTTCAAAAATAAAACCTCTTTTCTAGCATAGCCCAAATCCCTAAAATCTCAAAATAAACAAGGTTAATAAACCTCTTTCTGATCAATGCACACCTCTTAAAATTTGTACATACCTAGAGACACCCATCACACACTTTTGAACCAAGATTTGAGATTCCATGCTATTGGGAACATAGACTTATTATAACCCATTTTAGGACTGCTTACCCTTAAGCTAATAAATTGATTAAATTGAGAGTACTCAAAAAAACTTCAATTAGTACTAACAAACCTTCAGACCACAAAAGCACCTAGAGCACATCAAAAAGAAGTGTTTATACATTTTTTGAGCATAAAAATCTTCTTAGCATTTGCATCAACCTCATTAAGCCACCTCAAACCTCCCATTCTAACTCTGTACTATAGCTCCTTCATAAACCAATGGAGAAAACTCATGAAGTTGTTGCCCCCCTTAACCAATGACCTTCTAATATCAACACAAGTCTTTGTAAAAAAATTCATTATGATTTTGATCCCATAAACTTACTTCTCCATAATAAATATGTCTCCTAATAAGCATAGGTAGAGACATTCTCTACACCATAATGCTCTACCATAGTGTGAAACTAGGAGTTGCCCACAACTCCTCATACTCCTTCCCCTCATTTGCCATATAACACTTATAGTTCTTATTATTCATACTCTTTGTATTAGGAGAAACAACTTCCTAATCCACTACAACACTCTCCTTTTTTATATGATTGGATTGATAATACATAGAGACAATAAAGATTTATGACATACCTTTGCATCTAAATAATCTTCCTTGTAGTTTGCAACCTCATC
The DNA here is from genome assembly GCA_037957365.1 of Torreya grandis. NCBI lineage: Eukaryota > Viridiplantae > Streptophyta > Pinopsida > Cupressales > Taxaceae > Torreya > Torreya grandis. Next base: position 2,133,920 of record JARHVA010001040.1, on the reverse strand, counting down.
ATTAGGCACAAAAAATTAATTTTGTTTGCATGATACATGCTCAGAAACAAAAATATGTTCACTTGGATCCATACATAAATTAGGACTAGATTCAACCAGCACCTTGGCCTTCTCTTTGATCTTGGTCTCTTTACTCACAACATGAGTATCTAATGAGAGCCCTTGGCACTCTTCAACTACTGAATCATTCTCCACCATATAAAATATATTACTTGGACTTGTAATCTTATCATGAATCAAACTTGTCATCATTAGCTTTCATGCATTAACATGCCTTATTTCATGCACTCTAAGATCCTAATTGAGCTAATTTTGACTTGATGGCCTTTGTTTGCAAAATATAGCAATGTGACCTCTCTGTTCACAATTGTAGCACACCATACTCCTTGATGGAAACATAGTTTGTCTTACTATGTTTCGATAAAAACTTACCATATGTCCTTTATCATGACAAATAAAATAGCCTCCTCCCTTTTTTGAAGAGGACTCACCTTGTCTAATCTTATGTGGACAATGGTTTACAAAGTGTCCCACGTCAAGACAATTGAAGCACTTAATTTTCCTCACTCTTTTTGAATGATTACCCCCATCATATTCCCATGAAAACTAATTTCTAATAGGTCTCTTACATTCTCTAGCCTTATGACCAAATTTATTACATGTGTAATAGTAACCATTAAATCTTTCATACCTCATGGAATTTGCCTATCAAGGCTGATTTATGTTCATTATACTAGCACCTTCATTCCTTCTCTAATGATTTATCTTCAAATTATGATTGTCCTAGTTCACATTAGTCTTCATCTTGTCTTGAGTTGCATTATTTTGTTTGTATTCATATATAAGACCAGTTCTATCACTAGCATGTTTTTTACCACTCAGAACATTATCTAAATTAAATGAGCTCTTTTAAAATATCAAAAATGTCTTCACCTTACTAGCTATCTTTTCTATCTTAGATTTAAAAGACTCATTTTCAAAAAGCATACATTGAACATTTATCTTCTTTAGATTTTAGGCTTATAGATAGAATTTCCAATTAACAACTAAGATGCTTGATCATATCTTCATTATTCTTCATGTCTTCATTCAATATTTCCTCCTACACACTAAATTAATCCTCATAGTCCTTGAGTTTTTATTTCATCTTCTTATTGATCTTCTTCTCAATATTTAGTTCTTCAAGAGCATTCATCAATATAGTCTAACATTCCACCTCATCTTCATCATCATTCCAATGAGACACCTTATGATGTGATTAAATTCCTTCCTCAGCCATGAATATAGCTTCATATTTAGTGGGGCCATCATATTCACTATCATATTCTAAGTCATTATCTTCACTCTCATCTGATGAGCTACAATCTTCTTTGGTGTAGAGACTCTTCTTGTTCTTGAAGGACTTATTCTTATTATTATACTTTTTGAATCCTTTATCCCTATATGTATTATTTTTTTCATTTTTACCTTCACCATGCTCTTCATCATTAATATTTTCATTATTATGAGGGAACTTACGAGTAAAATGTCCTATCTCTCCACAATTGAAAAATTTGAAGGGTAGTTTACCCTTATACTTCCCTAAGCCTATGTTTAATTTATTAATAATCAAAAAAATAATTTTATCATCATCAATATCAAATATGTCATCTTATTTAGATTTCTTACCTTGGAAATTTTTCTTAGGCTTCATCTCTATCTTGAATGTTGCTTCCTTCTTTGGTGGTATGTCAACATTTACTCTCATCTCATAGGCAGTAAGGGTGACATGTAATTGATCCATTTTCAATTGAGTAAGATCATGAATTTATTCTATATCTGAAAAATTTTGATCAAAATTGAGAGATAGAGACCTTAATACCTTTTGGAATATAGTATCCTCTTCAATATTCTCTCTAAGACCTCTAATTATGTTCATAGTCTCATCAACTATCTGTAGAAAGGATGCCATAGAATCTTCTTCTTTCATCTTTATACTTTCAAATTTCATTCTATGAGTCTTCAACTTAGCAAGCTAAAGATCTAATTTTTTTCCCATATCTCTTTAATAGATTTACAATGGATTACCTTGGTGTATTCAGTCTCTAAAAAACCATAATTGATAACGTTCATTTCCTTGGAATTGTTCTCAAATAACTTCTTATCTGTTTCACTAGATGGAGGAATAATAGGAGAAAAATAATCATCCATAATATATTTCCATACATCAAACCTTAGATACATAATGTATGTCCTCATCCTTGCAATCCAAAAAGCATAATTGGATCCACTGAACATCAATGTTTTCTTAGTAGAGAAACCTCCTTGATGACTACCTATATTGTACCTTGGATCACCTTCAACCTATCAAGCCTTTACCAAAGAACTTATTCTGATACCAATTTTTAGAGGTATAATCACTAAGAGGGGGAGTGAATTAGTGAGCCAAAATAATCCAACTTCAATTCTAATCTTTACAAACACTTCATCAATTACCATAAGTAGTCAAGAATCATACACATCATTTATAACAATGAGAAAGAGAGATAATTCAAGATTAATCACATAACACATGTCGTATGTGGGAAACCTTATTGGGTAATAAAACCCACTAGAACCTATAATTTGACTATTGTCTTATAATGATAAGAACCAATTTAGACTAGCTACAACTAATCAAGGAACTAGAATCCCTATTTAGTAAGACTACAATCCCATAAGGTGATATAACACCTATTTAATTGAGCTACAACAAAAACCATACTTTCAACAATTTTTACCTTACAATGAACCTTCAACCACCTTAGATTTTGAGCTTTGAAAATAACACCTATGAACACATCCACCTTTGCACTGATGTATTCAACACCTAATGATTAACCTTTGATTATCACTCTTCACCTTTACTCATACTCAAATAGTAAGAGCACTATTATACCAACAAAATTATGACCAATAGGTTATACAAATAGTCCTCAAATTAATCTACTCATCAACTCATCCTTAGGGCACTCTACCCCTCCTTCACTCCATAATTCACACACACAAGCCTCTTTTAAATATCTCCCAAATCTCTCACTCACAAGTCTCCCAAATAACCATATTTGATTTCATCTTCTCTTAAAATTTACACATGTTCTATATATGAAGTCAACAAATTACTTACTCAGATCTATTTGAACATAGAAAACATTATCAAAATGTTTGGGAGCCCAACTTTGCACATGCATATATTTTATCGTGCTACATTGCATGACTTGAAATTTGGCACATAAGAAATAGGCATAAAACTAAACAAACCCATATGATAAAATTATCTTGAAACTTATACCTATGATATATATTCTACCACAAAAATAGTTGATCATTTATTTCTTGCCTCATGGAAATTTGGCTATGGGAAAACACTATCAAAATGCCTGGGATCCCAAATTTGCACTTATATATATTTTGATGCACTTAGGTGCATGACATGAGATTTATCACATATAAACTAGGGACTAATTTTATCATAAAAATATGACCAAATATTCCTAACTCATCTACATGTGGTAATGGTGATGTCATCAAATTACCTACTCAATTTTTTTGCCACTGGACCCAAAGTGTCTAGATGAAAACTATGATTAACCAACTAAATTTTACTTATGAACACAAGCACTCAAAGCACATATAACATCTTAGGTACCTCTTTCACATACTTAATACATCATACTCATCCCTAAACATCTCTAACCATGCCAAAATAGAATCTCAACCAAGCATACTAGGAAAAACATATTGCACACTTTGTCATTATCACATATACTATCAAGGCACTTCATCCACTCACTTGGATACCTTCATGAAATCACCATGACATCATTTATAATAATCCAACAAATTTTTCATACTAGTGTTGTCATTTAGGATCTTGTTATCCCATATTTGATAAAACATATTAGTGAACTAGCTAATTATCAAATATTGAGAACTTTATCTTACCATTAGGGTTTCTTTCTATTTTATTCCTTCAGTAGGATTTTAGATTTCTATTTTATTTATTTATGTACTTCACCATTTCTGTCATAACTGATTTTATATATATATATATATATATATATATATATATATCAGTTCTTAGTGCAAAGTTTCTTTGTGCTATATAGATGTTCCTTGCCTATTATTTGTATAATCTAGCACATGTATGCAAACTCATTAATGCATTATGTTAAGGAACACATTACAACATTGATTGATTCACCCCTATTAATGAACCATTCTATGAAGATTATTTTTGTATGGTTAAATTTGAGTTATCACTAGTTACTACTAAACATCAAAGAGCTCAAATGGGTCCTTTTTTTCTTCCTACACCTAGAACCGCCTACTGTCTTTGCTCATATAACACCAAACTATTCACCTTAAGCTTACAGTAGATCCTACAGTCCCAAATATTATTACTAGAAAAGGTCAGGTACCTTCTCAACCAAGATAGGATGAGCTTATTCATAAAATACCTCTGTATCCCTAACCTAATCCAATAGGACCAAGGGATAATACTGGTGCATATGATATTATTTTTCAAATAAGTAATATACTAGCTAAGATTTCTACGTTAGATTTTCTTCAAAAAGCTACCATTTTTAATGATATTCTTTACCAAGCATTGAATCATACATATATGCCTTATGACATAAAGCTTTCTTATTTTTCATCTATTTTGAAAACTTTTAAGGATGTTGAAGATGTTATTTATTTTGTCGATGATAATTTTCTATCACAATCAACCATCGATTAGAATTTACCATTATTCATACAAACTCAAATAAACAACACTACCATTAAAAGAGTCATAATTTATAATGGTTTAGGGATTAATATTTGTAATCTCACATTTCTATAAACAATAGGCACAAACATGGTATCTATTTAAAAGCCATCTAATATTAAAGGGTTTGATGATGTGTCATGCCAAGCTTTGAGTTATATCACAGTTGGTCCAAAAACCCTATCTATATAGTTTGAGGTAATGTTTAATCATTTGCATTAAAATTTTGTATTACGTAGGCCATGAATTCATTTCATGGAGGATGTACCTTCTACTTTTCAGTGATGTGTCAATTTTTTACATGATGGATATTTGTACACTTTTTAAGCCAACAATTAACCCTTCAGATATTGTAAGGTTACATAACCTACTAATCAGAGTTTATCACCATTGGGGGTGCCCAACCTACTATAGTTCCACCACCATAAATATTCTCATCAAGAAGATACATACATATGAGGTTAGTGATTCTATTATAGATACTCCTCAACCATTATCCATAAATATCTCCATACTAAAGAGATCACTAACCAAGGCGGACAATGAAGAACATATGAAATAGTTACCTTTATTTACAAATTTAAATGAACCAAAAAATTTGTACATAAACACTGTTAGTACTGATTTTTAGGCTACTTCAAAGGAAGACATAAATGAAATTCCAATGAATATTGATGACCATTTATGTGGTTTGAATTTCACACCAATGAGCCCAGGATAATACCAAAATCATTCTAAGGCCATTAAACCATTACATATAGATACATAAAATGTAGTCATTACACACATATATAAGGGAAAGAAAATTTGGTATACATTAGATACCATCCACATGCATTTTTCCACCGTTCTCAATTTCAATAAACAATATCACATCTATGTATATTGAACTACTTATCTAAATAAAGTAAACATCACATAATATAGACCACATGTAATGTTAAAGATGATACTTGATATGGGATTGATGGCCTTACTAATATCATGCCACAGATCTGTCATCTACTTGTCAAATTAGAATGGCAATCCCTTTTATAATTTTCATAGAATCACAAGACATGTTACATATACATGCTCATTATTACAACTAAAACTTGGGAAGTATAATGATAAGGTCACTATACAGATTATACAGCCTCCAAATTTTACCTTAGGTGTTCAAATAGTAAACAATATGTGCATTAGTCTTTTTTAAGTCTAAATGACAAACATCAACATAAAAATACACTAGGACTAAACACTCTTGCCTAAGAACTAGGGAGAGCATAACACAATAAGTAAGATCATAATAGAGATAAAGACAATACAAATTTCTTACCTCCTTTATTGAATTCGATGCTTAATTATTGGCATAAAGATGTTCATACTTGGACTATGATGATTTGAGTCTTTTAGCAATGCTCTTCCATGGTGGTGGCATCTCTTTAATAGTCACTTGTGGCTTGGTGTGAAGCTTGGCATAAATTGGGCATTATAACACTACTCTTAAAGGATTCCAGAAGAATTTTATTATAATAACCTTACACACAAAATATTTTTGGAATATGGTATGATCACTTATATTTATAACTCAAACAACTAACTCTAACCTTAGGGAGGTTAGGTTTAATTCTAACTTTGGTTGAGTCTAAATTAACCTGGGTTAAGTTAGGCTAGCCCTGGGTTGGGTCAAATCACTTATGAAATATTAAAACCTCAATTTGAGATATTTATGAGTATTGAAAACTCACTTTAGATATTTTTTAGGTTATGACTCATATTTTTAGGATATTTAGGAAATAATAAATCATTTTATTAGCTCTTTTGACCTTTTGACTTCATATTTGGCTAAAAATCATTTTTTTATAAATGAAAATCACCAATTTGATTTGAAATTTTTTCTTAAGCAAGTTAATTAATATTTAAAATGTAGTTAATCTCTTTTAGTTTTTTTATATTTAAATAATTATTTTAAATGTTAAGAATTAATAGCTTGATAGGCCAAAAATACTAAATTACTATGTTGAAATTTGACTAGGGTTAAAACTAAACTAGGTCATTATTGTATATAGGGTAATATACTAAATAATCTAGCCTCATCATGTTTATAAACAATTAAATCCCATACATAGACAAATTTGATCAATTTAGGTGATTTTTAGGCTTAAAATGTGTCATTTACTAAAAATTATTTTGAATCTTAGTTTAGGCATGAAAGTGGCCACAATTAAGTGTCTAGATTTTTCCCCTATTTTAAAAGGTGTTGCAAGACATAGGTATATTAACATATTTTCAAACAATACTGAATACATTAATATAAATTATTCATGCTCCAATGGGTGGTTGATAAGACCTTAATGTCCCCTTGAGGGAGTAGGCATTAAACTAGAGTCATCAAATGTTCCATCAAAATGAAGAAAATGACATGATCTAGTGGTAACGAGTGTGGGATTACTAAATTTACCAAAGACAATTATAAATAGTAATATCAAAAGAGTCACATATTTTCCCAAAGTTAGTTATAATTAGTAATAAAGGGCGTGACCCTAGTTTTCCCAAAGGTAGGTATAAGTAATGGCAAGATAGTTGCCCCAATAGGGCAATAGGATGGATACTAATCTACCCAAAGGTGGTTATATTTAGTAACAAAATGGTAAAAATTGATTTTCCCAAAGTTATTTATAATAAAAAACAATAGGAAACACTAATTTTCCCAAAGGCAGTTATAATCAAGAACAGAATAGGAAACACTAATTTTCCCAAAGGTAGTTATAATCAAAAATAGAATGGAAAACACTATTTTACCCAAAGGCAATTATAATCAATAATGCAATCATTTTACCCAGAATGTTGGGTGTAATGGTTAAATATAATGACTTTTCTAAAGGTGGCAATAACCATTAGCATAGGATGAAAAAATAATGATTCGCCCATAGGTGGTTATAATCATTAAATTAGTCAAAAATAGAATGGTATACTCAAAGGTAGTTATAATCATTCTTATATATAAAATGCATGATTGAAAATGAAAATGCCCCATAAATGCAAGATATAGCATTGATTGATTGTAAAAATAATTTACCACAACGGGGTAAATTAACAAGGGCAGCTTATGTGAAAAGTTCATAAAATAGATCTACAAAGTGTTGACAAAGGATAAAAACACATTTTTAGCCTAAATGTAAGTTCAAATAAGCACGTTAAAACAAACATAAGATATAGGTTGGAAAATAGTGTTGTTAAATGGGCTTCAAGGGAGGCCTAAAAAGTTGGTTTGGTTATAATACGACTAAAAAATAAGGCACATAGGATCAAATAGCACATAAATAAAACCATAGATATGAGAAATACACTTCTTAAAGTGAATATAATGAATTACAACCCTTAGGGGGTAAACATTTAAATTTTTATCTATATATTCACCATACGGGTAAAAAATATTTTTTCACCCTAGCCTTTGGAGGATTTAAGATCTCATTTTCTACGCACATTGCTACGATAAAATGGCCCATGAAATAGCTCGACAACACATATTAGAGAAAATAAGGGAGCACATGTGGCCACCACATGATGGGGCACTGATAAGTAAACTTAAGTTTGTCATTAATGCTCATTTATTATCATTTATTTCACTTTATAGGTCAAAAATTAGCAAAGCCACCATTTGCATGGTAGGGTAAACAGTAGCTTCACCAAGGAAAATTGGTAACTTTGATCAAAATTGTTGTTTCTAAAAATAGTGACAACACCAAAAAAGGGTAAAAATCATTGAAATATAAATTTTCCCCATTATTAGATGAAGTTGCCTTTTTTGTGAAAATGAGAATGGTGCTTTCACCTAAAACCATGTAAAATCACCTAAACAACAGCTTTAACTTGGAGAAAACAATTATTTTGCCTTAGAATCCAAAAAAAATAATTAATTTTGAGGACCTAAAATGGGTCCAACCTATGAAAGAGGGTCAACTAGACTAAATAGGCTAGGCTTACGCTTAAGTAGTCACATATAGTTAGGTTGACACTAGCTTTTTTCATTACATGAGTGATTGGTTGTTCTTACATGTCACAAGAGATGATCACACTATCTGCAAACCCTATAGATTGGTATTAAAGCCATAGTTGTCTTTCTTCAAATGTTGGACATGTACAATGCGACAAAAATGATATTTATTTGGGATGATTAAGAATATTTGAGCACACTAGAAAAGTGCTAGCACATTGAGATGTCAACCTTTCACTTGTTGACTAGGGAGGCTACTATCACATTTAAGGATACATGGCATATCCTCAAGCCATCTATACACAAATAATGATGATTTTAGACACCACTATCATAGTAATAGGTATTTCTCAATGATCTATGTAGTTATTAGGTCATCTACATGGTTTAGTCGAAGGTTAATATAGACTTGATTGAGACCTATATAGATATTCAGATGGATGATCTACCTGCTGGAGATCCATCACCACTAGCTCTGACTAATTGAGATGTTATTCTCATGGACATTTTCAGTGACATCTTACTATAAAATAGTGTCTAATATTTATATATGGGCCTAGATAGTGTAGTCAAGAACATTATAGAGTATTCTACATGTTTTTCTTAAGGACCAATTATTCAAGCATAGTTTTATAGAGATTTGCCTATGATAGTGTATCGAGATAGATGTAGTATCAGTGCCTACACACTTTTTTGGATTATTTTCTGATCCAAAAGTTATTTATTTAATGTTTTTAATTATTTTTTTTTTAAGTTTAAATAAGTTGGTTACACATAAACTTGGTTTTTTCCATAACCACCCGTGAAGATTTTTAAGCTTTCACCTCTCTTTGTAATAAAATTCTGAAATAATACAATATATTATTTTGTGTGTAATATTCTCTTTGTAATGTAATTCCACTATTATACCACCATTTCCCCTAGGCCAATAGTGGTATCAGAGCTATAATATTTGAAGATCAGGATTACCATTTTAGATCCTACAAAAGTGGCTTAGAAAAATATTGTAAAATACTATACAAGGAATAAATAAGCCTATTCACATAATTATAGTCACCATCTATGATTTCAACTTGTGCTCAGTAGTTTGTAGTTTTGATCAAGACTCTTGCATCACTTTCATGACCATTGGGTTAATTCATTTGTAATAAATCAAATAGAAAAAAACATAATCACAATAAAAGTGTTATTTTGAGATCTTCAATCACATTGAGGATCAAAATCCTATATGAGGCTATCTTTTTTCTACTTCATGTTATCCTTCGATAGTATCTACTTTCATTTGGTCTAATTATACTTCCATACATTTGGATTATGATAATAAAGGATCAGTAAATTACAATATCATCTCTCTTAAATAACTGGCATCAATGCCAAATGTTTTAACATCATTACCATTTCTAGACCACATGGCTAACTGACAAAACTATCACCATTAAAACCTACATTTTGATATTCCACATGCATTTTGATCTTCCACTTGCATTATGCTTATATACGAACAAATGTGGATAACATTGACCTGATCATGCCACTTATAGGGAATGGCATAATAGATCAAATTTATGTTCAAGGACAACTAAAATAAAATTCCATTCTTCATGAAGCCAAGACTAAATGTTGGACACAAATAACCAACCTTAATAATGGCATAATAGTTATACTTTGGTGTAGTAGGTTTAATTAAGGTTTTATATTTTTTTTTAACTTTTATTTTATAGGCTTCACATTAAACAAAGGAAGCAGTAAAGAAAAACTAAGGAGAGGGTAACCTTATTTTTCCATGGTGAAATTTTTTCACATATATATATATATATATATATATATATATATATATATATATATATATATATATATATATATATATATGTATATATATATATATATATATATATGTATATATATATATATATGTATATATATATATATATATATATATATGTATATATATATATATGTATATATGTATATATATATATGTATATATATATATATATATATATATATATATATATATATGTATATATATATATGTATATATGTATATATATATATATATGTATATGTATATATATATATATATGTATATATATGTATATATGTATATATATATATATATGTATATATGTATGTATATATATATATATATATGTATATATATATGTATGTATGTATATATATATATATATGTATGTATATATATATATATATGTATATATATATATATATATATGTATATATATATATATATGTATATATATGTATATATATATATGTATATATATGTGTGTGTGTGTGTGTGTGTGTGTGTGTGTGTGTGTGTATGTATATATATATATATATATATTATTTTCCCAACTTCAAAATAAATAATGTAGTAAATGTCTTCCTGATGTGTCTCATGCAAGTGTGCAGGAAAGTTGAATAGTTGAATTTTCTTAGTTACTTTCACAAGATAAGGTCATGGGTTTTAAATCTATAGACAATTTTTATTTTACATTTAATTTTATAAAATATTCCTTTTTGAAAAAGAATATTCCTTTTTTTAAGACTTTGGTAAAAGAGAACCAATGATATAAGGGTGTAAAAAATTGTAACACTAGTTATAATTTTTTATGACACATCACCATTTTGTCTAAAATGGTCATATGACTTATAGGTTTCTAAATTTTCTAAATAAAACAAAATGATTTATTTTGTGTTTTGAAACTTCCATTTATAATTTTTTTTTTAAAAACCTATTCAATGATGTTTAAAGGTGCATTATCAATTGAAACTGACACTTTTCAAATGATAATTTCCATAATGCCAACTTTTGCTTATGATTTCAATGCACACATCATACTTTATAATTCCATCAAGATCCTCATGATTGACAAAATATGAGTGTCAAAATAGAGGTTGGAGGATCCCTTGAAGGATGAAAGACTTTTACCCTTCTCTAGTTAGCTATTTACTCAAAGTTTGGGTTCATGTTTGGATAGTAATTTTGGCTTGTGTTCTTGTTTTTAGTTTCATTTTTGGCTTTTTATATCTAATATTCATGACATGGAGTAGATAGAGTTAGTTTTTTTTCTATAAATGTATATCTTTTCACCTCTCACTTGATAGTGGGATAATATTTAGGCATTTGTTGGACTTTGATTAGTCATCAATGATAGTAAAAGTTGATAGGGGTTGTTAGCACCTTCAGTGTTAAGGAAAGGTTGTCAATATTTATTGGGCACTAGGGAGATGTGCAATACAAAGTATGGTTTTGTCACTTAGATGGGTTATTGTGTGGGACCTTATGTGGGTTGATGTAGTTGGATATGTCATATCATGTTCTACTATAGTATGGTATGATGATCATCAAGGATGAGGAGGCCTTGATCATGTTCAGTAGACATTTTTTACCAAAACTCATAGGGGTAGGCTTCTTTATGGAGTGGCATCACTTTTTAGTCAGTGTCAGAGGTATAATGTACTAGTTAGAATTGTGATAGGGATGCTTTGATGACTTCAAAGGCATTACTCTAGTTCATTAATCTATTATACCCCTTTGGATCAAGGGGAGTTTGTTGAATTATTTTATGATCCAAAATGTTTTTATTTAATGTTTTTATTTAGCTTCTTTTTTAAGTTTAAATAAGTTGATTACATGGAAAGTTGGGTTTTTTCCATAACCACTCATGAAGATTTTTAAGCTTTCACCTCTCTTTATAAAAACATTTTGAAATAATACAATATATTATTTTATGTGTAATATCCTCTTTAAAATGTAATTTCACTATTATAACACCATTACCCCTAGGCCAAAAAACTTCTCATAGTTTGGGGTTCTGAGCATATCACAATTGAGTGACCAATTAGGATGTACAAGATGCAAGACCCTGAGGATATAGTAGATTATTATTGGGATCAAACAAGAGCTAGTAAGTATGGGCATAAAGGGGACATCCTTTTTATCATTATATGTTTGACTATATGATACCACAGTTCATTTAAAGGTTTTACCTCACCTATCAACTATAGTATTTTAGGGATGGATGGTACATGGGATTCATGACCACTATATGCATTATTACTTGGAGATAGTCCCACATTATATAGGAGTACCACCCTGATCAACTACTTAGGCATTTTAGATTTACACAAGATATATTTGAGGGTCCATAGTGGTTTACCTACATGACATGAGAGATCAATTGGGATATTCCTATGATCTTGAGGAGAGAGGCCACAATGAGCTACATTAGCATATTACAAGTTGTCTATGCCTATGCAAGAGGAATTAAAGATGTAAGGATCACTCCAAATTATAAAAATTTGGTGGGTAAAGGTGTCCATTTTAAGTATAATAAATCCATTACTAGTAGGTGTTACGTACCTATGGACATCAAGGATATGGAGGATAAGACCTCAAGTGGAAGTAGTGGTACCTGTTAGGAGAGTGGCAGTGAGGCTAGAGATGATGATAATGATGATGGTGGTTTTGATGGAGGATACATTAGATGATATAAAGATGGATATGATAGGGATGGAATTCTAAATGTGATGATACTTTATCATATCTCAATAATGGTGATAGTTAGATAGGTTATCTTAGGCTAGGTAGGGCCTTCTAGCACATAGGTGGATCCAAACTAGGTAGGGAAATCTAGCATAACTATGGTAGGTAGGGACACTAGCATGCTTTAGTAGATCATTGATCAGGTGTGGGAGGTTGTAGGGTTATAACACTAGCTATCTAATTTGAAGGGCACCATCTATATGAAGGATACTTATATGACTTAGTTGTATATATAGATCACTTAGTTGAAGACTAAGATAGCTAAGAGGTTATAGTTATAGGGCCAACTCATTATAGAGAGAGATGAGACCATTAGTGAGAAGGATCAAGCATTGGCCACTATGAGTAGGCTAAGATGAGAGTGAGATACAACTCGAAGAGCTAATATATAAGCTAGATTTTCATAGATGACTATAGAGAGCCTTCAGGATAAAGATAAGGCCTCTTATTATAGGTGAGTCTATGAGTCTATCATGCCCAGGGATCATAAAGTTGTTACTTTTGAGATGCATAAAGGACAATGAGTATATTTGGTTATATTTAAACTAGGAATCATTTTATAGGTGCCTTGGAATAGTATAGAATTTTGGCCCAATTTGGCATTGTTTTGGGCATTGGGAATTATACTCATTGTATCAACATACTTATGTATTTTTGAGACACCATCATAATATGAATATATTTTCTATGTATATGATATTTGAGATATATTGACATTCAATTTTTGGTCCTGTGAGGCCGATGTACATGTATATGATATTATTGCAATACATACGATGCCATGATTATTATCTTGATTATCTCATGTGTATCATTGATTATAATTGTGGATGTTTTCTCATTATAAATAATTATGTTTATGTATGTTGTGTTCATTTACTTCCTACACCATGTCTATGATATTTTTTATTTGTTATAATTTGATTACATTGTATGACTTATATGGATGCTTATTCAGAGATACTCATTTGTATAAACACATAACAAATCATTTGTTTCTCTTGTTTATTACTTATGGATTCAAGTACATGTTTGATTATTTGGTTGGTTTTGATATATTAGATAAGTACTACAATTTCATTGCTAGAATAGACTCCTTGTGCACATTTTTTGCTTTAGATTTTGATATTATGCATGATGGTTGTGGATAACTAAAATATAAATATATACCTTAAGCAGGGAAAAATTAATTTAAATATAAATATAAACAACTTAGGGATAAGATATGAATAATCAAATCCCAAGTGTGAATATAACAAATAAATCAAGTGTAAGACTAAATAAAAAATTTATAATTGAAGTACATGATATGAACAATCAAGAATTAAGTGTAAACAAAATGTAATAATATTATGAAAATCAAGGAATAAAAGGAAACATAAATAAAAAGATAAAAACAAATAAAATAAATAAATGGATATAAACAAATAGACAAAAAAAAATGCAAACAAACTAACACTATACAAACAAACAAAAATGAATAAACAATAAAACATAAATAACTATACAAGTAAACAAATAAAATTGATAAACAAACAAAACTAATAAAAATAAATAAATTGTACAAACAAATAACAAAATGCTAATAAATAAATTAAAAAATCACTAATAAATAAACACTATCAAATAACTAAACAAACACAAACAAAACAAAAACAAAATGAAAAAACATGCAAACAAAACACTAATAAACAAACAAACAATAAATCACAAACAAACACAATACATAAATAAAAAAATAACTATAAATGAATAAATAGTACAAAACAAAGATAGATAAAATAAATAAATGAACAAACAAAATAAGCAAACCATGCAACAAAATAATCAAAACAACTAAACAATACAAAGCAAATAAAAGTGCAGTAAACAAAATACTCTTACACACACAAAACCAAATAAACTAAGCTACATTGTCACATTGTGATTTCTCTTTATGCTGAATAACCTTTTGATATATGGATTTTTATGGTTGTTAGTTGATTAATTACTATTTGATTAAGTTATATTTCATATGTTGGTTATGGGATAGTTATATGATGCTTGATTTATTTGCTATGAGATTAGTTGTACTTTTATATTCTATACATTATGATCATATTTTTTAGTTTATACAACAATATTTTATGGATATATTTATGTTTCAAACTAACTACCTTAATTTTTGTAAGGTGAATACAAGATAGATCCATCCCCCATATTGTGATGGAGGGAGGGTATCATCAGAGAGGATGGTGTAGATGGAGGCATTGGGGGCTGACAGCGAGGAAAAAATAGAAATCCACACACACACCATACTAGATTAACATGTTTTATGATTATTTTTTAGATTAGATAGTTGTATTATGTTTTTATTTTATATATATCTGATGTGATCTGTTTATTGTTCTATGATCATGTTTTTTTGATTGTGTGATTTCATTAATCTAGTTGTGTACTACATTAATATTTGTTGATGTTATTGCTTAGTTATTTGAATGAATTTGTACCTATCTTATTGTTACTTACCAATATATTGAACATAGCTGAATGTTTATATAAACTATGCTTTATTTGGATTCATAACTCTAGATATTAGATGGATTTTAATACTTTGATTGATGAAATTATTAAATGACTATCATATATAAAAGATTTTTATTGTTATAATTATTATGTATCCAAGTCAATTTAGGAAGTTTCATTGTTAAATTATTAAATGAAACATCATTATGTTTAACTTAGTATTCACTAAGGTTTTAATATGTTCATTATATTAAATGATGATATGACTAGGTGAAGTCATAGTAATAATCAATGAGTTTATAACTTCTTGGGAAGGTTTTTGATTTATTGCATTAAATTTATAAAATATAATGTTGTTTGTTTCATTACCTAGGTTTTAGATGTTGTAGTGATGAATACACTCACCCAATGTCTCTTCAAGAGTGCATTACAACAAATTAAAAAATGAATACATTGCTCAAGTAAAGAACAAACTATATATAATATATATTATAGTAGTGAATATCTCATCAGCTCATTTCCATGAAATTCACTCCAAGAGTGTCTATAAATAGGAGTAAGAGGTGATTGGAGGACAAGCAAGTGGCTCTCCCATTAGGTGAGTGGTGAGACCATTATCTCCCACTAAGGACTGATTGGTGAGGCCACTATCCCCCACAAAGGAGACATTATGGCCCACTAATAACTAAAAACATGTGCACACAATATTAGTCTTAATCAATCCCTAATCGAGCTTAACTAGACTACTCTAACACCCTCCCTTAAGCAAAGATTAGGGAGTGAATAGAAAATACAAATGGGTCCCAGCTACTTGGCTTGATAAGGTACCCCTGTACAAAATAAGATGTAGTATGAAGTAAAATGTCCCTATAGATGCCAAACCATCTTGTTGGAGTACATAGATGCTGAGTCACTATAACTACCAAGTTGAAGTAGGAATGGTGCTTAATAAGAGGATCACTAAAAAAACAATAACCTCAAAAATATTGGGTAGAATGACGAACATGAGGAAGCATTGCCTAAAACACCCTCCTTTAATGTTGAATTGGTAAAATATGGCAATGAAAGTCTCAAAATAAGAAGACTGAAAATGGTGAAAAGTGAACACAAATACTGGTGTAAAGGCCACACTAGTGTCACTACAAAAGTCACCAAGAATGCCACTAATATATAACAATCCTCATATGGGTTCTGACAAAATAAAGTGCCTAAATAATATACCCATGTATAAGGATGAATCTAGAAAACACTCAAAAAAGATGCTAAGTGCACAAAAATACACAACTACTAAATAAGAAGCTCAAAATAATAAAAGAGCATAAAAATTAGTATATGCAGTCAATGAAGTTGTAGAATGGAGGAGCTATGTTAATAGAGTCCTTACCAAGAGTGATTCTAGCACCACCAAGAATCAATCAAAGATCCACCCCAAATAAATAGAAATGGTGGATGAAGATGCTTACATAAGAGTGGAGACAAAGTCCATAACAATAAAATTTAAGATAATATTTATATATGTCTCAGGTTGATCAGTGTTGACAAATGTAAGCTCATGTATCTCAATCTAAAGATAAATTACAAGTGTCTCCATGAAATAAGGTAAGGTGATAAGAAAGGGATATTGAAGGAGATAATCTACAAGATATCAGACTCTATCAAAAATGTATCCATAGATTACAATGGAGAAAACTAGAAAAAAATATGATACACTACAAGTGTCTCTCAAAAAAATAATAAAAATATCTAAAGTTGAGAGAACAAAAAAGAATATGATTCAAGACATCCCAATAAATCAAATAGCTCAATACTTGAACATAATGTTTAAGAATATACATTATATGGAATAAGGGCCATCAAATACCAATGCACTCAGTGGACTCAAAAGTCATAATGGAACTCAAATCTACATGAGTGGTCTAGATACACCACTCAAACCCAAAGAAACAACTAACACTATATTCACCATAATAGATCTTAAAAAAAGAGACTATTAGAGATGTTGAAAATATAAAATTTTCACCAAAATAAATTTGATTTACTCCCAGAAGATGTGGTGTGACAAGGGTTACCAAGGAACATGACAATCAAAGAAGATAGATTTACACCAGACCCCCTCATACTACTAGTAGGTGGAGTGACATAAAAAGGTATGTATTAGTGGGATAAATCCACTCTCAAACACTGAAGAAATGACATTGGATGAACTAGAATAGCTCTACATCAAGCTAAAGGAGACTATTGAGCTATTAAAGAAAGAGTTTCAAAGATACAGATAAAATCTCTTAACAAGATGGCCCTGGTGATGATGGGAAATTCAAGAAATTGAAGGAGTGAAAATGTTCTTAGAATAGAGCACACATATACATGAAGGTAAACATGGTTGAAGCAACAAATCCCCCATGGCACTTTATAACTCAGTATAAGTAAAATAATATCCCATACAAAAAAACACTATAATGTTATTAATTTGTAGAAGATTCCATCAAGAGTCATGAGAGGAGCTCCAAAAATAATGGATCTATGTGCAGAAGAAGCAAGATAGGAGTGTTGCCACACTAGTAAAATTTTGGCAAAGAATTATAACACTACCACCATAAAAAATCTATCCTAGATAAACTCAGATGGTGGATGAATATACTTTCATGAGTGGGTACAAAGTCCAAAACATAAAAATATGAGGTAAAATCCAAAAGTGTGTTAGGGTGATCAGTCCTAACACATCGTCAAGACTCTCATGCCTAAGTGTAAGAAGAATAGAACTCTATGTTACTCAATATCCTCATGAAGAGTGGAGAAACAAAAAAAGTGGAGTCATATCATTAAAATGTCCCAGTTAAGATGAAACACCTATTAAATATACAATGCCATGATGAGAAATCCATATAAGAAGCTAAATAGGAGTAGTTAGTCCGTATAAATACTTATCAAGGTCTATAAGTTGAAGCATGCTAGATCCAAATGCAAGATGCATCTCAAAATAAGTAGGCATATATGCAAGTGTAACTGAAGTGGTATGTATAGAGTGTGAGATAGAAATAGGCATAAAATAAACAACTAAAATAATGGGAGCAACAAGAATAATGTGTTACTTGAGATATGGCTGGAAAATATCTCTAATAGTGCCAAAACAAGTGGGAAGCTCAAAATAGAGCATGTCATTTTCTTGCTAAATAATGTGACAAATATTGATAGAATCCATTATGTTTGAAAAAAACCACACCCAAAGGAATCAATGGCTAAAAATGACAAGCTACAAGACATAGGACTCTACCAAAAATGCATCTTCACTAACAATGTGGGCCTGTCCTACTACATATAAATGTTGACACTAGGCTACACCAGACTGGCTAATCTCCAAAAGGAGAATATCAATAAATAGATATAAAATATTTCAAGAGGATATGCATGCTCAAAAGAACTCTACCAAACAAGGAGCTCAAATAATAAGGAGCATCAATAAGGAGGATAAATATGCAACCAAAAGCATAAGTGGCAAAGCACATGTAAAAAGGACATCAATCTTAGCCAAAAAATACATCTAAGATAGTATAAAGTACAATAGTGGCATAATGGCACTTTATAACTTGAGTAAATTTACAATGAAAATAGGATGAATGGAATGGGAATAAATAAATCACTTTTGCAAAAAATAGCACTCAAATCTAAGTTATCGAGTAAAAGTTATGGTGTAATAAATTTCCTATCATTAATGGCCTATTTAATGAACTTGTACTTAAAATTTTAAAAAATGTGTCCAATAAATAGAAGATTATCCTTCCATCCACTCATTGGTACTGTCACAAAGTGTATATTTCACTGGTTTAGTTTGTGAGGGGGAATTGGCCTCCTGCCAACTCGGGCCTCATCTTTCATCTTTGACAAGTGAGAGAACAAGGTAAATTTATAAACCAATTATAATCCACTTAACACTATATTATTTTTAAATAAAAATAATCAAAAAATTATCCCTTTCAAAGGAAAGTGCCCTCCCATGGATGAAATCACCCCTCTATTACTATGTGTAAAATGTCCATGACCATTTGGTCAAAAAAAGCTCCTCACCAACTATTTGTCCCCCATTAAAAAAATTTATTACAATTTTACAATATCACCACTTTATAATTTTCCTCCCCTCAATATATTCACCACTAACATAAATTCACCCCCACTTTGTTTACCAATTATTTACATTCCACAATCTTTCATGGATAAATTTGACGGTCACAAAGCCACATGGAGTGTTGGAGGGGTCGGTGAGTGGAATGGTGATAGTAGAACATTAAGAGGCATAATGAAAGGAGACTATGGAAATAATATCTAGTTGTGTTTTGAGGTGAGGATGGCATTATGGTAACTCATTAGATGGATGGTGATGGAAACATTGCCATTTAGACCAGCTATACCCTATCAGATATGGCAAACTGAGTGGGTTGGCAAATAACTAGTATGCAATTGTGGATCATAATCTATCATTGATTCTTACACATGGCCTCCCTTAACACTTGTAGTTGGTTGATGTACCTCCTTTGTCTATAAATATTAGATGAGAGTGTAGACTAACTAGAACAATTAGTGGGATGTTGAATAGGTGATCCAGGTGGTTGGAAAAATAATGATTGGAAACTAGGAGATACACACCTCAAACCAATAATAGATAAAACTCTTTTTCTATCTACCATATGATATAACACCAAGCCATAAATTGAAGTATAGGTGGTGGGAGTCCTACAAATGCTTGGTAGAATGGTCAGCCAAGTCATGTTAAAAAATTCTAGCATGTGAGAGGTAGAATTTAGATTATGAATAAAAGCAATCATACACTTGTCTATTTTTGTCAAAACTCATCTTTCTACCAATCAAAAAAACCTGATAGTCTAACCAAACTTGTCAATAATGGTGGTAGGAGGGATGAATCAAGCCTGAGCATAATGGTATGGTAGAATGAAGACTACCAAGTGGGCGTAACTTAATGTGGATGGACTGAGATCGAGGTCATGAGGACTTATATTTAATTCAAATTCTTATGAGCTCCATTTTCTCCAAAAAAAAAATTGGACATGGCCAATACCATTTTTGAAAGTCAATTCACTATAAGGATTAGGTCATAGAGACCAAAAAATAGGCTATTGAAGAGCCACATGCTTGCTAAGATGAAGAGTAGAATATTGAAAGGAAAAATGGTCCTTCAAACCTATTTTTTATTTGGAAACATAAACCCAAACAAAGTAAATGTTTTTTTAAGCAAGCAACAAAACTCATACAAGTGCCAATTACAATGTCATAAGGTAATTAGAGGAAAATACACTACAAATGAAACACTTAGGCTTACAAATTTCCTTTCACTAAAGATTGATTATGTTTCCCTTAGACTAGAGAATTATATTCTTGCATATAAATCCAAAGATTAAAAAAATGATTCTTTGGCAAAAGGAACCACAAGAATGATAAATCAACATTATATCATAGAAAAATTAGGATTCATATGACCCCATTAATGGTCACAAAAAATAGATCCATACCTTAGATTAATCTCAAATTTATGAAAAATAGATAATATGGTTATAAGTCTATAACATGCACATGTTAAAATAGAGAATGAGCACAAAAAACATCTCAATAAGGATTTAACAAATGAAAAATGCCTAGGAGGAATATGGCTCAATTTTTGGCTAAGAATCTAAGTAATGACTACTTGAAGGACATTTGATACCATGTTGTAGTGTTGAATGCACTCACCTCAGGTCTCTCCAAGAGTGCATTACCACAAATGAAAACAAGAATGAATTTCTCACATAAATAACAAACTATCTATAAAAAAATGATAGTATTAAATATCTCATCACCTCTTTGCCATGAAATGCACTGCAAGAGTGTCTATAAATAAGATTAAGAGGTGAGTGGTAACACCATTATCTCCCACTAAATACTGAGTGGTGAGGCCACTATCCCATACTAAGGATCCATTTTGGCCTACTAATCACTAAGAACATATGCACATAATATTAGTCTTAATCAAGACCTAATTGAGTTTAACTAGACTATTCTAACATTAGAGTATCTTCATCATATGTATTTTATGGATTAACTATACAAGTGGGAGAGGTAAATTTATTTAGTTGATTTTTATTATAATAACTCATAACAATATACATTTAATATGGATCCATTTTAGGCATTATACAAAATGTGTAGAACACCCATCAGTTGGGATAGGTTAGAGGATAGGGTAGTCTTTAGACCTAAGATACTTTTAGAAATAGAAGAGAAAGTCAGGACAATCAGGCAGAGGTTGGCCAAAGCCAAAGATAGAAAAAAACATTATGATGATTTGAAGAGAACAACAAGGTAGTTTTTTTGTATATGATAAATTTTTTTTATGGGTTAAGGCTCAATTAAGTTTGGAAAGTCAATGAAACTTTCATTGAGATATGTAGGACCATTCAAGGATTTTGAAAGTGGTCAATCTTGTTGCATATGGGCTTGTATTTCCATCATATCTAACTCTTTTTCATAATGTATTCCATGTGTTTTATCTTAAAAAGTATGTTATTTATCCTTCACATGTGTTGGATTGGAATGCTTTGCAAGTTCTAGATCCTAGGGTGGCGATGGTAGAGCCAGCCAGAATAATTGATACTCACAAACCTAATTTTTGTAATAGAGAAGTGCTATAGTTCAAGGTCTAGTGGGACCAATATTCTAAATATAGTGCCACTTGGGAGGACTATGATGGGTTTTTTAGGCTATTTCCACATTTGTTTACTTGATTGGCTATTGTCTATTATTTTATTTTTTATTAAATAATGTTTTAGAATATGAACTTATGTTTGAATAAATGCCATCAAGACAATGACCAACTTTAGGGGGGAAGGATGTCATATCCTAATTTCTCTCTAAGATTAATAACCTTTTGATTCATGGATTTTTATGGTTGTTAGTTGATTAATTAATGTTTTATTAAGTTGTATTTCATATGTTGGTTATGGGACAGCTATATGATGCTTGATTTACATAATTTATTTTACTATGAGATTAGTTGTACTTTTATATTATGTACATTATGATCATGTTTGTTATTTTATACATCTATATTTTATTTATATATTTATGTTTCAAGCTAACTACATTCATTTTTGTGAGGTGAATGCAAGACACATCCATCCCTTAGAGTGTGACAGAGGGAGGGCATCATCGGAGAGGATGGTGTAGATGGAGACATTGGGGGATGACAAAGAGGAAAACTAAAAACCCACGTACACACCATAGTATATTAACATGTTTTATGATTATTATTTTAGTTAAATATCTATATTATGTTTTAATTTTATCTTATATATGTCTAATGTGATCTTCTTGTTGTTTGATGATCATGTTGTTTTGATTGTGTGATTTCACTAATCTAGTTGTGTACAGTATTAATAATTGTTGATGTTATTGCTTAATTGTTTGAATGAATATGTACCTATATTGTTGTTACTTACTATTGTATTGAACACAGTTGAATGTTTTTATAAACTACACTTTATTTGGATTCATAATTGTACGTATTAGATAGATTATAATACTTTGCTTGATCAAGTTATTAAATGACTATCATACATAGAATATTATTATTGTTTTAATGATTACGTACCCAAGTAAATATAGGTAGTTTCATTTTTGAGTGATTAAAGGAAACAAAATTATGTTTAACTTAGTTTAGACTAAGGTTTTAATATGCTCATTATATTAAATAATGATATGACTAGGCAAACTCATAGTACTGATCAATGAGATTATAGCTTATTGGGAAGGTTTGTGATTTGTTTCATTAACTTTACATAATATAATGTTGTTTGACTTGTTAATATTATCAATGGTATTTTAAATAAAAATATGCTATATCGACCTTTCCATATGTAATAATAGTGTTTATTGGACTTGTCATTTAGTCAACATTGCATGGAATGGTAATGTTTAATGACTTTATAAAGTTGAACACATAGATGTTTATCGAGGTCAATAAGTATGCATATGTTGAAGGATTATCTAATGATTATTTTGTTTTTTTAATAATGGAACAATCAAGATTTTTAAGGTTTCTAATCTAGTTTGACTCAAGTTAATAATAATTTTAATAAAACCATTATGCGAGTTTGGAAGGAGTCTATATGAGAAAATGGTGGCGGACTATTTGTTCAATTGAGTTATTCATGACATGCATTGTTTAAGTTATTAATCTAATAAGTAATTAGGAGAAATCCATGTGGTGAGTAAGGGAATAGAGTAGAATAAAAGAAAGGTGTTAAAGGCCTCTAAGGGCATGACATACGTGGGTATATAAATAAGAAGTAGACAAAGGGTATTTGAGCTAATAAGTGAATACAAATTTTGATTTCCTTGGCATTATAATCATCTTTTAAAAGTTAGTGAAGTAATTTAAATTCTTATTTCATAGTTCAATGGATTTTTATAATGAAATGATAAAAGGGTTTACTATTTTCATCGATTTTGAAATTATAAAAATTATGGTTTGAATGTAGGGCCCTATGGATGGTTTATCCATCCACACAACCCTACATCTAACCTAGAGTAACCCTAAGTGGGATGGCTAGAACTATATGAATGTTTACCATGTTTATGTTAACGCCATGAAATCAATGTGTAAAAACCTATTTAAAATTTACAAACCCTATGAATTTATTGTATGGTTATTTCATTGAATGGGTATTTACAATTAGAATAAGTAAGGTCGTAGACTCAGTATTAGATGTCAAACCAATTTGGGGATATAAGCATTACTTATCAAACATAGATAAAATTATTTATTAAAAATGAGGGATTCAGTTATGTATTTACATAAGTTAGAATTTGGGTAAGGATGTTATAGTATTTTATAGCATTTTTGATTGTATAGGAAAATATATATACATATCACACACACACACACACACAGAGGATTTAATGTCATGATGATGATGATGATGATGGTGGTGGTGATGATGATGATGATGATGATGATGATGATGTGTGTGTGTGTGTGTGTGTGTGTGTGTGTGTGTGTGTGTGTGTGTGTGTGTGTGTGTGTGTGTGTGTGTGTGTGAGTGAGTGTGTGTGTATTCAAAGGTTAAGGATTTTTTAATAAATTTTGTGTGCATTGGTTTTGAAAGGATTTATGAATTATGTGTTATGAGATATATACTCAGTGTCTATTATTAAAACTTGTAGCATACGTAATTTAATATATATGTAATTGGGTATAATTCTTGCCAAGACATAAACATATAAAAGTATGAAACCTAGTAAAGATGCTTATGGTAGATAATTATTTGGGTAGAAATATATATATTTGGTTGTGTATTCAGATTAATGCATAGGGTTGTGTGTGTGTGTGTGTGTGTGTGCGTGCGTGCGTGCGCGTGTGCGTGCGTATGTGCGCATGCGCGTGCGTGTGCGTGTGCGTGCATGTGTGTGTGTGCATGTGTACAAGATGATTATTTAGAATTAGACTGAGGAATGAAACATTATACTCATCAACATAGATGAAATGTATATTGTAAAGGAGTTTTCTTTTTAATTTGGGGTAAACTATATAAATGATAACCCTGAGTTTATTAGTGTAATGATTATCTTATTTTTTTGTATATTATATATACTCAGATTGGTTTTTAAATTATCACTAAGACCCTCACATAAACTATAATAGGTTTGAATATGTGATTAAATAGTATATTTCATGATGCATATATATGCGGTCAAGGATTGAGTTATATTCTCATAGAATTATCAATATTTTAACATAGTTGGCTGAGTGTATAATCTTTGATCATTATATATGCAATAAATTTGAATAGGCCTATGATTTTATTGATTTGTCTTTTAAAAAAACAAAATTTAGTAAATTATTGATTTGCTAAATTCAAATTGGTAATCATGTTTATATTATGCAATTTTTATTTAAAACAATTAAATTGGGAATTATCTGATATATTAAAGGTTTGAGATAATTTATTGAAGTTTGAATGTATATATAAATTATAAGAGATAATCCAAGATCATAGACATTGGATTGTCTACTTAGAGTATAACATATACATTATCAGATTAGTGACTATATATAAATTTATATGAGAGTTTAAAAATAATACATATATACATGGTATAAACATTTGATTTTTCAATAGTGTTATAAATATAAGAGTAAAAATACCATATATAGATGTACACAACTTTTTTATGCTAGTAAACATTATTATATGGTAGGGTAATATGGGTGCTTTGTTATGTATTTAATGTTTAGTTGAAGTATCTAAACAGAGTAATTAATTTGTTTAAATATAGATCATATTAAGTTTGTTATATGATTGGCTTATTATTATTTTGTATACTGTGAACAAATAAATAAGTTGTGATTAATGTTTTTTTTCATGGATGAAATAACATTTCAAGTTATATTTTGATAGTGAGTAACTTCTAGTCTAGATATAATTATTACCTAGATGGTATGTATATATTGAGGACTATTTATGATTATGTCTATTATTCTATAATAAATAAGATGATTATTAGATTCATTACTAGATAATATTAGATTCATTGTATTACATTTGATGCACTAAATGTATATGTTTGATATTTTTGTATTTAACATATTTTATATCTGCTAATAGAGAATCTTTTGATTTAAATCTAATGGTTTTTATATTATTATATAATTAATCAAATCTCATAATTATGACACTAAAAATAAGTGGATGGAGTCACCTTAATTAGCACCATCAATGCAAGATGAGGTGTAATCCAATTGAGTGGTGTGTATGAAATTGACTGATCCTAGAGATCATTAACTATTTGAAAACTTTGGCCAAAGTAATGTTTATAGATAAATATTATCATTTTATGTGTTTGATATAGTTTACATGTTTGTGTAATATCATGCTAGAATTAATTTATTTATGGTACACATCATGTATTAGTTATCATACAACACACATGTTCTAGTTTGTCACTTTAAATTCCTGCACCGTCATTATCTACCCATATGTGAAGGGAGGCCATTTCTTTGTTGGGAGATAGTGTGGGGAATAAACAGTTAGTGGTTAGTGTAGAAAATCACTTGGATGATGATCTCCCTCCCTATAACATTACTATAGTAGAGACTACACTTTAGATTATAAATAGATACTTGAGTTCATGGAAAACTCATACTCTATGGACCTATGTATCATTTTATTATTATTTATTGAGTCTTTATTATTGTTGAAACTATTTATTTATTCATTATTACTTATATAATAGTGGATGTAATGGTTTACCAGTCATGGATGAAATTATATTATTACTTTAATGAAATAAATGCAATCTTTATTAATTATTCAACATTGTTCTTGAATTATTATATCATTTTCATGGTGGCCATTATATAAATGGATTATTTATAAATATTATTGGGTTAACTATTATAATAAATTTATTTAAATATCACTTAAATTTCTCATGGTCAAATCTATTGGATGAATATGTGTAACTATTTTTTTAAAAAAATTACTCTATTCTAGTAAAACCCAATGGGGTTGTTACATACACAAATTATGATTAATCATAATTTTAGTCAAAATAAAAAACAAATTATTCAAATGTGTGTAATATAGGTGTTACTCTTTGAGACAAGGTGACTCCTAAACTAGGTAGAAATGGCACTGGTAAAATAATGCAAGAATAATTAGCACAAGGTTGCCCCTAGGTTATAAGGAAACAATGACACAAACAAAACAATAAACATTACCCCTAGACTATAGGATACAATGACACAAACAAAAAAAAAATGGTTTTAATATAAGAAAAGGAAGGGGTTTCCAAACTAACTCTAGATTCACTAGGCAAGTAGATGTTACCTACATAGTTCCATGGATACAAGATATAATGTTGACTTTAGGCCAAATGTAGTTATCTTGAGATATGAGATAGAATAAAATGAATTATAATAAAACATGATTGACTTGTAAATTGAAAAGGTAATGATCTCACAAAATTGTAAGTGCATGAGAAAATAAGGGATGACATTTTAAAATTATGAAAATGTCAATACAAATAAACTATACAAGTTTGAGAGTATTGTTTAGGCTAAAACCACATTAAATTTCCAGAGACAACTATCCATTAATGCATTGAAATGGTAATTCATAGTGTCTACTACATATAAGGTTTGGAATGAGATAGATCTCATAAAATGGTGAGAGCGTAGGCAATGGTTACTCATAAAATGGTGAGAGCATTAGAAAATCTGAGTATCCATTTTTACATCAAATTCAAATAAATAATGCTCATAAAATCAACTCACAAAATGGTGAGATTATATGACTAAGGCCAATAAAGATGGGGAAACTAAAGGACAAGTAGATACTCATAAAATAGTTAGGTGTCCCAAAACTCTTAAGGCAAAGAAGTAGTTTAAAAAGAAAGGATGGTGTGATCAAGCTAACCCAAGATACCCCACGTATCCAAGTGTTACTTACATAGTCCGTACAGCCCTTAGGCCAATGTAGTTCACCCAAAATGGAAATAAAAATACCAAGGTGGTCTAAAAATAAATGGAATAGATAAGATGGCCCATCCCAATAAAATTTGATAGATTTATATCTCACATGGAAATTCTAAGCTAATTTTCATGATTTTAGGATTTTTAGGATTTTTAAGATCTTTTACAAATGTTTAGGGGTTTTTAAACTATTTCAAATGTTTTTGGGATTTTCTATGCATCTTAACTAAATTGATAATTATGAGATATAGAATAGTCCAACTCAAAAAATAGTGAGAACATGACTTAAGTTACATTAAAAATGGCAAGAGTATTTACACTTAAAATGCTCACAAAATGTAAAGAGCATGGTAAAGTCATGACTAAGTTGACCTCAATATGATTAATGTTGCTTACATAGGCCTGTATGACCTTAAGTCACTATAGTTCTACCTATATAAAAGGCATCTGACTAAGTACTAACAAGTTCTAGATAAAGGCAAATGGCATGGCAAGTGGTAATAGTAATGGAAAGGTGATATGATAATTCATGGTAAAGGTGTTACTCCTAATTTTTCCATAGGTGGTTATAATTGAGAAATAATAGGAAAGGTTCAGTGGTACTAATTTTCCAATAGGTGGATATAATTAGTATCACAAGATGGGAACATAACAACAAAAGAAGGATGTAATTTTGAGGACCACTATCATATTGCTTTCATATAATTACATTTGAATGTTTGATTCCAAAATAAATACTAAAACTAAATTTATCAACAACCACTAAATGTACCTAAAGTAAAAAATGAATTAGAACCAATGCCAAACATGATAGGTGGGGTTAGGTAAAAATAATTGGTTAGTGAAGGGTAAGTTTATGGTAGAATAACAATGGGCATAGTACAAAGAATGCGTATAATGTGGCATAACTTAGACAATCCTTGTAGATAATAATCTAAGTCCCTTAAGAATATAAATATTTGAGATGCATTATGTTAATTGTTTCATCAATTTCATCTCCATCTGGCATAGTGAGTTTGTATTCTCCAAAACCATAATTGGTAACAACTACATAGGTCCCTAACCAAGTTGGTTGGAACTTTCCTTTTTTCTTGGTTTCGACATTTACATTTTTCTTATTATCCTCTAACACTAGGTCACCAAGATTGAATTCATGATCCTTAATGCACTTATTGTATTGGCCCTTTATTCATTTCTAATATACATGAAGATTATTCAAGTTGGCAAAGCATTTTCAATCAAGTAAGTCTAGCTCTTACAAGCAAGCTACTATGTATTATTCATCATAAATGATGTGTAGAAATGATATTTAGAGAGATGGCAACTAACCTCAATAGCAAGAATGGATTTACTTCCATAAACAAGTGAATAGTGTGTATCTCTTGTTAAAGTGTGGAATGTGGTACGATATGCCTAGAGGGTATTAAATAGTTGCAAGTGCCAATTATGACCAATGTAATTGATAATATTATTTTAAAAATGTTTAAAATGGTTTTATTATAATCCCAATCTTGGTCATTGCCTTATAGATAGTATGCAGTAGAGAAATGTTGTTTGATGTGGTATTGATAATAAAGTGCTTTCACATATTTGTTCTTGAATAATCCATCATTATCAGATATAACATTGGAGGGGATGCCATTGTAGTAGATAAGATGGTTAACAATGAACTTGGATATTTTCTTATTGGTGATGAAACTGAGGGGAATGGATTCCACCCACTTAGTGAAGTATTTATTAGTAGTTAGGATGTGTTTATGGCCATCTAAGCATGTGGAATTAACTTTCCCAATGAGGTTGAGTCCCCACATGGATAATAACCATGGTATTGTCAATTATTTGAGTGTCTTGGCTAGAGCATGAATCATATTTATATGCTTTTGGCACTTGACACTCCTATTCACATATGCAATTGTGTCTACTTCCATTGTCGAATAGTAATAAACAATATGTAGTAACTTTTTGGCTAAGATTATCCTACTAGTATGGGTTCCACACAATCCTTCATGGACATCCCTCACTATTAGTCTCAATTCTATTGAAGGTAATAACAAAGAAGAGTTCCATCAAATCTTATATAATATAATGTTGGTCTAAGTAGGGTATAGCGAGAGGCTTTATGGGAGAAGGCTCTTTGTTTTTTATGTGATAAATTGGGTGGCATGGTTTGGTCTTGAAGATAGGCATATAATTATGAGTACCAGGGAGATGAGGGATTAATAATGTCATAATCCATCTCAATGGTTTATTGTTTATGTGTCAACATTAATAAATGTTTAAAAATAAATTTATAATCCCTTGTTTTGTCTATGATTTAGATCATGGATCTAATAGTGGCCATAGTCTCAATTATTTGGTTATTAGCCTAAGGAATTATTTCAAATTAGATGTTGGAAATTTTTTGCTTAATAATGTTGATGATATCTTTATAGTTCACCAACTTCTTAACTCTGGTCTAGTACTAGCCTATAACTTGATTGATGATTAATTGAGAATCACCATACACTAGTAAATATTGAATGTTTCATGTACTACTTGATGAATACCTACAATGAGAACTTCATACTCAACCATGTTATTAGTATAGGGAAATATAATATGAAAGGATTTGGGAATGATATCCCCTTATGGAATAATGGACAATATTCTAGCTCCTTATCCATGAGTCATGAATGATCCATCAAAGTACATCTTCCACTATTCTACCTCAAGAGGGGCATCTACTTCTACAACAATCATAATGGCCTCTTCTAGGAATCCAAGTTTAAGAGGTTGAGTATCTTAAATAAGAACTTATACAAGTTGATCTTTAAGTAATTTCCCCTTAATGGATTTCTGATTGGCATATTCAATCTTAAACTCACTAAATAACATGATCTATTTTACCATATGGCCCTACAGATTTGATTTCAAAAGTAGATATTTGAGTGGAAATACTTTGGTAATAATAATGGTCTTATTTTTTATCATATAATGACGTAAATTTTGGGCTATGAACACCTTTTTTAAATAGGATTTTTAAATCAGTGTATAGTTGTGTTCATATGCAACCAATGTTCAGCTCATACAACACAAGGCATGATCTTTTCCCTACTCATTTTATTGTGCCAAAAATGCCCCCAGGGCATTCTCGATTGCTAATAGGTAAAGAAGTAATTGTTTCTTTGGCATTGGTGGTAACAAAATAGGTGGGATGGAAAGACATTATTTAATCTAATTGAATTCTTTATGACACTCTTCATTCTAAGAGAATGTAACACATTTCTTAAACAAGTGCATGAATGGATGGCATTTATCAGCTAATTTTGAGATGAAGTATCTGATAGATTGAATTTTTCCCTATAAACTATGAAGCTACTTCAAGGTAGATGGTGGTGGCATTTCTATAATTGCATAAACTTTGGTTGGGTTGACTTCAATGCCCATGTGAGAGATAATAAAGCCTAATAGTTTTCCAGAAGTAACACTGAAAATATATTTATTTAGATTAAGACCAATGTTTTACTCATGAATTCTCTCAAATATTCTTCTACAATGGTTGGATGATCAATATGGGTCTTTGATTTACCCAAGGTGTCATCATTGTAGTCCTTAACAATGACATGCATGATGTCATAGAAAATCAATGTCATGGCCCTTTGGTATGTGGCCTTATCATTATTAAGTCCAAATGAAATCACCCAATAAAAAAAACTCTCCATAGAGTGGTGAACATTCTCTTGTGTTGGTCTTGTAATTCAATCCTAATCTAATTATACCCTAAAAATCCATTCATTAGAGAGAGAATTTCATATCTAACCATTTAGTCAACTATCATGTCAATATTAGGCAAAATAAAACCATATTTTAGGTAGGATTTATTGATATCTCTAAAAATTTTGTATATTATGATACCTTCTAGTTTTTTACTTACTAGCATAATAATTGAAATCTATTTTGAACTATCAATTTTCTTGATGTATTTTGCATCTAAGAGTTTATCTAACTCTTTCTTTACTAGGACATCGATATGAGGATGCATCTTATATAACTTATATTTAATAGGCTTGGAATCAATATGTATAGTAATATGGTGTATAACCAAGGTAGAATCCAAACTTGGCATGTTTGAATAGGCCTATGTGAATATGTTAATAAATTCCCTCAAAAGCATTGTAAAAGCTTCACATTCCTCCTCAGTGAGGAACATTCCTAGTTCAATCCAATTTGGGTCTTTTGAAGTCCCAATGTTCACCTTTGAAATGTCCTCTATAAGAACTATAAAACCCTCATCTAGAATAGTTGGAAAGGATTTAAACTGATTGGTAATGGTAGAGTCATCCAAATAGAGTGGCTCATTTAATTATCCTAAGCATGAAAAATCAAAATCTCCTAATGTTGGTATTGGACATGAAACAAATAGCCTAGGGAACTTTTGAACAATTTGTGTAAAAGCTAGATACTCCTTAGTACTGATATCTAATCCATAAATAGGTTTTGTGTTATAGGTTTGATGTTCTTCATAAGAAGAGGTGTGAACCTCCTCATCTAATGATGCCATAAATCAATTTTCACCAAGAGACTGGCCTTTATCTTTAATTTTTCCCTAGATAGAAATCACCTCGAAGAGTTTTTCTATTTTAGACCTCAATGTTTGATTTTATTTTTATTTATAGCTAGGGAAGTTCACCTATTCTCCGATGTAGGCAAATAGATCCAATCTACTAGTAAAGCCCTACTTATGGTCTCTAAGAGGAATGTGTCTCCTCAATCTCAAAAAGTTGTATATAATCTCATCATTTTAAAACTCATCTAATAGCATTATTGATGTTTTTTGGTCTCAGTCTATCAATTATGGTTGGTAGAGGGTTAAATGTGAAAGTTGATAAATAGGGTTAATAGTGAAAATGGCATGGGGGTTAAATAATGTTTTAGTGTCAAGGTCATCATAGATGTTATAATCAAACCCTGTGTTTCTACCATCATCATCATTACTAGTAGTTGTCATTATTACATGAATAAGGTATGTGGGATCACCCATACATAGGTTAAATCCAATACCATGGGTTCTCTTATAACTAGTAATTGATACTAGTTCGATCATGCCTTATTTATATAGCCCCAGGCCTCTACCTTCATAAGTTAGGTGCTTCATAATATGGTTAGGGATATGATACTTTATATTTTAATAATAATAAGATAATGCATCATTGTAGATCCATGAATCATCTTATACTAATGGGTCCTATTCTAGGCCAAAGGTTGCTTTGAAAATAATGGGCTTATTCAGCTGAGATTTTCCTTCGATTCCCTAATCCATATGAGTAAATTTGGCCTTAGGTCTCCCATAAGATTTTAGATTTTTAGATAATTTGGTAATATGAAATGCATTATGGGTACTATATTCTTTGAGACCTTTATCAATTATATATAAGTGGTTAGAAATGTTTGG
Organism: Torreya grandis; assembly: GCA_037957365.1. Lineage (NCBI taxonomy): Eukaryota > Viridiplantae > Streptophyta > Pinopsida > Cupressales > Taxaceae > Torreya > Torreya grandis. The sequence continues at coordinate 2,100,147 of JARHVA010001040.1, read as the reverse complement.
TAGAGGCATCGTTGAGGTAGAGGCTAATCTGGCTGGGTTAATGTAATTATCTTTTGGGTCTGCTTCAATGGATTTTCCTTTTTTGGCTCTTTCTCTATCTAGTTTGGGCATAAGATTCATGCCAAATTGATAGTTATATATTTTATACTTAGCCTCAAGGCATTTACAATACTAATATGGCTAAATATCAACTAATATAGTCAATTCTATTCTTGAATGCAAATATTTTATACACTGATGCAATGTAAAAGGTAAAACCCTAATTTCATAGATCCAAGGTTAGAACAATAACAAATTTTAAGATATTTCTAGTTCCAAAACATGGCATAGAGTATCATGGGTCGATCACCTTGTTGGCTAATTTTGGCCCACATACCATGACTTTTCTTGGATTGAATAGATGATAAAAGTTCCTCTTTGAGTGAATGATCAAATGACTTGTAAAAAATTTGAAGGACCAGACCGTTACAAGCATATCATGCAAAAATGGATAGACCAGATTGATTGTGTATTTCATAAGTTTACGTAGAAAGCCTCTCAAGCTAAAATATTGTATGGAAATTAAGTTATTCATGCCTTGATCATGATCTATAAATTTAGTATCTTGATGATTTTTATATTTCAAGTTATAGAGCTTCAAAGTTGAACTAGTAGTCTAAGACATGCATGGGGACATCAAGTTTGAGTTATGGAAAATAGCCATTTGAATTCAAACTAAATATCTAATGGTGTGTATTTGATCATACATTGAAGATCCAATAGCATGTGGTGATTGATAGTATTAGTGGGTCCAAAAATATTGATGGTGCACATTCATTCGTACAAAATAGATCAATGGTGAGCATTCAGTCAAAAGGTTAGCACAAATGCATCGAAGACAAGTGTAAATATCTCAGGTACCTAAATAGAGATATAATGGTGCACATTGACTGATAAGGTTAGTGGGTCTAGGTAGATCAATGGTGTACATGCAATCATATAAATAAGATTAATGGTGAGTGATGATTCAACAAGTTAGGGGATCTCGAAGGCAAATGCATAGCTGACAAATGTCTTAAGAACATTAAACTAGTAGAAAATTTATTGCTTGAATTCTTTTGTATAAATAAAGATTGATGATGTACAATAAATAAAATCTAATGGTGCTCATCTAATATTGAACTTAGATCAATAGTTAATGATGAAGGTCAAAGGTGTTATAATCTTGAAGGGCCAAATTAAGATCAATGGCTAAAATTAAAGGTCAAACTCATGAAACTCCAAATGGAGATCAAAATATGATCTAAGTTAAACTAGAGTGGGTATTACAGGATCAAACGATGCCATTAAAGATTTTTAGAGGTAAAATAGGTCTTTTGGGTCTATTAAAGGTCTAAGATGGGTAGCTAGCTATTGAAATGAGATCAATCAACTTGCATATCTCCATTACAATTATGGCTATATGAAAACCAATAAATGAGATTGGTTTTCATTTATAGTAAACCTGTATCTAGGTTTGTAGTATGTGTAGATATAAAACAAACATGAACTAGTTTCTCATCTTCCAATATGTTTATTTCCTTGAAAAATTAGGTACTTACCACTACTCAAAGTAGACATGGTGATGGATTTGTTAGGCCCAAGGATATAGGGACCTTGACCTCATAATGAAGTAAGTGGAGATGATGTAGAGGATCAAAACAAAGAGATCTAGAGGTTGGATGAGTAGTTAGATCATTGATTTTCTTTATAACCATAACTATATTTTCTCTAATAGACTTCATCATGGCTCATCATGTAAAACAAACCCTTGTCTTCTAGTGGATCTCTAAACTAATGAGAAAGCTTGAAAATTATTGGGATTAGTGAAGGTTAAATTTTTTATGAAGGATTAGTCTTGATTAGAAGAAATCATGCATATAAAAAAATAATCAATGAACTGCCACCACATTTATTGATCATTGATGACTCCTTATCCATTCTCCCACACATGTTCCCCATCTCTCTGATACCCATTCTACTATTTATATAGGCTTATAATCCTTGAAATGGATCCCTCTCTTGGACATGACTAAACTCTACCAAGACTAATCTTTGTAACCTCTTGAGATGAATAGAAGACTATTTTTAGATTTCATTATTTTGGTATAGTGTGTTAATGTCAGTATGATTTGCATATGTGGTAGAATTCTCCCCCTTGTCAAGTCCTGATTGCACCTAGCTACTATTTTATCTTATTATTAAGGTCATGTTTAGTGTTTAATGTCATTTTATTAAAGCTATCATGTGGATACATTGACTAGTTAGTGCTTTAAATTAGGACTCTCCATCACTTCCCTTAGGTTTTGATCACTTTGTGAACCTCTTCATGAAATATTGATGCATAAATGGATTTAGAATTATAGATCCAGTCAATTTTTTTTTCTCATTAGTGTTTTATAAGCTTGAGTAAGAGTGGATAAACAATCAATTTAGGTGTATCATCAACATTAGCTTAGATTTCCCTTTCAGTATCTTTCTCTTCCTTTTCCCCTAGAAATTAGTAGGTTTTAGTGGAAATGATCTCAATGATGCATCAGAGGAGCTAACCTCATTAAAAATATTAGAGGTCTAACCCAAGATTAGGTGACACATAGCCTAGGTTCATTCCTATGTTGGACTAGATTTGAGTAGAGGACCTAAATAATCCTTTACTCAACTAAGGTGCAATCTAACTCTCCAATAAGCCCAATGACCATTGATAAGATATGAATACCTTAAGATTCATAAAATTTATTATCATGTGCCTAGATAATGATGGTATCTAGCTATAAGTGGGCTGATATATATCTAAGATGCTTGACCAATTCTAGAGGCAAAATGTTGAGACTTGAACCGTTGTCTACAAGGACTCATTTAACTTTATGGTTTGTTATATCTACCTAAATGTACAATAGGTTATTATGCATAGGGCCTAGAGAAGACATATCACTTTAATCAAAAGTTAGACATTGGCTAAGGGACAAGTGTCCTACCATGGCTTGGAATTTTTTTGGTGTGATGTCATCTGTCATGAGGGATTGATTCAAATACTTGGTTAGGATGTCTTTATGTATATATGCATATGCAACAAATCCATGATGGATAAGTGTGTAGGTGTCTTCTTCAATTATTCTATAGTATCATAGGTCTTCCCCTTAATTTGGTCAGTTAGTTTATTATTTATAGGCATGGAAGCATGAATAAGCTCACTTGTAGTATATATATGTAATCCTTTGATAGTGACCCTAGTTCATCAATTTGTGATTATGCAATATAGATCCATAACTTGGCTTCGATAGTTGGTTGAGTACGTAATGAGGATTGGAATGATGATTATTGAATGGTATGGTACCTAATTATCAACATGGCCCATAGAATAATCACTAACATGAGGAGGTTGGTAAGCATTGCTTGAAATATAAGCACTATTAGGCAAGGTCTATGTATATTGGTAGTTATTCTAGGGTTAATAATGATAGTGGTAACATGACCACCTAAAACATGTCCTATAATATTTTTGTATGAGAGGATATTCCTATAACAAATTAATGAAAATTCATGAAATAATAGATTTATATAAATAGTAGAAACATCAAATGGATTATATTGATCATAGGCCACTTCGAGAGGGCAACCTCCTTTGATAATGTTCAATATAATAAATTCATGGATGATTTTATTGGCCTCAACACTTATATACTAATTTTAATCTAAGAAACTACTATTTATCATGAATATGGGATAAAAAAATGCTCATAGGATGACTTACAAAGCATATGCATCCATAAAAACTAATATACTAACAAAGTAAAGAGAAGGGGTATCATGGGTTCCTAAAATTCCCTCCCTATTATAAAAAACTTTATCCTCAAAGATTTAGATGTGGGAATTGGTTTTAAATCTAAAATAGTGGTTCCCATGTTGCATCTTCACATTGAATTTTGTGCCACTAAATTAATATATCTATGATGAAGCAAGAATAAAGTTGGTGTGTGCCCCTGTCTAGGATTATCTTTGGCTCAAGAAGGATGGATCCTTCATTATCTAGTTTTAGTAAAATAGTTTACACTCCAATGTTTATGCTAAGAACTTTCTTTAGAAAAGAGACATGAAATACTAGGTGAATTTAGGAAGAAGGTGGGAGATCCAACTTTAAGCAATTGACCCAATCTTTTAGAAAACCTTATATGGACCATAGAACTTGGGAGCCAACTTATGATGCCCTTTGAGTTTCATAGATGGTTTCTTATATGGATACATGAAAATCAAAACCATATCACCTACTTTAAAAGTGCACTCAAAATGGTGTTTATTAGTGTGTGTTTTCATTCTATTTTGTGCCATATGAAGATTTTCCTATAGGATGCTAAGGATCTATTCCCAATTTTGGAGAATCATGTCAACTACTTAAACTAGTGAACTATTTGGGGTGTACAGAAGGAGCACTAGTGTTAATTCACCATAGACTACTTCATATGGATTAATTTTAGTTGAAGTGTGGTAGGAAGTATTATACCACCATTCAGGAAGAGGAAGCCACTTTGCCCACTAATGTTGTTCTAAGCCAAAGCAATGAAGGAAAGTTTCCAAGCATTTATTAACAATTTTAGTCTGACCATCCATTTATGGATAATACCCAAAACTCATCTTTATTTAGGTGTCAGTGCATCAAAATAGTTATATCTAAAAATAGTTGGTGATGGTTTCATCATGATCTAATATAATGGAAGAAGGAATTCTATAAAGATGGAAAATTTGGTCCAAGAAAATTTATGTGATAATGGAGGTGGTATAGGGATGGTTGATGGCAAAAAATTAACTATATTTGGAGAGGTGATCAACCAAAACTAAGATCATTATTTTCCCTCCATATTTAGGGAGCCCCTCAATAAAATCCATAGAAATATCTATCCAAATCTTGGTAGGGATGGGCATAGGTTTCAGCAACTTAGGAATGAGTGTTGTTCCACCCTTGTTGTATTGGTAGATATCACATTCAATGACCATCTATTGAATTGCCTTTTTCATTACCTTTTAAAATAATTTACATCATACCCACTCATAAGTTTTGAGAAACCCTGAGTACCCTACAAATGGAGAAGCATGAAGTTCATAGAATATAGCTTACAGAATATTTATGCTCTTAGGAAGCACCAAATGGCCCTTATATCATAGAGAAGCACCATCTACAGAATAATGTGGTACTATGTATGGGTTAGTGGCCAACTATTGAATGATTTAAGATAATGAGGAGTCATTAACATACCCCTACTATACATCATCCAAATAATTTAGAATAGGCATGGTAATAGATGAAAGGGAAACTTGGTCCATAAATGTGTGAGATAGAACATCAACCATAATATTGACCTCACCCTTCTTGTAAGTGATCTCATAATCATAACCCATGATTTTATTTATGAACATCTATTGTGATGGGGTAGAAACCCATTGTTGTAGGAAATATTTTAGACTCTAGTGATCAGTTTTGATGCAAAAATGATTCCCTAGTAGGTATGGCTGCCACTTTTGTACTACATGCAAAATGGACATCATTTCCTTCTCATAAGTAGATACTACTAAATTCTTAATAGAAATGGATTTTTTGTGAACACAATGGGGAATATTTCTTAGAAAATAATAACACCAACTCCATTGTTGCAAGCATCACTCTTGATAGTGAAGGTCTTGGCAAAATCTACCATAGTAAAAATAGGTGTAGTACACATAACTTGTTTCAATTATTCAAATGCACACTAAACAACTTGTGTCCATGTAAATTCATATTTTTTCAACATAGATATAAACTCGTGATAGTATGCAGTCAGCTCCAAAAGACCATGGAGGCTCTTGAGTGTCTGAGGATGAGGCCAATTTATCATGGGAGTATTTTTTTTAGGATGCACACAAACCCCTTAGACTAAAATAATATACCAAAGATACTCCACTTTGTCATAGATAAAAACACATTTGGACTATTTTTCATAGAGATGATGATCAAAGACAAGTTGTAGTGAAATATCCAAATGTTGGAGATGCTCATACCATATTTTAATATAGATGAGGATATCATCGAAGAAGCCAAGAATGAATTTCTACATGTAGGGACAAAATATTTTATTCATCAGTGCCTGGAATGTTGAATGATCATTAGTGAGGATAAATGGCATGACTAAAAACTCATAGTGGGCATCATGCGTGCATAAATTTGTCTAAGGGATATTATCCTCATGAAGTTGGATCTGGTGATATCTAGAGCAAAGATCCAACTTGGATAAAAAATGAGTGCCATGAAGCTCATAAATAATCTCATCAATAATAGGGATCAAGAACTTATCCTTCATTATGATGTGATTAAGTTCTTGAAATTCAATGTAGAGGAACCATGACACATTTTTTTTCTAGACAAAGAGAACTAGGGAAGAATATGTGCTGGTACTAGGGCAAATAATGCCTTCATTTAGTAAGTCTCAAAAAACCATCTCAATCTCAATATTTTATTGAAATGGGTAGGAATAGGTACTGATATTAGGCAAAAAACTTCTAAGAAGGATCTTTTTGATGGTTAAAATTGTGCTTTGTTTCTAACACCAACAATGGGAAGTTTCAAGAATGTGGGACTTGCAACTTGAAACGACCTCCAAATTTTTAAGAAGTTGGTCTCTTCTTTATCTCAAGTGTTGGGAGGAAAGGGATAGGAATCTAAATAGAAACACAAATGAAAAGAAAGAAAATCTAACTATGGCAATGCGCCTGAATGTAATTCGACCCTTAATTCTAAGCATAGTGAAACTATATGTGAGATTCAATTACATCAAAGAGAAAACAAGGCATGATCAATGTAAAACATAGAAACAATAGAAATAGAGGCTCACAACTTAGACTACTTTCACAATGATACAGAGAAATATCAACAAAGGCACAGAACTCAGTCTCCTTATTCACTCTCAAGTTACATAAAAGGCACAAAAACATGCACAGTTACATAAACTTTTCAATTCAATAAAATAGAACAAAGGCAAATGATATTACTGATCATAGCTCTAAACATCTAAAACTCTTGATAATAGTCTCTCACAAAAAATTCTCTCCCATTATCTGATGATGATTTTTGATGATCTCTGTACCCCTCTTTATAGCATCGAATTCACTCTAGATGGTCTGCATGTTCCCAATCTAATGGCCCAACTGAACTCTAATTGAACTAGAAGTGTCTAACAGAAGATATTTCTTGGATTTTGAAATGGTTTGTCTTCCTATAGTTCATTGGCTGAAACAGATAAATAAGATGCTCCTTTCTATCAAACAGAAGAGGACACTTGGCTGATTTACCCTATTTTACTTGAAAACCTTCTTATTATTTAGGAAGCACCAGAAAATGACACTTGGTGGCTTCCATAGCACTTAATGAAGACACATAGCATGTTATACATAACCTATAATCTTACTGTGTCTTCACTTATAAGTGTTTGGTCCTTGACATTTGTCACCATCCGCTTCTCCAAAACTTAAACAACTTCTATAGAAAATGGTACCCAAAGTAGTTCTCACCCAAGTAACTTCAAAAAGGGAATAGGGACATGTGGCACTTTCCACTTATTCTTGATAAAGGACACGTGGTGATCTCTACTACCTTTAGCTACCTTTTGAGAAACCTATGGAAGGTGACATGTGTCTATCTCTACATTGTCCTGTCTATACTATAGAAACAATCAGCCCTCATTTCATACTTACATGGATGGCAAAATTTGGTGACTTCTACTTGCCTCAGTATAAAACTTAGGACCCACTACAGTCTTTACTTGTCAATGAAACCAAATGAAGATAATTCAGAGGCTGACACATGGTGGCTTTCACTTTCTTCAGTTGGGGATATGTGGCATCTTTTGTGCTTTTATAAAATCACATTGAAACCTTTTGTGATTGCCACCTGGCACCCTCTACTTAATCCTAAGAAATCTTGTTGGAAAGAAGCCTTCAAAAAGTATATGAAACATGAGACATGGATGGCAACACTTGTTGCACTCCACTGAGTTGTTATGGGACACATGGCGTGTTTTGCATTACCTATTGAAACTATGGAAAGTGTCTCAGTCGATGACGCTTGGCAGCTTCTGCTTGATTTTGTCACTTGCACAAAATTGAGGCAAAAAGAAATTTGAACATGTGCTCTGAGTCAAAACATCACTGTCTCGAACCAAATTATTTAGGGAAAAAAATTTGGATTGCACAATTGGAAATCAAAATGAAACATAGAGTATTTTTTACTCTACAGTTATTGGTGACCCCAAGGACTTTTGAGCCTGCTCAAAAAGAAACTATAACTCCCACTTGATCAAAATGATAGAAATCATAGCTTTAATAATGTTTTTTGATAGGTGGACCGCTCATCATCAGATAAGCCCTACTTATTTTGTAATTCATTGAAGGCTAAATCAAGGTTGATAATATCCTTGTGTGAAAAATTTTGCAAAATCTGAACCATAGCCTTCAATTTGAATTCAAGCTGGGAAACAGGAATCAAAATAGATTCTACTTCAAGTATTGATAAATCATCCCTTAAATCTTGAAAAACTACATGATCATTTTGGTTGGCCAACAACAAAGGTTCAATTTCATCAACCATTAACACAATATTGTCATCAGAAAATGGAGAAGAAAGACCTAATTACACTAGGTCTTCAATGTGTTGTTTCATTTCACTAATTCCTTCTTTCATTACATCAAGAAGCTCTCTACAATTGATGGCTGTGGAGTTTCAATTGAGAACCTCATTCACTCTCTTAGAAGTGACCATTATGTCATTAATTCCTACTACTAACAATGTTCCATCTATTGCATCATAAAGCTTTTGCAGTAGCATTTTAGAATCCAAAACTCTCCCAAAAATTGTATCTAGAGTGTCTTCAACTGAATTCTCCACCTTTTTGCATAATTTTTGTGCATTTAGTAGGAAGGTGAGAGAAGGCCTGAGTTGAATAATCTTTGAAGAGATTCTTTTCCACATTGATTCATAAAGCTCCTTCACCAAATTTAACACTCCTACATTCTTTGGCCTATTGGCCAGCTCCATTGTCAATTGTTTTTCTCTTTATTACTTGGCTTGAAATTGGGCTTGTATAGCCATGGTATTATTTTGTTCATTCAACAGCTTCGGTTGTAATTGAGTAACCTGTAGTAGGCTTTCCTTGCATTTTTCTTGTAATTCTACCTTTTCTCACCTTAGGATCATCACTGCATCCTTTACCTACATTAGCCCTACTTTTAAGGAATCATTTTGGGCTTGGATCGCCTAGTGAGTCTGAAGAGAAATAGTATCTTGCAACAATTTATTTAGACTCTCTATTTAATTATATTTTCTATTGATTTCTGTGGTCAAATTGCTACAATTTGCCTTCTTTTTGGCTAGATCAGCCTCCATCTTTTGTAGCTTCCATGATGTTTTCAAGTAATCTTTAGCAACTACAAAAGTGGATTCAATTAGTAGCTCAATTTTGTCTTGTGGTCTGAATAGGGACATGTCTATGGCCACTATATTTATTGTTTAGTCTTATGGCTACATCTGCTCACTTGGCTTGATTATATTTGGTGACAAATGAGTCACCATCAATTGTTATTGAATTGGGTCAAATTGTGACTGCAAATGTGGTGCAGCCAAGGCCTTATTTTCCTTGATCCTCTTTTGCTTTCTTTGGGATTCCCTCACCTTCCTAGCAGCATCTGCTTGACTTTGGAAGGTAGAAGGGGAGGCAGTGTGCCCACCCATAAAAGGTTGACTTTGTGGCAAACCATATGGAATAGCTAATTGCTGGCTATGGGAAATTTGAGGAGGTAGTTTCTTGGGAACAGAGGGAGAAAAGTGAGGCAATGATAAAGCTTGACTAGGGATAGATGGGGTGAAGTGAGAAATGGGCACAGTGGAGGTGGCAGGGGATGTCATCTGGTCAGATGAAATCATCATGCCTACAGTAGAAGAAAGAGATTGAGAAGGAGGAGGAGGAATGATAATTACCTAAGGAGCAACTACAACACTCTATAATTGGCATTGTGAGGGTTCTTCCCTCTCTTTTGAATCTAGTTGGAACCTCAACCTCTTATGCTTCTTTGGAATTTATTCTTCTGGTTGTGCTTCTTTTTCTTTAACATTTACCACTACTATTAGTGGTGCTTTTAGGGAACTGGGAACTTTAATAACTGATGCCAATGGGGAAGCTTTTGGTGGTGAAGGCACAACACTCTTTTGTTTTTCCATGATTCTAAGAGATTGAGGCCAAACTGTTATAGTTACTATAGCTATAGTTTGCCCTGGGGCCTGTGATTCTTGGCTGGATGTTACTCTAGCTTCTGGCTCTATACCCTATGTCGACAAATTACTTGTGTTGGAACTAGATATAGGGGACAAATGACACTCATCCTAGAGTTCCTCCCATCTCTATTCTGAGTCCATGTTCCCAAAAGAATGAGTCTTTTGACAAATTTCTTACCTATATTTCCAATAGGCTTCTATTTTTTCAGCGTCCTAGTCTTTATTCTTTAGTGCCCTTCTTAAACTAGAAGTCATTCTGATTTTAGGATCAAAATCCCTCTGCTTAGCATAGAAAGTTTCCCATGGTTTATTTTGTTGAAAGGGCAAATCTATTAATTCAACATAAAATCCAGGAGTATCTTCCATGGGATTTTTTCTATTTTTCCAAAATGGGCAGCCCTCATGTGAAATTCTGGAAGCAACCCTATTAGTCCTTACCCATGAAGCTATGAAACCATTTGGGTCATATACCCATTTATCTTTGATTAGTAGGAAACCCAGGAAGGCTAACTTTCTAAGCAAAAAAATCTCAGCATCTCTAGTTTATAGTACCATGTTGTTTGTCATCCATGGGAGGTCATACATTTTCCTCTTCCTCTTCCTAGAACCATATTCATTATCTACTATAGACACCTGCCTAGTGACTTCTAAGAATGCTAACCTAAGAGTCAAAATCTTAGGTAGCAACATTGGTTCCCCACAAAAACCATGGACTCTAATAATTATATGGTGGGATCCAAAAAAGAAATCACAAGGAATTGGGCAATTGGCTAGAAGATTTGAAACACTTAGAAATAGTCTGTTTATAACTAGTTCTAGGCTCAGGTGACAAAAAGCAGGGGTAACAAATAGTTCCCAAAATTCATATGGATCACTAGTTTTTGACAAAATATGTGTCCATGCAGACACAAGAGTGGTCCTTTATAGATCAAAACTTGGGTCATACATATCAAGATGCATATGTTGGGAAAAGATGTTAGAGTTTTGATATAGCATAAGGTGAAACAAATAAGAAGAGTACTTGAAAACCCCTTTGATTTGAATTGGGCAAGTTCTTCCACCATTGAGTATGTAATTTACTCAAAAAAATCAAGTTGATACTCCTGAGTCTTGTCGATGATTTTCAGCCTAAAGAGGATGGCCATTTGTTCTCCATAGACTGCCATATCATCTTTCATTTCAAAGATGAAAGCCATCATAGACAGTGCATATTGGCTAGCTTGTGTGAATTGGGCTCTTGCTGCAGGTAGTGTCGGCATAGTAGTATCATCATCACCTAATTGCAATTCAAATCTTAAGAATCTCAACTGAGTATTGATATGTTCCCATGTTCTCTACATTTTATCAATACTGGGAAACATAGCTATCTTATCATGATGCAAGGCCAACATTTCTCTGATAGCCTTCAGTGTAATTTGCACTATGAATGGACCCTATTGTATGGTGTTTGAGGGTGCATGGAACAAGTCTATGCATATTTCGACCAAGTCAGGGCATGGATGTACACATGGGACAATGAATTGTGCCAGTTGTGAAGTCCATATCCTCATTGCAAATGTCTCATATTGTCCCACCTTGGCTCTCTAAAGACACCTTTGATGTGACCCTTCTCTGAGAGTTTTACTACTAGTCCTTTGAAGAATTGGATCCATGACTCCATCTACATAATCTTTTATCTTTACTGGGTCACTTGCTTGACCAACTTTAGGGACTCTGGTCCGTGGGTAGGTCTTTAATGGTTGCATGGGGCTTGAAACATATGACTTAATCGTAAGAAACTTATCAAGGGATTCATAAATCCCAGCTCCTTATTACAAACACTGTGCTCCCTCCATATCTATATCTATTATGTGATAATTGGTATGAACTTTTTCAAAATAGAAGGAAATTTTGCTTAAGCAAGTTTACTAAGAACTAAAAATGTAAGTAGCAGGATATTTTCTCACAGATGTAGGAATGTTTGAAATATTGTAAGCTTTAACTCTTGCTAGGAAGTATTTATTGACCCATCAAGTCTCAAAATGGCATTAAACTCAGATAACCATTAGCAAATCTTACTCAATCTTCATGGGACAGCGAGATAAACACATTATGCAAGTGGTAGCGCAAGGTACCTTGGGGATTTTTAAAGATTTGGGAGATATTCAATGTATTGAGAATTTTGAAAAAAAATGAAAAAACTCTGAGGTGCTGCTATGTGTTCAAAGAACACTTATATAAAAGAAAGTGGGAAAGCAAAATGGGAAAACAAAGTAACTAAGGGAAACTATCTAACTATAATGCATCAGGGACATAACCTAACTAAAATGTTTCAAATAGATTCTATTCATAGGAATCTCTTTAGGTTTGCCTTCCATTGTTTCTAGCTCAAATGAATTTTTTTGTTTACATGCACTAATTTTATAAGGGCCAGTCCATAATGCTTCAAATTTAGTGTGTTGACCCGACTTGGCAGCTCTTGCATCCCATTTCAAAACAATTGAGCCTATTTTGAAATGGGGATTTGAATTCCTTTTATCAAAATAGTCTTTAATTATTTTCTAATGATTTACCAATGAATCATGGGCTACATCCCTCTTTTCTTGAACTTCCAAAAGTTCCATAAGTCTAACTTGCATGGGGCCATTTTCCTCAATTTCAATCTATTTGATCAGTTGGAGAGCAGGAATCTCCAAACTTAGTGGTATTCTAATAGATTTTCCATATACCAATTTGTATGGGGACATTTTGATCACCTGTTTAGGTGTGATTCTATCATCCCACAATGCTAAATTATGCACATTATGCCACTCTTTGTGATGATCAGCCCCTATTCTTTTGATGAGTCTAATTAGGTTCTTGTTAGTTGATTCTGCCAAACCATTACCCTAAGGGTAATAATTTGAGGAATTTTTCAGATATATTCCATGCTTTAATGCAAAGTCAGATACTTTAAACCCTAAAAATGCTTTATCATTATCTGAAATTATGGTGCGAGGAACCCCAAAGTGATAGTGATACTCCATAGAAAATCTAGGATCACATTTTCTATTGCATCTTTAAGTGGTACTGCCTCGGTCCATCTGGTGAAATAATCTGTGGTAGTTAATATCCATTTTTGACCCATGCTAGACACTGGATTTATCATTCCAATGAAGTCAAGACCCCATTGAGCAAAAGGTTCATCCAAAATTATAAGACTAAGGGGCATTACTTCATTCTTCATCCCCACATAATATTGACAGGATTGACATTTTTTAACTAGCTGATAATAATTTGTAAATAAAGTAGGCCAAAAATAACCTACCTCACTTATCTTTATAGTTGTGGTCTTTGCAAAAAAATATCCACCTAATACTCCATGTTGCATTTCATTTAGTATTTTCTTAGCCTCAGCCTTTTCTACACATCTTAACAATTTGCCATCAGAATTTCTTCTGAAAAGAACATGTTCAATTAAAAAAAATGAACTCCTTGTATCCTATAGTATCTTCTCTTATTTTGAGGGAGTTCTCTTAGGTAAATCCCATATTTCATAAAATGACTCATGCTTGTGACCCAGGATTCCTGATCTACCTCTTATATCCTTAATACAATTTCCTTTTCTTCTTTTGAATTTGTCTCTTTAGGTATCATCTTTTCAAGCTCTTGAATCATATATTGGCACAAACCCTTGCCTCTGACTAACTTAGTGGGTTTGACCTCTACATCATATTCAAGGATCTTGGTTATCTAGTTATCGCTTTTTTTAGTAATTTCTCCCTCCATGATGTATTCTCTGACACTTAAGTGAGCTACAAGTATCAAAAAAATTCTTCCTAACACCATATGCTTGAATTTCATGAGGGCTTTTACCATATCATATGCTTGTTTCTCTACAAAGTTGTATCTAGTTTCATCCTCCCTCAGAGTTATTGAGAAAAAGGCTATTGGGTGCTCTCCCTCCTGTATATCATCCTTTTGTGTTAAGATAGCAGCAATACTTAACTCTCCCCCATAGACATACATTACAAAAGGCTTAGAAAAATATGGGTTTCTAAGTATTGGGGCTGTTGAGATAGCCTTCTTGACTTCTTCAAAAGCTTTCCTTCCTTCTATAGTCCACTTGAAAATTAGGTCTTTCTTTAACAAGAGTGTCACTGGTCTCACTAACCTACTGACAAAATTAATCTTCCTTAAAAAAGATTGAACTACTTTTTTATTTACTGGAAGAGGTAGGTTCATTTTAGCTGCAACTCTTTCAGGATCTATGGAAACTCCTCTTTTAGATACTATATGCCCCAATAATTTGCCTTGACGGACAACAAATATACATTTCTTAGGGTTCAAGGATATTCCAAATTCTTGACATTTCTTAAAAATAGCTTCTAAATGATCAAAATGATCAACAGCATTTTTTAAAAAAATAGTAAGATCATCAAGATAAATCAGGATGATTTTATTTATAAGTTCCCCAAATGCAACATCCATAGTTCTTTGAAAAGTGGCTCCAGCATTTGATAGGCCAAATGACATCTTAGCATATGCAAATGTTCCCCATTTGGTAGTAAAAGTAGTCTTGTATTGGTCTTCATCGGCCAACCAAATCTAATTGTATCCAGAGAAACCATCTAGCAAAGAAAATCTCTCTGATCCTGCCACAATTTGTATAATTTGTTCCATAGAGGGCAAGGGATAGTGATCTTTCAGAGATGCTCTGTTTAGATCTCTGAAATCTACACAAAGTCTTATATCTCCATTCTTTTTCCTAACTAGTACTAGATTTGATACCCAGGTTGAGTGTTTGATTGGAAAAATTATTTTAGAATCTAAAAGATTCTACAATCATCCACCATTAGAAGCTCAATCCTTGGATTTACTGGCCTCTATTTTTGTTTGATGGGCTTAGATCCTTTAGTCAGTTATGTTATGTGATAAATAATGTCTTTATTATATCCATGAAGGTCTTCATAGCTCTAAGCTATGACCCTGTCATATTTTTTGAAGGATTCAATTAATCTTTCCTTTTCTATTTGAGTTGCATAATTTCCAACTTTTAATTTTTTTCCTTCGCTCACCTTAATTTTAGAATAGTCTACTTTGTTTACTTGGAACCTTTTCTTCTCTAGACTTACATCTTCTGGATCAAATATATTCTCTAAAGTGATCAAGCCTTTGGGAAGCTTATTAGTCTTTAATTGTATGACTTGATTTCCATATGCTTCTTCAATTTTGGCTTGCAATTGATCAGAAAACTCATCTAATTGTTGTAAGAATGAGAGTACCTGAGAATCATTTTAAAATACTTACCAATTCTCATCATTGTCTAGAATAGTTGGTCTCACTATAACTTTTACTGACTCATTGTTAATTAATAGGCTAATTGTTGGATCAAATTGTGAGCCAATCTGGGCCATCTTATCAGCTTTAGAATTTTGAATCCTAGGGACTACTTAAATATTGAAGGCTTCAAAATCTTCTATTAAGTCCCAAATCCTATGTCTGTAGGATCTCATCCTTACATTTTTGGCTATTGCCTTTTCTCTAATTTGCTTTACTACTAATTCTAAATCTCCTTTTACTATTAGATTCTTTATTCCCTTTTTCCTAGCTAATAGGAGCCCATGTACTAGAGATTCATACTCAGCATCATTATTTGTACAGGCAAATTGGAAATGGATAGCCCTTAAAATTTTCTCACCATTTGGAGTAGTAAGACAAATTCCTACTCCAGCACCATTTTTACTTCTAGCCCCATCAAAATTTAGGGTCCAGATTTTTGAATCTTTTTCAAATTCTTGGGTAGTTGGTGTCTCTTCCCTTAAAAAATTAGGGATTTCATGGTCCTCATCAAAAATGACATAAGTGCCCAGACTAGTAGAGTCATAATTCCCATATGGGTCACTATGCATCATGGCTAACAATTGGTTATTTTCTTCTACTTGATCATGCTCAATCCAGTTGCCTAACTCTTCAACAAAAACCCTTTCTTCCTTATTTAACATAGCATGATTTGCCTCTAATTTTGATTTTGGTTCATTGGTGATATGATCCTTTGATAATGGTTTAGACAAAATTTTCATTTTTGAACCATATTTAGTTCTTAGAATGAGGTGAGACCAATCAAAAGACATATATCCTCCTATCTTGGCTGTAAAGTCTCTTGATAAACATAAACCAAAAATAGGAGGTATATCTATGAGTACTATATCTTGATTAACAATTATATTGGGACAAGTATATAATTGTAATGAGAGTTGTCTAATTCTCCCTATTCTTTGCACTGATTTGCCATCTAACTGCATCACTCCTTTAGTGAGTGGCTCATACTTTATCTTTGAAGCATTTGTTATTGCCTTTGGCATTACTATAGTACTAGCCCCTGAATCTATCATTGCATTATGCAACAATTTCTTGCCAACTATCAAAGTCAAATAGAAAGGATCTTTTTCAACAAATCTTTCTTTGATCTCAATATGTTTGGGCACTGCTTGGCCTTGTAGAGCTTCTTGTAATAGTTTCTTTTGCTTAGGGATAGCTAATATGTCTTAGATTGATACTTGTGTTGGAGTCCTCTTTAATTGATCTACCACATTCATCGGTCCTAGAGTTTGGGTTCTTGGAAAGTAAGGATACCTTCCTTTTTCTTAAACTTGTCAAGGAACTACTTGATTCGGCACTGATTGTGGCATTTCTTGTCTAACAGATATATTTCTTTAACTTTGAAATGGAGGACTCTCCATAACTTGATTATTTGCAACCTCAGGCTATTCCACCATTCTTCTCTTTGATCTAGTATAGTAACCTGATTGCACCACTGGTTTCTTGGAAGTGGAAGCTTCATTCAATAATATTGATTCTTCATCTTCAACCCATGAGAACAAAGCATGTTTCAGGGCTATTTCTTACTCTTATTGTAAAGACATTCCTTGCATTAGAGCCATTAGGACTGAATTTTGCATACCAGGAGATTGGTAGGCTTGATTATCACTAGTACTTGCAAATTGTCCATCCATTCTTCTTTGCTTTGTTACCTTTTGTTGTAAATTACCCATGGGACAATCTCTAGGTGTATGAGAATTATTAAAAGGGAAACACCAGGCATTAGTAGTATCCACATAATTATTTTTACCTTGAACAATCTCCCTATTTGAATTGGGGGGAACAGTTTGTGAGGGTGTAAGGACTGCAACTAATTGGTTTCCTAGCTGAGGGTTGTTTTGCCTGTGATGACCCTAGTATTAGTTTGGTTGTGATGAAAATCTATTTCCTCGATAGCCTTGATATTGAGGTCTAGGGTAAGGATTCTGCTATCTCTTTATGTTAATCAACTCATTAGAAAATATCCTTAAGATATTATTGATATCATCCATCTCAGATGGCTGAGCAAGGACAAGTTCTTTGATAGGTGGTTGAGGATATTGATACATAGACACAGGTGAGGCTATGGATTTAGGGGATTCTTGAGGTAATGGAAAGGTAATTTCTAGAAACATGGGCATGGGAGGCCTTGGGGGCAACTTTCCAACATCTATCAAATAATTTTCAGCTCTGGCTGCATAGTCATAAGCCTCCGACAGAGTCTGACCTCCAAGTGACTAAATCATAATAGATATATTTGAATTTAAAGCCTTAAGATAAAACACTATAGCCATACCTGGTAATGGTCTAGCGGTAGTAGGAATCCTTTCCCAAGTCTTTTAAAATTTGGAATTGAAGTCAGTCATTGCTTCTTGTGGTGCTCTTTGGATGGTAATCAATTGCTATAATAAAGAAGACTTATCACCCTTTTATTCAAATCTTTCAATGAAAAGATCTCCGAGTTGATCCCATGTAGATATTGTATTTGGAGTCAAGGATCGGTACCATTCCAGACCCTTCCCTTTAAAGAAGATGCTAATAATCTTATAGCCACATTTTGTTGTGTGACCACATGTATAGCATAGACATTAGATACATCTTGCAAATGTTCCTCAGATGTTTTAAAATATTTCCCACTGAATTTGGGTAGAGCTTTCAAGGAATTTACTAGGATAGGATCCCAAGTGGCTGGTGGTACTGGGAGAATCAAAGGGCTACCAGTGTTCCAACTTACATAATTCCTGGGGGGTATAGGGGCTCCCATATTTACACTTGGTATTGGTATGAACTGATTGACTCTTCTTCTTGGACTAGTTACCAAAGGTGGTAAAAGAATACCTAGATTTATAGCAGATTGAGATCTGGTTACTAGTCCATAGCTCTAACTCTTTGTAGCTCTCTGGTTCATACAGTATTGAAATAAATTTCAAGACTTGTCCCACCTAGCATGCCAAAAATTGTTGATGGTTAAAATTGCACTTTGTTTCTAACACCAACAATGGGAAGTTTTAAGAATGTGGGACTTGTAACTTGAAATGACCTCCATATGTTTAAGAAGCTGATCTCTTCTTTATCTTGAGTGTTGGAAGGAAAGGGATAGGAATCTAAATAGAAACACAAATGCAAAGAAAGAAAATCTAACTATGGTGATGTGCCTGAATGTAATTCGACCCTTAATTCTAAGCATAGTGAAACTATATGTGAGATTCAATTACATCAAAGAGCAAACAAGCCATGATCAATATAAAAGATAGAAATAATAGAAATAGAGGCTCACAACTTAGACTACTTTCACAATGATACAGATAAATATCAACAAAGGCACAGAACTCAGTCTTCTTATTCACTCTCAAGTTACATAAAAGGCATAGAAACATGCATAGTTACATAAGCTTTTCAATTCAAGAAAATAGAATAAAGGCAAATGATATTCCTGATCACAGCGCTAAACATCTAAAACTCTTGACAATAGCCTCTCGTAGAAAATTCTCTCTCATTATCTGATGATGATTTTTGATGATCTCTGCACCCCTCTTTATAGCATTAGATTCACTCCAGATGGTCTATGTATTCCCAATATAATGGCCCAATTGAACTCTAACTGAACTGGAAGTGTCTAACAAAAGATATTTCTTAGATTCTAAAATGTTCTATCTTCCTACATTTCATTGGCTGAAATAGATACACAAGATGCTCCCTTCTACCAAATAGAAGAGGACACTTGGCTGATTTCCCCTATTTTACTTGAAAACCTTATTATTATTTAGGAATCAGAGGAAAATGACACTTGATGGCTTCCGCAACACTTACTAAAGACACATGGCGCATTTCACGTAACCTATAATGTTACTATGTCTTCGCTTAGAATTGTTCGGTCTTTGACATCTATCACCATCCGTTTCTCCAAAACTTAAACAACTTCTATAGAAAATGGAACCCAAAGTATTACTCACCCGAGCAACTTCAAAAAGGGAATAGGGACATGTGGCACTTTTTGCTTATTCTTGACAAAGGACACATGACGATCTCCGCTACCTTTAGCTACCTTTTGATAAACCTATGGAAGGTGACATGTGTCCATCTCTGCATTGTCCTATCTATACTATAGAAACAATCAGGCCTCATTTCATACTTACACAGATGGCAACATTTGGCAGCTTTCGCTTGCCTTAGAACAAAACTTGGGACCCACCATAGTCTTTACTTGTCAATGAAACCAAATGAAGATAATTCAGAGGTTGACACATGGTGGCTTCCACTCTCTTCAACTGGGGATATGTGGCATCTTCCATTGCTTTTATAAAAGTACATTGAAACCTTCTGCAATCGCCACCTGGCACCCTCTGCTTGATCTTGAGAAAGCTTGTTGGAAAGAAGCCTTCAAAAAGTATATGAAACATGAGACACAGATGTCAACACTTGTTGCACTCCACTGAGTTGTTATGGGACACATGGCATGTTCTACATTACCTATTGAAATTATGGAAAGTGTCTCAGCCAATGACACTTGGTAGCTTCTGCTCAATTTTGTCACTTGAACAAAATTGAGGCAAAAAGAAATTTGAGCCCGCAGTCTGAGTCAAAACTTCACTGTCTCGAACCAAAGTATTCAGGGACAAAACTTTATATTGCATGACTGGAAATCAAAATTAAATGTAGAGTATTTTTTACTCTATAAATCTAAATATGGTGGTCCTCTAGCCATTAAAATGGCAATCCCACTGGTTTGGCAAAGATAAATGCATACTTATGCAGAATAGTTTGTAGATTAGAAGTAGTATAGACCATTGATAGTTACATTTGAATGGAATAAAGTTGGGAAATGACATTATGTGAATTATTATTAACTCTATTTTCCATGTGATGTGAACTTATGATGCTAATATACCTTAGGTGTAAGACTTTCAATGTGTGTTCTTACCCATTGTATAAAAACTACATCCAAAGTTCAACAAAATCCCATAAGAAGGGTCCAAGTGTGCATAACCATTGAGATCCCAAAAGAACATCACATCCTCCTAAGGGTAAGGCAAACATGTTAGAGTGAAAATTATAATATCTAATAGAGATATTCACATTTGAACACTTCCATTTATAATTTAATGTGCCCCCGTTCACAATCATGACTTCAAAGTTGGAGGAAGAATGGACAAAATAATTAGCTTGTTTGGTGATTTGAGGGTTAATAAAGTTATGAATGCTACCAAAATTAGTGAGTATTATAAGAATGATCTTCTTGAAGTAACCCCTAACCTACATGGTTTATGGGATGGTGACTCCTACTAAGGCATAGAGAGAGATCTCTAGTTAGTCTTCCTGAGAATCAAGTTTCATAATCGACTAAGCTTCTTCCAAATCGTATGTTGTATCTTGAGTATCTTCCCAAACTTTAGTTTCAAGTGGAGAATCCATATCCAATAGGTATACATTTTACTCAACACATCAATGCCCTTCAGTAAATTATCAACATAATTATAACATAGTCATTTTTATCTACATGTTTACATCTTTGCTTCAGTAAAAAATACTTGATAGGAATGGTTCTGGGGGCTGGTATTATGTGAGATCATTATAGAATTATATTTCTGAATGGAATAAAATTGGATTTGGATCATTGTTGAGTTATGATCTTATCCTCTACCACCTTATCCAACCTTAGGGATTTCATCATCATGTTGGGTTGGAAAATTTTGACATCAAATCAAAATGCATCCTTCAGACCATTGAAAAAGCAAATCCTAAATAATTCATCAGACAATCGCTCTATGTGATTGGTCAATTTTTTAAATTTTGTCTGATATTCTCTCATCGTTTCTATTTGGAAAAGTTTAGTGAGTGTTCCAATGAAGTCATCAAAAGTGATAAAGTTAAATTATTAAAAAATGAGGGTGTCAAAATCGGTCCATATTGGCTCATCATGAGCCTTGATATATCAATGGTACCATTGAAGGGCTTCAAGTTCCAAGTGAAAGGATGGAAGTAGGAATTTATTAGCATCAAAAGTATCATACAAACTAAAATATTTTGCTTCCTAATATATCCATCCATTTAGATCTACACCATTGAATTGAGTGAAATGAAGCTTCAACCCATGAAAACTATTAGAAGAAGAAAATCTAGTGTTTGAAGAGGACTCTAGATGCCATCTATTGTTCAAGGTGGTTTTCTGAAGATTGAGTCAAAGAACTTTTACATCAAGATCTTTGATTTGGGTATTGAAGGTATTAATTAAATCCTTCATGGTTTTTTCTCCTATTCAAGTTACTACCATGGCTAAAATATGATTTTTTTTGTAACAGATAGGAAAACTAGAGTTAAGACATCGTTATTAAGGGAAATTTTTAATTTTGGTGAATTTGGAAGGGGTAAAGGTACTTTTAATAGGTTTTTTACATTGTCTGAGTATGATTGATGAAGGTGAGGAAAAATTTGGAAGTGGAATGGAGAAACTAGAAAGTTTGTCCAAGGGGACAAAGGAATAGAAAATTGGAATGAAGACTATGGAAAAATTTTGAGGCAAATGGACAAAAATAGAAAAATTTATGGTTAAATCCAAAAAAATGAAAATTTGAGATTTGTATTAATTATAAATGGAATTAGGGTATGGGACACCAAGGAAGAAAATGTGAAGAATGGAATTCAGGTGTCCCAACAAATTTTAAGAAGTATTGGAGTCACAAGTACTGAGATATGACAAAAAAATACTTTTTTTTAGTTTTTTAATAGTCTATTGGGAATATTTTGAAACTGGCATGACAAGTCTTCTGATAATCTAATGGTAATATACGAAAATATGATATGGTAATTTTTTTGATAATCTGTTGGTAATATGTTGAAACTAGTATGGCAAGTCTTTTGATAATTTATTGTTAATATGTGAAGATCTAGTATGATAAGTTTTTTGATATTCCATTGGTAATATTTTGAAATTGACAGAAATGGACTCCAAGTTTCAATGGTTTCCTAAGGCTTTAAATATATCTCTCTAGACACCAATTTTTTCTAAATGAGTACTTCTCTCCAAAAAAATTCTAGCTATGAATTTACCCCTAAACAACAACTTTTGGTTTTTTCATAGGTGGTAACTAGTCAATCAAGATAGAGTCATTGCCCTTTTTGTTGGGAGGTCCTCTCAATGGGCCAGCGACTTTGTGGTTCCTATGGTACTCCTCATAATGAGTTTTAGGGATTATAACTAAGCACTTCCCATAGTTATGTGGACTATTATATACCCTGATCTAAAATAGATTATAGTATCTAAAGCAAAAAAAATGTAGAAAAATAGAAAAATAGGATCCTCCTACAAAAAATTAATGAAAATGCGTGAAATAATAGATTTATATAAATAGGATAAACACTAAAGGTATTATATTGATCACATGCCACTTTGAGAGGGAAAACTCCTTTGAGAAATCTCAATACAATAAATTTGTGGATGCCTTCATTGGCCTCAACACTTACTTTTATACTAAGTCTAATCTAAGAAACTACTACTTCCCATGAAGTTGAGATTAAAAAAAATGCTCATGGGATGAATTAAAAATCATATGCATCCATAGAAACTAACATACTAACGAAGTAAAGAGAAGGGATAGCACAAGCTCCTAACATTATAGGTATACACAATAACATGATAACCTCCTTAGTTGGTTTGGTCATTTTTCCCTTGGTTCCAACCATTATGTTGTTGTCGTTATGGTTGACATTGTTGTTGTTGATTTTGAAATGGATTTATTTGCCATTATTGTTTCTTATATTGGAACTGATACTGGTTATTTTTATTTTTACATTGTGGAAATATATTCTAGTAGATACCCAAGTTAGATTAGTCATAGGAATATGGGTGTCTCTGTCTATCTCTCTATTTTTCAGCATATTCTCAATAAAATGCCTGAGTTGGATACACCATCTTATGTAATGTCCTATAACATGATGTTACTCACAAAATTCATGTTCCTTGTACTAATCAGGAAAAGGAATTCCTTTAGGGAATGGCTTTGGTATGGTCTAATTGATGATATTTTCTTAAACTAATCTCTGAAACACAAATTCAATATGCTCACCAAAATCACTAAATTATCTAGAAATGTGTGGTATTCTCCCTTTTATATCCTAAATTTTCATCCTAAGTAGGTTTAATCTAGCCTCCTTAAATTTGGGATAACATTGAAACACCTTACATGACATGGGTAACAATGCTAAGAGGTGAGTCTCTAGATTATGGGCTAGCTCCCATGTACAACACCTAAAATTAATCACTAACTTACTTATTTTGAAGGAAAGGG
Organism: Torreya grandis; assembly: GCA_037957365.1. Taxonomy (NCBI): domain Eukaryota; kingdom Viridiplantae; phylum Streptophyta; class Pinopsida; order Cupressales; family Taxaceae; genus Torreya; species Torreya grandis. The sequence continues at coordinate 2,076,237 of JARHVA010001040.1, read as the reverse complement.
GATATAAATATATTAAAACTAATCTAATGGAGGTGACGCACCAAGATAAACTTTATAACTTTCTTGAACCTTCCCTATGGAAGACAACTTACAAAACTAATCTCAAAACTGAAGGTTTTCCTAACAAAAGTGTTTCAATATCAAGGTAGAATTCAATGTATCCTTCAAGTTGGATGAATAATAGGTCTCATAATGGGCACTAATAATATTAATTAAACTTAAAAACAAAAAAATCATACATCTACACATCATATGACCTATTAAAGGGTAGCTTGCTCACACAAAGCATGAAGGAGATAGATGAATGCAAGGAAAAAGAAATATCACTTGTCACACAACAATAAAATACTTCACACACTTATGCAAGACTTTGAGAGACTAAAACTATTTTGAAATATTTATCCAAAGGAAAATCAATTTTCAACTCAGCAGGGCTTTTCCATACCAATGTGTTGATCTCTTACGATGCCAAAAGAGGTAACATATATATAGAAATGAGGGAAAGAGAAAGAGAGAGGCATAAAAGAGAGAGATTTCCAAGTGTCTAAAATATCTACAAATAATAATGGAGTTATGGAATAGCCTCAATATATTTACAAGGGCATGTATTCCTCTTTTTAAAATGATTCATCTCACAAATGGCAAAGGAGTTTTAAACTTGGCTTCATACCTTGATCTTCCTCTTTAAATTTTCGCCTATTTTAGCTTAGAGAGTGAAAAGTGGTCTTATTAATCATTATACCACCATTAAATGATTTTATACCTTGTATTTGACACCTATCATGCATTTATAAACTCTCTTATACTGAAATTTTAGTGGCAATCATTACATAACACCTTAGGTGTTTTGAAACTCCTTTGTCTACTATGTGTCTCCTCGCTTGAGAGATTCAAAACTTGAATTAATATTAACCAAGGAAATATTTATCCATGAATGTCATCTTCATGCCTTATCAGACTTGAGATAATTCCTTTGAAATCCTCAATCACTCATCAAGACCTCATTTTGCACGTTAATCTCTCATTAGCCCTCAAATCCTTATAGCCCTGAAAACACACAAATATCCTTGTGTGGAAGGATGTACAAATGATATTTTAAAACTAAGGGTATTTTTAGTACCAAAAATTCCATTACATATCCATGATAAGTTTCATGACTTGAAACAAAGTGTAAGTATCCTTTTCTATTAATATCTCTCTCTAATTAGGCCTAGAAGTTGAGTATTTGCTCCACAAACCTCCCATATATGTGAAACCCCATAAAAGTGTGTGAGTCACTTTTATCATCATACGACCATGATCTATGTCAATTTTAGGCTTTTGATACTTTGTTTAGATATGTACACCATGAAATGGCCGAAAAACCTATCCTTTCTTAAGCCTTTTTCACACTGCCTTCAACAACTAGACTTGTAGGACCACTTTCAGGGTGGAGTTTACATATTTTTGGACTTGGAGAGATAGAATACAACCCAAATCATCTCTCCCAATGGTTTTCATCAGTACATGATCTTCTATACCCTATTTTAAGCTTAAAACCTCACAAAAGTAGAACATTTAATGAGTCCATATAGTTGAAAGTATATCAAAGTCATGATGAGGACTTCTCTAGAGTCAATAATGATGTCTGAGAGGTTTTAGGAGTATTCCAATTCATCTCAAGTCCTTTAGAGGCCAATATATCTCACTAAGTCATTATTAGGGTTTTAAGAGTGTTTAAAGTGGTTTGAGTTCTTAATGATTTTTCATAAACCCTAGGGCCTCAACTCTTAAACCAATGCCATAAATTTCAAGTACACAAGTGTCCTAAAATACCCTTAAGTTATATATTTACCATGAAATTTGTCCATACAATTATAAGCAACAAAAATTGTTCTTTCGGTCTCTATTATGCCATTGGAGAGTGCTCTACTATCAGAGGATTTGCCAAGGTCTGAATAATGAGGATGCACGAGTCATGGTTGCAAAGGATGAAGAAAGTGAATACCACAAAATGATAAAGTAAATGAAATCAAAAAAGAGACAATTTGGAGAAAAGCCAATATTCCATTAACGTAAGATGCCCAAAGTGAAGAATACATATAGGAGAGCACGTAAGTAACTCCTCCACAAAAGGTGCTAAAATCACCCCAAGAATAAATTGTAACTCCTCCATGAAAGGTGGTGACAGGGTGCTAAGAATAGAGAAGTAACTCCCATACCCAGAATAGCCAGTCAAAGGAGTTACTTATGACATTCTTATGACACCTATGACACATCTATGACACACATCTCCACATAAGCTAGCCTATCCCACGAATGTAGGAAAACTCCATGTATGCACAAATATATAATATTCCCTAATTAAATAATAGGGAAAAATAAAAACCTACACTAACACCCCCCCCATAAGCGCAGCTTAGGTGGGCAGTGTGGAAATATAAAATGGGTCCCGATCAGCAAGCCTAATGAGGTACCCATGTACAAATGCAATCTCTCATAAGATAGAGAAAAGGAGAAAACCCATAAGAAAAAACTCCCCCCAAAAGACAGACATAAAAGAAAATGAAGAGGATAGTGGGCCCCCAAAAGATGATGCTGTTGCAGATGTGGATCGTACCCCAAGAAGAGCTCATAGATGAATGAACTTGCTCTTGATGAAAGGTTTGGTGAAGATGTCTACAACCTGCTCTGAAGACTAACAAAATATCAAGTCAATGACCTGACTATGAATAAGCTCCTGAATGAAATTTATGTGAATCTCTATGTGCTTGGTCTGCTGGTATTAAACCAAATTCTTGAAAATCTGAATGGTACTCTAGTTGTCATAATAAATGATGGTGGGCTACCTGATAGGAATGCTAAACTCAAAAAGTATCTCCTGAAGCCAAATAGCCTTAGTAGTTTCATTAATAGCTCCCCTGTACTCTACCTCTGTGGATGATATAGCAATAGCATTTTGCTTCTTACCAGACCAACTGATAGGACCAAAACCTAGAAAGAAACTATAACCAAGAGTGGACTTACAAGTCTGTGAATCACTAGCCTAGTTTGAATCTGTATACCCAATCAAGTCAGCCTCTATGCCAAAACCTATAATGAATCCCATATCTATGTGAACCCTGTATGTAATGCAAGATCCTCTTAGTTGCTTTCCAATGTAGCTCATGAGGTTCCTGTATAAATATGGAGACAAGTCCCACTGCATATGATATGTCAGGCCTTCTGTGAGTCAAGTAGATGAGACTACCAACAAGTTGTCGATACCGAGTGACATCAACTAATGGTGAAGAATAGTCAGCCTCAAGCTTGACTCTTGATAGAAAGGGAGTCAGAGATGGCTTACAATCAGCCATGTGAAATTAAGACAATAAATCAAGAGCATACTTAGGTTGTGCAAGAGAAATCCCTGAATTTGACTATGAGATCTCGATGCCAAGGAAGTAGTGCAACAAACCCAAGTCTGTCATGTCAAATCTATCTTGGAGAGATGCCATCACCACTACAATAGCTAATGAAGAACTCCCAGTGATCAAAAGGTCATCAACATATAGAACTAAAATCAGGAGTGAATCATCTTGCTATAAAAAGTAGACATTAGAATCAGAATGGCACCTAGTGAAACCTATTGTGAGAAGCAAGGAATCCATCTTGGCATAACATGCCCAAGGGGCGTATTTGAGGCCATAAATAGATTTCCTAAGTCTGCATACTAAAGAAGAATCTTGAACAAATCTTGGTGTCTGCTCCATGTAGATCTCCTCCTCTAGGTCTCCATGAAGAAAGGCACTCTTCACATCCATCAGGTGCACATCCCAGCCATGTGTTGTGGCAATAACTAAGGTGAGTCGGATAGAAGTCATATTTGCAATGGGTGCAAAGGTCTCTGAGTAGTCAATGCCTGCCACCTATGAGAAACCCTTGGAAACCAGTTGTACCTTGTACTTATCAACCAACCCATCTACTACAAACTTGGTCTAATATATCCAACTACATCGAACCATATTCCTTCCCTTAGGAAGTGAAGTCAAGTCCCAAGTGTGATTTTTGATTAAGGAAGAATATTCTTCTTCCATAGCATTATCCCACTTAGGTACCCCTGATGCCTCTTAAAAATTTTGTGGATCTGAAATTGAAGCAAAGAAGGCATGTGGATCTCTCTAATAATCCCCCCTAGTGCATCTATCATCTACTAGATCTCCTACCCAAGTGTCAACACTCTCAAGTGTCTATCTGGCCCAAAGTGGCTTGGAAGTGGGAGAGTCAGGCGCTAACTCCTCATCCTCTGACTGACTAGAGGTGGATGACTCTGCATCACTATCCTTGCTATCTAAACTCAAAGAAAAAGAAGATGTTTCTGGATTAAGAACCTGTTATGGCTGATTTGAATCTGAGAAATCATCATGAAGAAGTAGATCCGATGAGGGAGAAGAAGTGCCAAGTGTTGAGTCTCTCCTAGGACTCTCCTAAAAGTGGACACTTCTCTCAATGAATAACTCATGAGTGGTCAGATTTAGAAGGTGATACCCCTTAATACCATCTGGATATCCTATAAAGATGCAAGGCTTGGACTGATGTTCCATAGATTTGCATTTCTTCTTCGGTATGCGGACCATGGCTGTAGATCTGAAAACCCTAAGGTGCTCAATATCAAGTTTCTTTTTATGCCAAGCTTCAAAGGTTGTTATCCCTTTTAAAGCTTTATGAGGAACCTTGTTTTGAATTTAGCAAGCACAATTGATGGCTTCGGCCCAGTAATGTGGTGCTAAGGATTTGGAGTGAATCATACAGCTACCCATATCTTTCAAGAACATATTTTTGTGTTCTGCAACCCCATTCTGTGAAGAACTGTAAGTGACTATGTGCTTCAAATCAATCCCCTCTATGGTGCAAAATTACTCAAACCTGTTGTTGACATACTCTCCTCCATTATCAATTCAAAGAACCTTGATGTATTTCTTACTTTGTTTCTCAACAAGAGCCTTGAAGTATAGAAAATTTTCAAACACTTCAGACTTTTGTTTGAGAAAATATATCCAAGTGTACTTAGAGAAATCAACAATGAAAAGTGAGGATGTACTTGGCCCTTGTGAAAGATGGTTTGGGAAAGGGTCCCAATACATCACTATGGACTAACTCCAAAGGTTGTGAAGCCCTCCAAGCTTTGCCTTTGTCAAATTTTGCTTCAGGATGCTTCCCAAGGGAGCACCCATCGCAAAGTCCTTTTGAGAATTGGACATGAGGCAAGCCAATGACCATGTCATTTTTGCAAACTTGTTCAAGGTAGTAGTAGTTAAAGTGGCCAAACTGCTCATGCCATAATTTTTTAACTTCATATGAATGAGTCAACAATGTTGTTGGAGAAGAATCAGGTGCAAAATGTGAGAAGGTGTATAACCTTGCTTGGTGATCTGCCCTACCCACTGCCACTGTAGTATCATTATGCTACTCCCTAATAGCCATTGAATCTGGTGAAAACTCAACTCTCATGCCCCGACCAATGTGAGTGATTTGGTACATTTATAGGAGATTGGTTGAAATAGAAGGAACACTTAGAACATTATTGAATGTTCCTCCTTCCATTTCAACTGACCCTCTCCCTACAATGAAAAACTAATGTGTCATCACCCAGACTAATTGAAGTCATGCTACAAGGCTCTAAAGATGAAAACTCAACTAGGGAAGAGCCCATGTGGTGAGAAGCACCAGAGTCAATGACCCATAAATATGTAGAAGCTGATATGGCTATAAGGGCCTTGCCCTTTTCTTTCTCCTTACCCTTGCCTTTTGCCTTAATAGAATGTTGGGTAGATAAATTCTGCATGATGGACTCAGGAACACTTATTTGTGTTTCTCTAGAAGATGAGTTAGGTGATCTATTTGTTTCTTCATGCATTTATGTTCATCATGCCCTGTCTTCTTACAATAGGCACACTTAACCTTCTCCTTCTTAGGTTTAGCATTGGAGGAGGAAGACTCAGTGTTGTTTTTAGTAGGATTGTTGTTTTCTTTCTTCTTCTCCTAGTCCTTGTTCTTTTTCTTCTTCTCCTTTGTTGAAGTCTTATCCTTACCATTTTCAGCTATCAAAGCTTGGGGTTGAGTAGACTTCATTATGCCCATTTGTATTAGTTTATCTTTCTCCCTATTAAAGTTAGCAATGAATGAATCCAAAGAAGGCATTTTCCATGTAGTGCCAAGGGCACTTTTTGTGGCATGGAAAGTGGAGACAAAGACTGAATAGCTTGGACCTAACTTTGCAAGAATAGAAAGGATGAGTTGATCATCTTTCTTCTCTATCCCACATTCTTTTAATTGCAATATAAGGGCCTGAAACTTAGTGAAGAAGTCCTGTAGGGTGTCAAAGTTGCCAGGACTTAGACTTATGAGTTTGTTTTCGAGCTCATGACCTCTCATCTCATCAAGCTTCCCAAATAAGGTTTCTAGGGTGTCCCATATGTCTTTGGGAGTCTTGGAGGTTTCTAAATGGAAGATAAGTTTTGGAGACATGGATAAGCTCAATAATCCATAGGCTTCATCACTATGGTTTTACCACTTGACCTTTTCAGCATCAGTGCTAAGTTCTACTTCAGTACCCATGGTGATCCTGTACAACCCTTTGCTTCTAAGAATGATTGACATTTTTAAAATCATCCATTCATAATATTTGAAGGTTTTTAGGGGTTTAAGTTGAAAATAATCCATTTTAAGCTAAATTTAGGTGAAGTTGTGTTGATTGCAAGTTGTGAAATTATGCAGAAAGGAGAATGAAAGCAAAGATTACAAGTGCTGAAAAGCAATCACACCCCCCACCAAATGTTGAGCCCCCCCACCAAATATTAAATTACACAATCAAAATATGTTAGGCTCAGCTGAGAATGCATCTTAGAGCAATCAGTGCAAGACTTTAAGCAAAAAAGACGTCGGACTCAGCTGAAAATGCATCTCGAGAGACCCAAATTTTAGGCAATTTAAAAACTAGTGCATTTTTAACAAATAACAAGCCTACGTTGTGGAGAATTGAAATACAAACACTTTTGAAAAAAATGTTACCTGAATCTGAGCTACCGTTTGCAAGATATTAAAGATTCAATTTCCCGTAAACTAGTGTTTTTGCAAAAAATAGCATTAAAACATTAAAAAATACCTATTTTGAGAGAGAAAGTGGCCTTCTAACCACTCATTAGACTCAGCACAAAGCGAAGAATCTAAAGGAGGTCTTTGTGAGGGGGAATTAGCCTCCTGCCAACCCGGGCCTCACCCTTCGTCTTCGACAAGCGAAGATACAAGTTTAAATTTAAACACCCAAATTATCAAAACTTAAAAATTGTCTAAAATATTCAATACTCAATCAAATTGACTGATTTTTTTTAGACAAGTTAAATTTAACTAAAAAATTAAAGTAAAAGATAGAATTTAATGAATTTCCAAGTATTTAATTGCCCACATGGGATGCCAAATAAGGAGAGGGGCGCCAAAGTGAAAAAGTGCACCATTTTAAAAAAAATAGCAGTTCTGGCAGAAATTCCTGAAAGCAATCACACGAGCAAGCTGTGAAAATGGAATGCAGGGTTTTGCAGTCTTAGATTCTCTTTGCAATGCCAAGATCACAGAATGCCTTTAGCAGATCTCCACACACTCCTCCAATGCCCAGCAGCAAATTTTCTAGCTGCAGTCCAAAAAAAACACTTTTTCAGAAAAAAAAGATGACGCCAAGGTGGGATAAAGAGTCCCCAAGCTGCTCAAAATGTACAGATTTGATGCAAGGAGCAGAAATGTGATGCCAACTTGTTGGAAAAAGACTTTTTGCTACTGTTGAAAGTGCCAAGTTACGGAGAAAAAAGCAATATCTCCTGGAAATTTTCAAATTTCACAAAAACAATGCCTTAACAAAGCTCTAGATTTCAGTGAAAGCAATATCAAAATAGACAACCAGTTACTGGGGTAGCTATGATACCATATCAGAGGATTTTCCAAGGTCCAAATAATGAGGATGCATGAGTCGTGGTTGCGCAGGATGAAGCAAGTGAATACCACAAAATGCTAAAGTAAATGAAATCAAACAAGAGACAATTACATAGACAATTTGGAGAAAAGCCAATATTTCATTAACGTACGATGGCCAAAGTGAATAATACATATAGGAGAGCACGTAAGTAACTCTTCCACAAAAGGTGGTCAAAGCACCCCAAGAATAGACTGTAACTCCTCCATGAAAGGTGGTGACAGGGTGCTAAGAGTAGAGAAGTAACTCCCATACCCGGAATAGCTAGTCAAAGGAGTTACTTATGACATTCTTATGACACCTATGACATATCTATGATACACATCTCCACATAAGCTAGCCTATCCCACGAATGTAGGAAAACTCCATGTATGCACAAATATATAATATTCCCTAATTAAATAATAGGGAAAAATAAAAACCTACACTAACATCTACAGTCTTAGTGTTTGTTCATAAAGGTTGGAGACCTAAACTGACATATATATCTCCATAAGCCATTCTATACCATGCATAAGGTTATGGTCCCAATGAGTAATAGAAACTTGGTCTTGAACTATAGTCATGTACCTAGTGAAGCTCAAGGAGGTCTCACAGGCCAAATTACCACTTCCTTATCCTTTTCCTAAATATGCCTCTTTAGGCTTTGTAAAATCATTATTAAACTTCCAATGCCCTTAGGTTCTCATGTTACCCTTAACAAATCACTTTTCTCCTAATTGTCCATATAGATTTATGTATGTGGTCTTAGGCTTACCATGCCTAAACAAACCTATCAACATTGGTACCCTCATCATTGACTCAAATGACTATAGGGTCATACCAAAATTAAATAATCATTATAATGTGACTTGATTATTTCCATTGACCTCTTATTTTAGACCAAGTAGGTACCTTAACTTGACAAGATAAGCCTATAGGTGTTAATTAAATGTATATATGTAGGGATCAGGTGATTTTTGTTTAGATCACATCCTCTAATCATAATTTGAGTTTATATGACCTCAAATGACTCTTTTCACTTTTCCATTCACTCACCTAAACTCCAATCTCACTATGTGCACTATGTTTCCTCTTTAAGTTTGAAACCAACTTGATTTACTCAAGCAATCTTGTAGGTGATGCTTTAGGACTTAACTACAATTTTGGGTTTAAGACCTCAAGTACAAATCACTAGGAACTTTAATGATATTCATCTCGATATTTTTAATTTAGTGATCTTATTGTGAACCTTTTCCACCTCTTCAAAACCCCACATCTTCAAAAACATACACCTTCTTTCTTGCATCTGTTTAATATATGGTTGTAGGTGGTGATTGAGATTCTTTTGAGTGTTGAACTTTGAAATGTACTCTTTTGAATTAGATCATTGGCACTTTGATAGTGATTGAAATTCATTTAAATATTTTTCATATTCAACCTAGTTCTCTCCAGGCTTATTAACACTTTCTATTTCCTCAAGCATACATGTTTTGCCTATATTTTACCTGTAGGTCTGTATGAGTCATTTGATTCTTCAATGCACTTGATCATCACATGATAATTCTATAAGATATTATATTCCAGATTAATATATATCATTTTTTATTTTCATCTCACATTTACTTTCTCAAATGTTCTCAATGATGACTTTAGGTCTCAAATTGTTCAAGCTTACCATTTTTGTTTATAGGTGGTTATTGTGTGTCTTGACCTTAAACCTTATCACCACACCTCCATTGAACTTAAAATCTTCCAAGTGTGGAAACACTACATTTTATTCACTTTTTGGATTTATAAACTTAGTTATTAATGCACATTTATTTTATTTCTCATGAAAAAGAGACCTACAGGTCTGCAAACTATAGGTCTACTTTTTTCATGATTTAGGCCTTCATATAATACAAGTTTGATTTATTGATTCCTTAAGATGTATATCTATTAATTTCTCACCTTTTTCATGAGTTCAATACCATCATACACCTTTGAACAATGCAATATAATACTTTTACAAACCATTTTTGGGGGTAGCTCCAAAACACAGTCTTCATTCATGGAAACATAGATGACACTTGGAGGATTGGTATGAAGTATCCATTCATATTAGAGAGTATTAAATGGGCTGGTAGGATGGTGTAAGACATAAAACCATTAATTTTATGCATTAAACTCTATCAACTCCCCAAAAAACTTTAAAATGTGAACTATGACATATCCTTCTTAGAGGCTTCTCTTCATCCCATGGAAGTTCACATGTGTGATTCTAATGAAAACACATGTGGAATGGATGTTAATACCTATATATATCCCCTAAAACACTTTCCATGCTTTAACAATTTTTAGAGTGCATAAAAATGGTGTAAAACATGAGCCTATGGGGTTGAGTAGTTATTTTTTATTGGCTATATTGTTAATGATGGTTCATATAGCTCAGCCCCTCAAAGCCTAAAATATTTTCATGAATATTAAGCCCGTGACAATTCCTTCCTATGCCTAGAATCATTTTATCCACTCCACTATATGTTTACAAAATAATAAAAAAAACATTTATCCTTTTTGAGCTTGTGAAAAGCTCGATTGTCTACATTTTTTAACCTTCAAACACCTATGTAAGATCATTTTCCATGTGGAAAAGTTAAATAGACACTTTCACACACATTTTCACCTAAAAATAGATCATCTAGGCCATACAAGTGACTTAAAACTACTTATTTTGCATGATTCTCCATCTTTGGATGTTGGTTTACCAATTTCTCTAACTCTAACTATTTTATGACCATTATTTGACATCAGGTACATTATGAGATTTCTTTAAATGTTTTCCTTGAAAATAGTATGTAGAATTCTTCAACTTTGGCTTAGAAGGTAAATTAAAGAACTTGGGGTGTATAAAAACATGATAAAAGATTAATACATCACTATATAACTTTAAAGGCATAACTACAACTCATTTAGTGATCATCATAATGATTTGATCTTTAACACACATGACAACAAAATTAGCTTATATATGACCTTTGAAAACTATACAAATGCATGAAGGGACCAAAACCTTAATTAATTCTAAACAAGGATTTAATTGACCACTAAAGGACCTAGGTGACCATTTACAATCTTGGAAGGCCCTATGAAAAAAATTTGAACTATAGGGGTTGACTCATTTTGACTCAGGGGTCAAAATTGGTCAACGCTTTTCAAAAGAGCAGATTATAAGTGGTTTTGATTTTTTGGTAGTTAGTTTTGTGGAGGTCTTGGTTGAATGTATGAAGAAGTGGTTGTTGAGTGGGTAAAAGTAAATGGACAGCTAGTGTTCACACCATCTGAACATGGCATGATTTAGTAACCCCATTTCCAAAAACATTTTTACTATGGTTATAGGGTTTAGGTCTCTCATTGTTGTTGCCTTGAGGTGGACTTAAAGTTGGTATTTTAATTTGGTTTTGATTATAGTTATGACCTTGGTTATAGTCCTGGTTATGCTAGCCTTGATTTTAATTCCAGCTCTGATTAGAAGAGGATAGATTTATTATCCCTTTATTGACAAGTACTTTCTCAATTTATATTCCTTTCTTTATAATCTCATGAAATGTATGAGCACATTTTAACTCGAGATGGTAAGATATCTCGCTATGTAGGCTCCTAGTAAATATTGTAACCAACTATTTATCTAGCAGATTATGATTAAAATGGATTATTAGTGCTCTCCAATGTTGCAAGTATGTAGCAAAGCTTTCACTAGTATTTTGTCTAGCTTGGTCTAAATCCATAATAGTAATCTCATGCTTGAGATTATATGAAAAGTATTGTACAAACTTATCTGAAATATCAACAAAGTCAGATATAGAATTATTTAGTAATTTTAACAACCATTCTAAGGCTTATCCATCTAGACTCCTTGGAAAGAGTAAAATCAAGTATATGTTGTTATATGCCACTAATTGGAATGCAAAAAATAATTCTTTTATATTCTCTTTAGGGTTGTCTTTGCCTCTGTATTTATCAAATTTAGGTGGTTCATAACCCAACATAAATGGTATTTGCATATATTCTATGTTGAATAGAAAAGATCATATTTCATCTAATTTAAATGTATTTATTTGTTTTCTAATCTATATTTTTTGAATTGCATCTATTGTAACTCTTAGGCAATGAAATCCTATGGAGTGGCCTATTATTGTTGAGGTTGTATGATCAAAGGTGGATTTCCCTTATCGAGGTAGGTATATTGTGGAATGTTTATTGAATTGAATAGATGACCAAGTATGTCTATCTATGCATTGGGATTATATTTTGAATATGGAATACACTATTATTGAAACATATTTTAGTTTATATTGGCTACATAACCCTGGCTAATAAATTAAGGTTATGGTAATGGCATTTGGCTCCATGGAATGTGTTGGTATTTTTTGGTTTGGGAGGGAAGGTAATGCCTATTTGTTGAACCTTATTGTATATAGGGAAAATGTTGATAGTTCCCTATTGTTAGAGGTGACGATAGTTTGATCATTTTTTCACTGGCAATACCCATAGGTAAAAGGTAATTATTGACTAGCACCTAGTGTATACACATAATATTTTTAAATTTTATCAATTACTAAAGATTTTTATCTTGAAGGAACCTATCGAGTCTCAATATCTCTAAGTTCATACCTTAAAGGGTGTATCAAGAAATGGGTGGGTAGACCATTGGTGCTTCATAGGATTGTTGTTCCTTTTTTCCACTTATTATCAATCTTACCATCTCCTAAAAACATTCCCTTGAGCTTTGTCTCCTCTTTTGCACACTTATTCAATCTTTTACCACCTTCAGTACCCATTTTCCTAACCTAAAACCTCTTTCAATAGTTTACATGATTAGGTCAATTGGGTTAACCTTGTACTCTTATTGGTAAAACTTATTTAGGGTCTACATCAGCTCTTGGCCAAACTAGCTCGTGACCTAGTGAATTTTTGTCAATAATGATACTAGGTTGACTGATTCAACCTTGTTGGCTAAAACTTTTAGAAGGGTTTAGGGTTAGAGCTACCTATATAACACATCTATTTCACCATTATTAGATAGACATAAAGAGTTATTATTCATTTTTTATTCTTTAAAATATATTATTCTACCATATTACTAGAGGAGTATTAGCTGAGGGTTTCTACTTGGAGAAGAATCTAGTCCTGTGGATAAGTCTTGGATGCTTTGGCCTTTATTAGTGATGCTTACAAACTACAACAACCTCTTGTGAAGTATATTTGGCCAAGGGATGTATTTAGTCTTGATGGGTTCATCTTCTAGGGAAGTATCTCTAACTTTCCTCATCTATTTAGTAAATAGAAGTAACATAAGTAATGGCTTTTAAATAATACTAATTTTCTTCTCCATGTATTAGGGTCTTACATATATATATAGCTTAATTAGGAATATCTTATGTATGTTTAATTTTATGTTTACTAACCCCCTCTTTATGCCACAAGCTTTAGTGATTGCTAGATTAGATTTATTTGATTTACTTGTTATTAATATAGTGAAAATAAAAACATAGGACTTAGGTTTATCGCATGATTTTGCTTGACTAGAGGCTTTGGAACCTATAGAGTAAAATTTTTACTCTACGTTGCATTCTAGTTCTCAGTTGCACCCTATAGTTTTATTCCCGCATACCTTGGTCGTGGCAGTATAAGTTTGAAAAAGAGTGTGGGTTTGTTTCTTTTGATTCATTTTCCATCTAAGTGTTGGAGGGCAATGGAAGCTGCCATGTGGCATAGTCTGAGCATGGGTTCTGGCCAAGTGGAGTTATCTGAGGCACCTTCCCTAATTTTCAAGAGAGCTACAGAATGTGCCATGTATACAATAACAATTTAGTGGAATGCATCACGTGTCGGCATCCACATCTCATATTGGCACCCGTGTTTCATTCTATTTTCTAGTGAAGGTTTTCAACAAGCTAAGTATTAGGATCAGGCGGAAATCACCAAGTGGCATTCATAGAAGGCCTTGGACTACTTTTTTAAAAGAATAGTGGAAGTCACCACATGTCGGCATCTGAGAGACAGTTGGTTCAATGCCTAGGTTCAATGCCTTGGTTCAATGTTTTTGGTTCAATACCTCAGTTAACGTGTAAATGGCATGCAGTGTTGAACCATTGAACCATTGAACCCTTGAACCAATTTTGGTTCAATAGGTGGTTCAAGGTAGTGTCCAAGAAACCAAAGGGGTCATGCACCCTTTTGGAAGGCAGTAGGACATTATTTCATTTTTGTTTAAGTGCCGAAGATGAGCAGAGGCCACCAAGTGTCACTTTTTGAGCCCCTTTCTACTCCATTCCTGAAAGAAATGGGAGATGCCACATACCCCTAGTAAAAAGAAGTGGAAGATGCCATGTATCTTCCCAAGAACAATAGAGGCTGCCATGTGTCAACTTTTGAGAGATCATCTTCAAGTTTCATTGCTAAATAAAAATTGTGGTGGGTCTCGGGTGTTATTTCAAAGGTCTGCGGAAGCTGCAAAGTGTCACCATCCATAGGAGCTTAATATGTGCCCTAAATAATTCTACAATGGGATGTAGGGAAAATATAAAGTGCCATGTGTCTTTGATATATCAGGCAAAAGCTTCTAAGTGTCATCCTATGATTTTTCCTAAGAAATAAGAAGATCTTCAGGGAATAGACTAAGTGTTCTTTTTCATTTCAATAGAATAGAGGGTCCCATATAGGCACTTCCAACTCAGTTAGAGTTTAGTATTGGGCCATAAATTTGGGAACACATGATCAATCTAGAGGGAGCTAGAGTTAATTTTAGTAGATGGAACAGTTCGTCGGGTAGATTTTTGGGGCTAACAAACATTGAAAGCACTGTCTGTTTGTCCCCTATGAGTTAAGGGCAGAGTAGAATTACACGAGAAAGGGGATGATGGAAGGAGACATCTAAGGCTATAAAAAAAGAAGATCGATTATCAAAAGAAAAGAGGGAGGAGACTTTATAGAGTTTTAGGCTTTCTAGAGTTGGTGACTGAGTAATATCATTTGCCTTTGTCTCATTTTCTTGAGTTGTAAAGTTGATGTAACTGTGCATGTTTCTGTGCCTTTTATGTGGTTGAAAGAATTAAGAAAATTGAAATTCTATGCCTTTGTTGATGTTATCTATGTCATTTACAAAAGTATTCTATACTTTAGATTTTCTAGAGTTGTGATTAGGAATGTCATTTGCTTTTGTCTCATTTTCTTGAGTCAAAAGTTCTACATAATTGTATGTGTTTCTGTGCCTCTTATGTGATTGGAAGATTCTTATAAGAATATTGAACCCTATGACTTTATTGAAATTTTCTATATCTTAGCAAAATAAGTCTCTATTGTGAGCCTCTATTTCTATTATTTCAATCTTTTACATTGATCATGCACTTGTTTACTCTTAAATGTAAATGAATCCTACATATAGTCTCACTGTGCTCAAGATTAGGATCAAATTACACTCAGGTGCATCACCATAGTTAGGTTTCATTTCCTACATTTGTGTTTCTATTTAATTTTCTATCCTTTTTCCCCACACTTGGTACAAAAGAAGAGACTAGCTTCTCTAAAATATGGAGGTCGTTTCAAGCCGCAATATCCCATAGCTTGAAACATCACATTGTTGTTGTTTAGAATCAAGTGCAATTTTAAGCATCAACAATTTTTGGCACACTCGGTGGGACCAATCTTGAAGTTTCTTTCAAGACTGTATGAACCTGAGAGTTATGAGGAGTCAGAGCTATGGACCAGTCACTAGATCGCAATCTACTACAAATCTAGGTATTCTTTTTCCACCTCTAGTAACAAGTCCAAGGAGAAGAGCTAACCAATTTGTACCAATACTAAATATGGGAGCCCCTATACCCCTAAGAAATTATGTAAGTTTGAACACTAGTAGCCCTTAATCCTCCCAACACCACCAGCTATTTGGGACCCTATCTTGATAAATGCTCTAAAAGCTCTACCCAAATTCAGTGGGCAAGACTCAAAAACACCTGCAGAACATCTTCAAGATGTATCAAATGTATGTGCCATACATGTTGTCACACAGCAAAATGTGGCCATAAGGTTATTATCAGCTTCTTTTAAAGGGAAGGCTTTAGAATGGTATCGGTCTTTGACCCCTAATACTATATCTACATGGGACTAGATCAGAGATTTGTTTTTTGAAAGATTTGCAGAGAAAGGTGATAAGCCTTCCTTGTTGCAGCAGTTAATCACCATTCAAAGGGGACCACAGGAAGACATGACTGACTTCAATACCAAATTTCAAAAGACTTGGGATAGAATCCCTACTACAGCTAGACCACTACTAGGTATGGCCATAGTTTTCTATCTCAAGGCTTTGAATTCAGATATATCTATTATGATTTAGTCACTTGGAGGACACACTTTGCCAGAGGCTTATGAATATGCAGTCAGAGCTGAGAATCATGTAATAGACATGGGAAAGTTACCTCCAAGGCCTCCCATGCCCATGTTCCCAGAAATTTCCTTGCCCTTACCTCAAGAAGTTCCTAAAGCTGTAAGCCCACCTGTGTCTATGTACACTTAGCCTCAACTATATGTGAAATAACCTGCCTCTGCTCAGTCATCTGAGATGGATGATATCAAGAACATCCTAATGACATTTTCTAATGAGATGATCAATATAAAGAGATAGCAGAATACTTTCCCTAAGCCTCCTTATCAAGGCTATTAAGAAAATAGGTTTTCATCCCAACCAAACCAATATCAGGGTCCTCCAAAACAAACTAACCATCAACCAGTGAATCAATTAGTTGCAGTTCCCACACCCTCACAAGCCATCCCTCCCAAGTCAAATAGGGAGATGGTTCTAGGTCAAAATAATTATGTGGAGGATACTAATGCCTAGTGTTTCCCTTATAATAATGCTCATACACCTAGAGATTGTCATAGGGGCAATCTGTAACAAAGGGTGGCAGAGCAAAGAAGAATGGATGGTCAATTTGCCAGTACCAATGATAATCAAGCCTACCAATCTCCCAGTATGCAAAATTCAGTCTTAGTAGCCCAAATGCAAGGGATGTCCTTGCAATAAGAGGAGGAAATAGCCTTGAAACATGCATTGTTATCATGGGTTGAAGATGAAGAATCAGTTTTCTTGAATGAGGCATCTACCTCCCAAAGACTAGTGGTACAATCAAATTATTACACCAAATCAACGAGGAGAATGATGGAGCAGCTTGAGTTTGTAAGTGGTCAAGTCATGCATAATCCTTCATCTCAAGGGTAAATAAATTTTGCTATTAGATAAGAAGTTCCTTAGTCAATGCAAGATCGGGGGATTCCTACCCAGATTCAAGAAAAAATGAGATATCCTTATGTCTAAAAAACTCAGTCTTTGGGACCAATCAATGTAGTAGACCAATTGAAGAAGACTCCAGCACAAGTGTCAATATGGGATATTTTGGCTATTCCTGAATAGAAGACACTGCTGCAAGAAGCTCTACAAGGCTAAGTAGCGTCCAAAGGTGTTGTTACCAAAGGAGGACCTGTTGAAAAAGAAAAGCTCAAAGGCACAGTTCCTCAACAGAAAACAACCTTTATGAATGATGCAGCACAAGTAAATCTAAGCTAGAGCCTTTCTATTTGACTCTGATAGTTGGAAATAAACTCTTGCATAATACATTGATAGATTCAGGAGCTAGTACAACTATGATGCCCAAGCAAATAACTGATGCTTTGAAAATAAAATATAAACCCCTTGCAAAAGGAGTTATGCAGCTAGATGGCAAAATAGTACAGACCATAGGGAGAATCAAACAACTCCCATTGCAATTATACACATGTCCCAACATAATTGTCAACCAAGATGTAGTTGTCATAGATATACCTCTTGTTTTTTGTTTATGTTTATCCAAAGACTTTACATCAAAAATAGGAGGATATATGTCTCTTGACTAGTCTCACCTCATCATGAAAACCAGATACAATTCAAAGATGAAAATTTTATCTAAACCACTGTCGAAGGACCATATCACCAATGAACCAATAACAAGGTTAGAAGTAGATCATGTCATGTTAAATAAGGAAGAAAGGATTTTTGTTGAAGATCTAGGTGACTAGACTGAGCATGATCAAGAAAAAAAATAGCCAATTGTTGGCTATGATGCATAGCAACCTGTATGGGAACTATGACTCTATTGGTTTGGGCACATACATCATTTTTGATGAGGATCAGGCAATCCCAAATGTTATAAGGGAAGAGGCACCTACTGCTCAAGATTCAGAGATTTGAACTTTGAATTTTGATGGGGCTAGAAGTAAACATGGTGCTGGGGCAAGAATTTGTCTTACTGCTCCAAATGTTGATAATATTTTAAGGGCCATCCAATTCCAATTTGCTTGCACTAATAATGATGTTGAGTATGAATATTTAGTACATGGGCTCATGTTGGCCAAGAAAAAGGGAATAAAGAACCTAGCAGTAAAAGGAGATTTAGAATTAGTAGTAAAGAAAATTAGAGAAAAGGCAGCAGCCAAAAATGTGAGAATGAGATCCTACAAATATGGGATTTGGGATTTGATAGAAGATTTTGAAGCTTTCAATATCGAGATAGTCCCTAGAAGTCAAAACTTTAAAGCTAATAGGATGGCCCAGATTGGCTCACAATTTAACCCAGCAACTGGCCTATTATTTAACAATGAGTCAGTAAAAGTTATAGTGAGGCCGACCATTCTAGACAATGATGAGAATTGGCAAGTATTTAAAAATGATGATCAAGTAGTCTCTTTCTTAAAAAAATCAGATGAGTTTGTTGATCAGTTGCAAACCAACATTGAAGAGGCATATGGTGATCAAATTATATAACTGAGGACTAATAAGCTCCTCAAGGGATTGATCACCTTAGAAAACTTGTTTGACCTAGAGGATGTAAGCCTGGAAAAGAAAAGGTTCCAGGGAGACAAAGCAGACTATTTTGAAATAGAGGTGAGTGATGGGAAAAGGCTAAAAGTTGGGAATTCTACAACTCAAGAAGAAAAGAAAAGACTAATCGAATTGTGCCAGAGATATGATAGAGTCATAACTTGGAGCTATGAAGACCTTCATGGATACAATAGAGACATTATCCAGCACACAATAGAATTAACTGAAGGGTCTAAGCCCATTAGACAGAAATAGAGGCCAATAAATCCAAGGATTGAGCCTCTAATGGTAGATGAGTTGTAGAAACTTTTAGATTGAAAAATAATATTTCCAATCAAGCACTCAACCTGGGTATCAAATCTAGTACCAATTAGGAAAAAGAATGGAGATGTAAGACTATGTTTAGATTTCAAAGATCTAAATAGAGCTTCTCTGAAAGACCACTATCCCTTGCCCTCCATGGAACAAATTCTACAAACTATGGCTAGATCAGAGAGGTTTCCTTTGCTAGATGGTTTCTCTGGATACAATCAAATTTGGTTGGCTGATGAAGATCAATACAAAACTACTTTTACTACCAAATGGGGAACATTTACATACGCAAAGATGTTATTTAGCTTATCAAATGCAAGAGCCACCTTTCAAAGAGATATGGATATAGCCTTTGGTGAGCTTATAAATAGAATCATCCTAGTCTATCTGGATGACCTCACTATTTTTTCAAAAAATGCTGATGATCATTTTGATCATTTAGAATCTGTCTTCAAGAAATGTCAGGATTTTGGGATATCATTGAATCCCAAGAAATGCATCTTTGTTGTACCTCAGGGAAAATTATTAGGACATATAGTATCTAAAGTAGGATTTTCTATAGATCCTGAGAGAATCATAGCTATAATGAACTTACCTCTTCTAGTAAATAAAAAGGCAGTTTAGTCCTTTTTAGGAAAGATCAATTTTGTCAATAGATTCATATCTGATTTTGTAGGCTTGGTAAGACCAATGACACTCTTTCTAAAGAAAGACCTGGTCTTCAAATGGACTATAGAAGGAAGGAAGGCCTTTGAAGAGGTCAAAAAAGCTATCTCAACAGCCCTAGTGCTTAAAAACCCAAATTTTTTCAAGCCCTTCATAATGTATGTCTATGGAGGAGAGTCAAGTATTGTTTTTGTCTTGACTCAAAATAATGATAGGCTGGAGGGGGAACACCCAATAGCCTTTTTCTCAAGAACTCTTAGGGATTATGAGACCAAGTAAAATTTTGTGGAAAGACAAGCCTATGCCATGGTAAAATCCCTAAAGAAATTCAGGCATATGATATCAGGGAACAAAATTTTGATACTTGTAGCTCACCCAAGTGTTAGAGAATACATCATGGAGGGGGAAATTACTGAGAAAAGAGCTAATTAGATCACTAAGATCCTTGAATATGATGTAGAGGTTAGACCCACCAAGCTAGTCAGAGGTAGGGGTCTATGCCAATCTATAACCCAAGAGCTTGAAAAGATGTTACCTGAGGAAGTGGATTCAGAAGGAGAGACGGAGACGGTGCTAAAAATACAAGAGGTTGATCAAGAATCCTGGGTCAAAATCAAGATTATTTTTATAAAAAATGGGATTTTTCCAAGAGAACTCCCTCAAAATAAGAGGAGATATTATAGGATACAGGGAGTTCATTTTGTTTTAATTGAACAAGTCCTTTTCAAAATAAATTATGATGGAAAATTGTTAAGATGTGTAGAACAGGCTGAAGCTAAGAGAATACTACATGAAATGGATCATGGAATATCAGGGGGGCATTTTTCTACAAAGACCATAGCCATAAAGATATGTGAGGCAGGATATTTCTGGCCTACTTTATTTGTAGATTGCTATCAGCTGGTTAAAAAATGTCAATCCTGCCAATATTATATGGGGATGAGGAGGAATGCAACCATGCCCCTTAGTCCTATAATTATGGATGAACCTTTTGCTCAATGGGGTCTTGACTTCATTGGAATGATAAATCTAGTGTCTAGTATGGGTCACAAATGGATATTAACTACCACAGACTATTTCACCAGATGGTCTGAGGCAGTCCCACTTAAGGAAGCAACAGAGAATGTGATCCTAGATTTTCTAGGGAGTATCACTACCCATTTTGGGGCTCCTCACACCATAATTTTAGATAATGCTAAAGCATTCTTGGGGTCTAAAGTATCTGACTTTGCCTTGAAACATGGAATAAATCTGAATATTTCATCTAACTATTACCCTCAAGGTAATGGTCTGGTAGAATTAACCAACAAGAACCTGATAAGACTCATCAAAAGAGTAGGAGATTATCATCACAAAGAGTGGCATAAAGTGCATAATCTAGCACTATGGGCTGATAGAATCATGCCTAAGTAGGTGATCAAAATGTCTCCATATGAATTGGTATATGGAAAGTCTGATGTGATTCCCCTAAGCTTCGAGATCCCTGCTCTCCAGCTGATCAAACAAATTGAAATTGAAGAAAATGGCCCCATGCAGGTCAGACTCATAGAACTTTTGGAAGTTCAGAAAAAGAGAGATATAGCCCATGATTCATTGATTAAGCATCAGGGAATGGTTAAGAACTATTTTGATAAAAGGACTTCAAATCCTAATTTTGAAGTAGGCTCAATTGTTTTGAAATGGGATGCAAGGGCTGCCAAGCCGGGCTAGCATACCAAATTTGAAGCATTTTGGACTAGCCCATATAAAATTTTCGCGTGTAAGCTGAAGAATTCATTCGAGCTAGAGTCGATGGAAGGAGAACCTAAAGAGATTCCTGTAAATGGAATCTATTTGAAGCATTTCAATTAACTTGGGTCTTTAATGTATTATAGTTAAACAATTTCCCTTTCTCGCATTGTTTTTTTCATTATTTCCCCACTTTTCTTTTTGAATAAGTGTTTTAAACACATGTCAACGGCTCTTTTGAAGCTATAAACTTCACAATTTTGATCTAGCAAAAGGTGGAGTTTTCTTTTTGAGCAGGCTCAAAGATCCTGGGGGTCACCAGTAACTATATAATAAAATTTTTACTCTATGTTGCATTTCAGTTCTCAGTTGCACCCTACAATTTTGTTCCTGCATACCTTGGTCATGGTAGTAGAAGTTTGAAATAGAGCATGGGTTTGTTTCTTTTAATTCATTTTCCATCTAAGTGTTGGATGGCAGTGGAAGCTACCAAGTGGTGTAGTCTAAGCACAGATTTTGGCCAAGTGGAGTCGTATGAGGCACCTTCCCTAATTTTCAAGAGAGTCACAAAATATGCCACATATACAAAGCAACTCAATGGAACACATCATGTGTCAGTATCTATGTCTCATATCGGCACCCACATTTCATTCTATTTTCTAGCAAAGGTTTTCAACAAGCTAAGTATCAGGATCAGGCGGAAAGTGCCAAGTGGCAATCATGGAAGGCCCTGGACTACTTTTTTAAAAGAATAGTGGAATTCACCACGTGTCAGCATCTAAGAAATAATTGATTCAATGCCTAGGTTCAATGCCTTGGTTCAATGTTTTTGGTTCAATACCTCAGTTAATGTGTAAATGGCATGTAGTGTTGAACCATTGAACCCTTGAACCAATTTTGGTTCAATAGGCAGTTCAAGGGAGTGTCCCAAAAACTAAAGGGGTCAGGCACCCTTTCAAAAGGTAGTAAGACATTGTTTCATTTATGTTTAAGTGCCAAAGATGAGTGGAGGCCACCAAGTGTCACTTTTTGAGCCCCTTTCTACTCCATTCCCAAAAGAAGTGGGAGACGCCTCATACCCCTAGTAGAAAGAAGTGAAAGATGCCACGTATCTTCCCAAGAATAGTGGAGGCTACCACGTGTCAACTTTCAAGAGATCATCTTCAAGCTTCATTGCTAAATAAAAATTGTGGTGGGTCTTGGGTGTTATTTCAAAGGTCTACAGAAGCTACCAAGTGTCACCATCTGTAGGAGCTTAATATGTGCCCCAAATAATTATACAACAGGATATAGGGAAAGTGAAAAGTGTCATGTGTCTTTGATATATTAGGCAGAAGCCACCAAGTGTCATCCTCCATTTTTTCCTCAGAAATAAGATCTTTAGGGAATAGACTATGTTCTTTTCCATTTCAACAGAATAGAGGGTCCCGTATAGGCACTTTTAGCTCAGTTAGAGTTCAGTATTGGGCCATCAATTTGGGAACATGCTATCAATTTGGAGGGAAACTCGGCTGGAGTTAATTCTAGTAGATGGAATAGTTCACCAGGTAGATTTTTGGGGCTGGTAAACATTGAAAGTGCCATTTGTTTGTCCCCTGTGAGTTAAGGGTGGAGTAGAATTACGCGAGAAAGGGGATGATGGAAGGAGACATCCAAGGCTATAAAAGAAGAAGATCCATTATTAAAAGAGAAGAGGAAGGAGACTTTCTAGAGTTGGTGACTAAGTAATATCATTTTCTTTTGTCTCATTTTCTTGAGTTGTAAAGTTGATGTAACTATACATGTTTCTGTGCCTTTTATGTGGCTGAAAGAATTAAGAAGATTGAAACTCTATGCCTTTGTTGATGTTATTTATGTCATTTTCAAAAGTAGTCTGTACTTTAGATTTTCTAGAGTTGTGATTAGGAATGTCATTTTCTTTTGTCTCTTTTTCTTGAGTCAAAAGTTCTACATAACTGTACGTGTTTTTGTGCCTCTTATGTGATTGGAAGATTCTTATAAGAAGATTGAACCCTATGCCTTTGTTGACATTTTTTGTGTCTCAGCAAAAGAAGTCTCTGTTGTGAGCCTCTATTTCTATTATTTCAATCTTGTACATTGATCATGCACTTGTTTACTCTTAAATGTAAATGAATCCTACATATAGTCTCACTGTGCTCAAGATTAGGATCAAATTACACTCAGGCGCATCGCCATAGTTAGGTTTCATTTTCTACATTTATGTTTCTATTTAATTTTCTATCCTTTTTCCCCACACATGATACAAAAGAAGAGACTAGCTTCTCTAAAATCTGAAGGTTGTTTCAAGCCACAATATCCCATAGCTTGAAACTTCCCATTGTTGTTGTTTAGAATCAAGCACAATTTTAAGCATCAACAGAACCCTCTCTAATAATCTTGTTGTGGTAAAATATCCCTTAATTGGGTCTAGTGGATCCATAGTGGTCATGTTCCTAATTATCTAATGTATCCCCAATCAAAAGTGTAAGTAGGATCTATTTTCTCTAAGTTAGGATTGATTTGTGGATCTTATGCATTTTTTATTACATACATTTTTGTAAACCCAACATTAATATAACCCTTACAAGTTTTCTTTCACACTTTTAATTTTTATAATTTTATTATTTTTCTATATTTGTTATAGTAGGTCAACCAGGTCAGTATAGTTTCTAACTTATGTGCATAGGTTTAACATATATTTGAATCAAAATGACTCTATTATTTCCATGTAAATCTTCATAAGATACAAGTTACTAGATTGCATAGATTGACACAATAATATTATTCACTTTTAAACATCAGACTATGTCAAATAGGTCAACTTAGTCTCTTATTCAACTATAAAACAAAAAACTAGGTCCTTTAGGTTGACTTAGAATCATTGTTAGCTTGTATTTAACAAACCAGGTTGACCAGGTTGATATAGTCATCTTAAACAGGCTTCAGCAAATAAGGAATTGTAAAACTAGGTCGACCCAATCGACATAGTTGGCAAAACTTGAAAGCAACATTCAAGACATTTCAATAAAAATTTCACATTCCTTAGCATCTTCCAACCCACTAAGGTTCCTCTCTTTCTCTCTTTTTCAATTCATTTCTTCTTTATAGTTCTATTTTTCAAAGTTTTTAGTCTTTAAAATTATAATCATACGATAAACTAGGTCAACCGGATTGACCTAGCTCTATATTATATCTTCTTTCTAAAATATTAGGTCAACTTGGTTGACTTATTTATTAAATACTCTTGATTCTATAGTATAAAAGTGACCTTGTCAACTCTATTTTGTAATGTTTTCATACACTATCATCTAAACTGATTCTTTATTGTGCTTAAATTGAGAATTAATAATTATATGTTAATAATTAATTCACATTTTCACTTTCAATTGTTTTCATGCTCAGAGTAGATCACATAGTCTAATTAGGTGGTTTTTCTATATACTATTTATTTTCACTATTTTCTCTTTGTTTCACACACTACCAAATCACATAATTTCAAAATCCATTTAAACATTTGTCTACCCAAGGCCTACCTACTTGGATTTCATTACCAAGGGGGAAGTTAACTTGGTTTTCTATCCAAATATAAACATGTGGTTAATGGTATGTATTATAAAAACACCTGATACCCTTATCAATGTGGTATTGTGAAGTGAGGGGGTAGGCCCTAATACCAAGCTAATACCATTGGCAACATAGATCCCTTTCATCTTAAACATCCTAAAACCATCCATAGATTGATTTTTATTTCCCTAATTTCAACTAACTTCCCTATCACACTTAAAATAACACTTTATATAATCTAAAAACACTTGGGATGACCACTTAGTTAGCATTTACTTTTTAGTTGACTACTTGATCTCTGCTCATTATGTGTTGTTATGTAAAAACTTGAATTAACCAATGTTGGTGCAAGGTTTTGTGTTGTGTGCCCCAATTAGATAATTACCAATTATCTAATTACTTGTGTTTGATTATATTTCTTACTTACAATTTCATTTCAAAACCTTTCCCTATTTTTAGTACAATATCATGTTGTTTGACAAAATCTCTTATAGACTATCTTTTTCCCTATTTGTAGTAATCAGTTGACCTGGTCAACGCAGTACTCCTTCCTACCAATTAGGTTATAGTACTATGTCAACATGGTTGAGTCTGTACCTTATCTACATCCTAGATTATAGTATTAATTCAACTTGGTTGATTGGGTACCATTATGCCTTCAATTCAGAAATACTAAGTCAACCCAGTTGACTCAGTACTATTATTACTACCCTTGCTCTTTAGTATGGATGACTTAGTTCTCTATCTGCTCAACTTGGTTATCTATCTCTCTCTCTCTCTTCTTGTTTAACATCCTTGTTATGTACTCAAGAATCATATCCCCTTAAAAAATATTCTTGGATAGCTTGAATTCATTTAGACACTATATTGGGTGCTATTTTTTTCATATTTTTCTTTACTTCCTCTCTTTTGCTTATGGGGTACCTTATGATGCCCATCCACATTTTAATCTTAAGATGACCACCCACATTTCATTTTATAATCTATGGCATCTTATGATTCCCATCCCTACATCCGCTTACCCTTTGGGACATCTTTGTCATTCCCACTCTTAATCTACATGGCATGATACCAAACTAATTCAACTTCAAAATACTTTCTAAGACACAAGCTTATCTCTCACATGCTCATTCTTGATATAGACATTAACATATATTCCTTCCTTTATTTTCATGTTTTTTATATGCTATATATATATATATATATATATATATAACACTTTTTGCATGATACGTACATGGGTCTCACCCTCTACAACATATCTCTATGTTCACAAACCCTAGTCATTTCTTTTGGTCTTTTGGCTTCCCTTTTTTCTCATGAATTGCATTATAAAATCATGGATAGGACCTAGTCTTCTTCAATGTTTCATCCTCGTTGTCTTTATACTTTTTACACAATTTTTGGCACCCCTTAGGTTTCTCTTTTATGATTTATGGTATAAGACCATGGATAAGACCTGGCCTTCCTCACAAATACCATCTTTTTCTTATCTCATTTATTTTTCTAATAATTTTTGACACCCTCATATGTTTCTCTTATATGAGTTGTAATGTAAGACTGTGGATAGGACCTAGCCTTCCTCATATAATCACCATATTTTTCATTCCTTTTCTAGAATGTATTTTTCAATGGTTATGAGTTCTTGATCTTTGTTCTTAGCTTTAGCTTTTGCTTCTCTTGATAGATAAAATTTTCATAACAACCTTTGTTAGCATTTTTTCCTCCATTTCCCTCAATTTTATGATAACAAATCACACTTTTCTACCATTTGTCAGTATTGTATTACCCATTTTTGTGAATAACTTCATTCATTTCTACTTTCATGTAATTTTTTCATTGTTGATTGAGGTTAGATTGTTACTTCTCAATCACCAATGTTGTTTTCCCTTTTATGCACCTTTTTCCATTGATGATTGAGTAAAGAGTGTTACTTCTCACTCATCAATGGTTTTTTACCATTTGCTTACCCATTTTTTTAAGTAAGGATTGTTACTTATTTTATATTGATATTTGATTACCATTATTTTTGACATGTATCCTTTGTTTGAATAGGTGAGTTTGCCATTCCTACTTAAGGTTAACTTGTTTAATTTTTTTAGTCTTTAGTAGCCTTGGCTTTTCAATTACCTAATTTAATCTAAATTTTGACTTGGTCATTTAATCTAACATAGAACCTGTCACCCCAAATTTCCAAATTTCTAAGTATGTCTCATTCACATAGCACTAGTTATCATGGCTTTCTTGTGTTTGTTTTTGCTATTTAATTTTATATTATTGGGCTTGTTAAAAGTAGTCTTTATGCCCTCCATAATCAAAACTATAAACAAAACAGACAACCATATAGAAATAAAGGTAATTCAAGGTACATATCACATTTAATTTTCAATTATTTCCCTTTTTATAATTTAAATTTTAGTTATTTTATGCTTTAAAATACTGTAAATTTTTTAGACTCAGCGTTGTGTCTTATTATGTTCTTTCTCGAAGCGACATCCCTTGCTACACCTGAGTGACACATGATGAGATTTAAGTGGGGCATATATATACACATAATATTTTTAAATGTTATTAATTAATAATGCTTTCTATATTGTATGAACCCATCAAGTCTCATTCTCTCTAAGTGCATGCTTTAAAGGGTGCACCAGGAAAGGGGTGGGCATACCATTAGTACTTCACAAGATTATTGTCCCTTATTTCCACTTATTATCAATTTAACCAACTCCTAAAAACATTCCCCTAATATTTATCTCCTATTTTTCACACTCTTCTAATATTTTACCACCTTTAATACCCCTTTCTTAATCTAAAACCTCTTTTGATAGTTTACATGATTGGGTTGACCTTATACTTTTATTGGCAAAACTTATTTATAGTCTAGGTTAGCTCTTGGTTGACCTAGCCTATGGCCTAGTGAGTTTTTGTCAATAATGATACTAGGTCAACTGGGTCAACCCTATTGAACAAAATTTTTGTAAAGGATTAAGGTTAAATCTACCTATATAAATACATCCATTTTTCCATTATTAGAGAGATATCAAGATTTATTATTCATTTTTGCTTCTTTGTAATCTAATCTTCTACCATTCTACTTGAGGAGTATTAGATTAGGGTTTCTGATTGAAGAAGAATATAGTATTGTGGATAAGTATTGGATGATTTGGAATTTCTTAGTGATCCTTACAAACCAAAACTGTAGACATTCAATTCTTAACACCATTTGTGTTGAAATTATCAATCTTAACTCAAATTGTACTCAAATACACATTTTAAGTCAGAATCACTAAAAACCCCTAAATGGTTCAAAATTTTCATTTGAAAATGCTAATTTAGGCCAAAGTATCCCTAAATGTGGAATTGAATTTTATGTGATTCCTAACTTTGATCAATTCATTTCGAGTCAAAATGATGATTTTGCCTTTTTGTGCTCTAGATCACTCTTTTATTCTAATTTATATGTATATGTCACATACCTTTGTTATTTTATGCTGGCAACATCCTATATATAAATATTGTTCTAACATATCTAACATCACCTTCCAATTCTTCTCAAGTCAAATTACAACCTATTAATATGACTTTATGATCATTTTGATTAATTGAGGGCCAATTTCCAAAGAATTGCATAAATGTTGAGTAATCTTGTTTAATTCTAATTAATTAAAATA
Source organism: Torreya grandis (assembly GCA_037957365.1). NCBI lineage: Eukaryota > Viridiplantae > Streptophyta > Pinopsida > Cupressales > Taxaceae > Torreya > Torreya grandis. The sequence goes on along the minus strand of JARHVA010001040.1, from coordinate 2,047,445 downwards.
AAGAGTTTAAGTGAATTTTTTAAGAGGTTTTTGAATATTTATTTTTGGAAATTGATTCTTATTATCTGTATCACCTAGTGACATAATCTATAGGGTGGCATTGACAAGCCATAAATGCATAATATATCTAAATTATGGGCACCCATGCCTAATTAATGCCCCTTTCTCCCAAATCATTATGAGGATATTTCTAGATTTAATTTCAAATATTATATTAATCCATGGTCACACATCTCAATATTGATATGGATGATCATGGTTTATCTTAAACTACTTCCAAAATATATAAATAAGAGGGCATAGAACACCATTTCTTAAGCTTAATTGGGTAAACTTATAATGCTAAAATCTCTCCATAAGTCATTTGTGTTTTGATTATTGTGTCATTTACATATGGATAAGATTCATTTGATAAGATAGATTAGATATTTCTTCTATTAAGCATAGGTTATGCACATAGTCCTTGAGGCAATGGAGGAGCAAAGAAGCCATTATTGACAAAGACTAGAGCTCTAGATCAAGGTGAGAACATGATTAGAGCCGTTTTTGAGTAATGGAATTATTTGGGAAGGTAATGGTTGATTGTTTTCTTTAATTTGTATCTTGTTATCATTAGAAACCCCTACATGAATAGTTTGTCTTAGATTTTCAATTCCTATGTATTCTTTTTTAAGTTTTCATAATTAATGTTTGAATTTATCCTCTTCGTAATCCACTCTTTATTTTGGCATGCTCAGTGGGACACGATTGCACACCCCACATATTTGAACAAAAAATGGTTGTTAAAATATCTTTTATTTTTAATCTATTTACTTTTTATTATGATTTTTTATATGTTTTTCTTATTATTTTCATCTTAATTATCTCAAAAATTTATTAAAATCTAAGATTTAGTTTAGAAGTTATGACTCTTTTAGTGAATGTCACTTTTTGTTTTCTATTTTTCAAGTAAAAATGGATAATACAGAGTTAATAAAAAAATTTATTGAATTTTTTTAGACAGGTGATTTTTGGACCTATAAACAACCTATAAAAATTTTGTGACAAACTAATATATATTGTAAAAGTCATGTTCAAAATATGGACTGCTAGTTTTTATGTTTTGTGTGTTTAGTTTTATTGTTTTTAGCCTTCTAACTAGTGTTTTGCATGTTTTCATAAGTTTAATATTATGTTGTGTTTTATTGATCTAAAAAATATTTATGAGTACAACATTTTTTATTTTAGGTTCACAATTGAAACACAAACCTGAGAGCTTGTTTTCTAAACTTGCTTGTCTCAAAAACAAAAGAGCTTTAAAGCCAAACAACATTATGACAATTTTATTGCAAGAAATACTTAGAAAGTGATCAAATAATGATTAATTAATTCTTTTTAAACCTCTTTTGGATTATTAAAAATAATTAGGAATTTTTATATGGTGCTTAAATTAAAATTTAGGGTGTTTACTCGAATCATTTTGTAGTTGTTCTTTCAAAGATTTCTATCTTAAGGCCAAGGGGATAAAGAACACCACCAAATCTTTCATTTTAGTGCTTCAAAATTGAAATCACTTTCAAGTTTTTATTTTATGCAACTTATTTATTGTTTTCTTAGTTAGATTTTTTGTGAAAGAATGAAGTTGTGCATGTATGCTCTCCCCCCGTCCCCTATAGGGAACTTGTGGGATCAATAGCATCATATTCAACACAAATTGAGTTAGTCCAAATACATAAAAGAGATGTTTTTAAGGCTCTCCCCAAGACCCGCATGGATTGGGTGATATATAAACAACATCAAAGTTATTTTAATTAATTTTTATTTCATTACATTTTGGCTTGTGAGAGGGATTTCATCACCTCCCATATTTTCTATAGGGAAGCTTTAACCTGGGGTTTCATCTCCTATAATCATCTTCAACCCCTCTCCATGGGGGGTATATAAATTAGAATATCCTCATTGGGATGATGGTTTGAGAAGTTAAACAATCTCTGTTAGTAGAGGCTAAGCTTGGGATGTTTGAGCATGTTGGACATTTCACTACATTGAGCAAGTGATAAATGTAGTGGTTTTAAAAAGGGTAAAAACTTTTTACAACAGGTTAAATGATGTGGACCCAAATGACATATGCTTATCTTGTTTACTAATGTTAAAGTTGGTAGACATGAGATTCATCTATAAATATGTGAAACTTGTTAGTTTTTGTCAACCCCACTTTGCCACACCTTTTTATTTTAAGACTTATGATGGTTATTTAGTTGTATTTATCTAAATTGGTCTTAGATTACTTGGTCTTGTTTTGAGTCTAAATTTTTTGTTAACAAAAGGTCATAACCTAACACATTGTCCATAATTTCTTAAACAAGGAAGTGTTATGTTGTCCAAGTGAAAATCATTTTTACCTTATTCAAATTATCATCTAAAACATTATGTCATATCATCTATTTTGGTGCAATTATGTTGCCCATTTGAGTCTAGATTATTTGCCAAATTTTATTAAGTCCCTCATTGATAATTTAAATTTAGAATTGGACTTTTCTAGGTTTTAAAGGTTGATGTATTAAATTGGGTTTTCCATTTGCACTTGACTTGATTCAACATGGGTTCAATTTTTAGTTTAAACTGGAGGTTATTTACAGACTCATTATCACATCCTCATCTTGGTGGAGTCAATTCATCTTACGTATCACTCACACTTTAAGTCCTAGAATGTATTTTATATTACCATTCCTATTACCATGTGGTGATGTTATGCCACCCATTTGGTTCTATTTTTATACTTAGGAATTATTGTATGTTTTCACATCTTGAGATTTTTGGTTCACATTATCTCCTTCATGATCTTAAGGTATTTCTTTTAATTTTATAGTAACAACTTGTTAAACTTGAACTAGATTTTACGATATTGACTTATCACAAAAATCTGGGCTTTGGTGTACTAGTTTTCACCTTGGATTTTTGAGTTATCATACCCTCTTCTGATTCATATAATTCTAACTTTACCAAAGGGTAATTAAATTCATGAACACATTCTTCTAAATTATGTATGGTTCAAAGCCATCCTCCTTTTATAGTCTATTTGGTGCCTTAGTCATTTGTTTGGAAGAAATATCACAATCACATACCTTATTTAAAATATTTGAAAAACATAGTCCAAATATTGACAAAAATAGAGAACAAACCTTTCTAAACATGACTCAAAGGTACACTTATATCAAGGTCTCTTATGGCCCTAGTTGCAAGGTAGAGCATTATTATGAAAAATATTAACACTCTATCTTGTTTGGGGATGTCTCCCTCTTAGATCCTATTTATTGAATACCATTAAAATCCATGCCAATTATTGTGCATCATCCTCATCTTTTTCCTTTGATTTACATGTTGTACTTGAAGGTTACTATTTTTAGATATCCTCCTTCAATTTTCACACTGTGCTTGAAGGTTACCATTATAGGTTATCCCCCTTTGGATATGTCCGAGTGATCTAGCTCCATAATGTGTGAAGGTTGCCATTTTAGGCTATTCTCTTTAATTTTATATGATCAATCAAGCTCTAAAAAATGTGAAGATTGTAATTTTTACACCTCTTCCTTTGTTTTATGTGAACAACCAAACTACGTAGTGTCTAGTTATTACCATTCTAAAACTATAGCCCATATTTAGTGAGCCTATTATTGAAGAGTGTCAATTTGACAAACTAGTTATTATTGATCCCTTCTTCAATATTCTAATTTTTGGAGATCACATTATTGAACTATAAACCATTGTTCCCGCTAAACCAAATGTTCCCCACTATAGATATTTTGTACCAATCTTTGATCCAAAACATGAACCATTACCTCTTCAAGAGCCATCTTAGGAGGATCAAAATGTGTTCAAAATTGATTTTTTGTAACCAATTGTGAACTAAAACCATGATGTTATTATAGAAACACCCATTTGTGACAATTCAACCTATGATGAACCACCTATTCATATATTACCTATTGTTAAAGAGCCTCATCTCCTTGACAAACTAGTCTCTGTAGAGTTGTCTCTTGATCTTTTCCCACTCATTATGGAGTAAAAGTTTTATAGACAAAATTATATCAAGTCATCCCTTGATTGGTACCCTCTCTTTGAGGGGATTCACTTAGATGAGCCAGTCTATATTGAACCCCTCCTAGATGAATCACTTTTTATAGAGCCCATTATGCCATCACGGGCCATTACTTGTTCAATACCAAGCATTAAATAAAACATCATTATAGAAAAAACCATATGATATGAATAAAAAACATTAGATTTAGGTTATATTTTTGAATCAACATAAGATTTAGCATCAAAACTAGAATCAACATTAGTTATGACATCAGATTTAGAGCCCCTTATATTAGAATCAGATTTAGAAACAAAATATAGTATTAGTTGTTACAACATTGGTTACAATTGCCTTGTGGCTTGATTTGAATATGTTTATGATCCTTCCAAGGTTTTTTAGGATGATTACTTTAGCATCAACATGGGTTCTCCTAGTATATTCTATTAGGATTATACTACCATTCATCATACCATTATTCCCATCCAACATAGACATTACGTTGACATTCTACCTCCCACAAACATTGATTGGGATCGATAGAATCAAACTTTATTGAAATACATCCATCGTGGCATACCATTTGTAGAATATCATAGGGACTAGGACCAAATTTATGTAGATGAAGAACAATCTCCTAGTGAAACCTTTTTAGAGGTGATAGGGGACAAGCAAAGATCAAACTCAACATATTTTAGTAAAACATTTTTGAAGGTGCTAAAAGATAATCAAATTCAAATGTAAATATCTCTTCATGAAACTTTCTTAGATGAACTATGGTTTAATCAAGATGAATTCATTGGTAAAAAACTATTTGAGGTACCAATAGCTAAGTACAAAAGTTCTTTACTACTTGCTAAAGATGTTATTCAAGATCAAATTAGTATAGCTTATAATCTACAACATTATCAATTGGTACCTAATCTCAGGATCAAATAATAGAATAATATGGTGGACCTATCAAAAAAATCTTCAAAGGTTTTTGGCCCCACCACAAGTAAAATTATGTCAAATCCATAATCATCAATATTACATGTGACTGAAATCCCAATATTCATTTATTTCCCATTCATTATACATTCCATTATCATCCACCTATTCCTTACCCACTTATATCATTTATCCTAATATTATTTACCATCATTGACAATAATTTCCTTTATAGAGGATACAAGGATATATTGTCTCAACATTTGAAGGAAGTAGAATCAATGATTAAGGAAGATCAATAACACATTATTGAGATCTAGATCGGCAACAAGTTCTTAATAGAGAAGTTTTTCTGAAAGGGTGTTGGATAGAAAATTTATACCTGATAATTTATGTTGTCTCACATGTTGACTAGGTTGTGCATCTCCATGTTAATAGGAGCAGCAGAACCATTTTTCATTTTGCCATTTACCAGTTACCATTACCATGCCTTGTCTTTTGTGTGCAACCCTATATACCATTTTATTTTAGGCATTTTATACCATTATGTTCCATTTACTTCACATTTTTTTAACTATATGAACTTGAGGTCTTTCAAGACTATGTAGGAAATTCTCAATTTATATTGAGGACAGCTTGGTCCCCTTAGCCATGATCTTACCATTTTGTGAGCAATTGTTAAGTTTAAACACTCTTGCCATTTTATGAGTAACCTAATCCTTGCTATCATCGATTTGTAAGCATGTGTTGTTGCAGTTGGCTTTAGATGTTTATTGGAACTTCTACTCTTGGATGATCATCTCCTTGAATAATCAATCCCTTTTGCACATATTTTATCCTAGAAACACAAAAAATATTAGACAATGATCTACAAAATAGCAAGAACATTGTCTTACGCTTTTATACATTTTGATCTTCATGCTCTTGCCATTTTTTAAATATTTTATCCTACTAACTTTCCTCTACAAGTCAATTTATCACAAGCACTTTCCATTTTTCAAGATCATTCTTCCTTATCCCACCATGCCACTCTTTCCATTTTACAAGAAAATTCAATCCTATTGGCTTGTCATTCATCTCACCGACTTGTCTTTTTTCAAGACAAATCTCATTTGTTAAGTCTTCCCATTTCTTCTAAAACATTAATCATATGTTTTGATCATCACCTTTGTCTTCTATCTCACTTCTTGGGAGATCTACATTTGACCTAAAGTTTATATTGGAACATGCATCTATGGAACTATGTAGGTAACATCCAATTATCTTGTACATTTGGAGTCAGCTCAGCCAACCCCTTTCCTTTTCTTCTCTTCCCCTATTTCTTCTATAGTTTTTCTTCTTTAATTAGAGAAAAAGTCTTATTTCCTTGTTATTTGTTACATTATGGTGGAAAGTAACTCCTCTACCACACGTGTATGGACAGCTATTTTTAAAACTGCACTAACTTAGTTTTTATTTGTGTGTGTTTATTTGATTTTTATTTTTTTCTTGGTGTTTTGTTGTGCTTTCATGCCTCTTCATTTTTTATTCTTATTTTCTCCTTTTATTACTTCTTATCTCACCTTGGTTTTTTGTTTTCATGTTTGATTTTTCTTTTCTATTTTGTTTTCAATAATGTTTTGATGGTCCACATAGATCTTGATTATTTATATCTTGATCCTATGTTCCTAAGATGTTCTTACTTTTTGCTTTTAAATAATTTTGTTCCTACTTAAGCCTTAATTGTTCATATCTTGATTTTAATATGGGATCATTTATGTTTATCTTTTTCTTTGTCTTTGTTTTTTTATTTAATTGTAAATAGTTATAACTCTAGTTTTGGTCATTGTCTACCATTATCCTTAGTTATAGGTTTTCATATTTGAATTAGCTCTGTGCACTTGAAATGCCATGTTTTCATATTTTATTCATACTTATGATGCCTATTTTATTTTTTAATATCAATAACTTTGTGCTCTAAGTTCAAGTCTTAACATCAACATAGCTCTGATGAATAGGTCTCAAGAACACTATGCATAAACTAGCCTCAACAGGTTTAACACCTAAATCTATGCGTATACATGCATCTCTTCACATACATCATGAGTCTAATCAATCAGTTTTCATCTTCCCTCATTCCATTCTCTCCCATTTATAGGTGAACTACATTAGATTGAGGTCCATCTAGAATATGTAAGAAATGTTTGGCATGACATATCCTAGGTCAACTCATCCACCTTCACTTCTCTTTTTATTTTTTTCATCTCTTTATGCATCCTCATATGCTTAGTTTTTTTTGGCTTTCAAAGCCATTCCACCATCGCATCTATGTTTTCACCCACTCACTTTAATCTATGTTTTATGTTATATCTTTAAGTTAATTACTTGATAATTTTCCCATGTTGGGGCACAACATTTGAATCAATTATCAAATCTAAATCATCCCTATAGAGGCAAGCAATTATTTATTTTTTATCAATGATCAAAATTAGACCTACTGGGACACAACTATTTTATCACGATCAAATTTGCCCTATTGAGAACTTATTATTATCATATTTTTAGAGACCATGTTTTCCTTTTCCTCTAGTTCTAATATCTCCACACTTCTACCCATGATGGCATTATTTTAGTGTGTAAATTGTATCAAGATTGATCAATGTCGTAAGTGTGCAACTTGCACTCTCAAATTAGGTGTGTTCAAAGTGTGTCCCTTACATTTATGGAATGAATCCTTCCCATTCCCCCTATTTTTGGGGCCCATTATAGGTCTAATTATATTTTGATCATTGATGGTAACCATTTGTATAAGCATTAACTCATCTGGATGTGATCTATTCCACAAGTTAATCTATCACTTTTCCTCTCTTTTTGAGAGTCCATCTTGTTGAGTTGTGGAGCTAAAAGCTTCACTAATGAGCTAATGTGGAGGTTGTTACGCTTACACAGTAATTGACATCATTAAGAACCAACCGACATCAGTTAGGGGTCGGTCGAGATCGGTTAGGGGTTGATCGACATCGGTCATCTTCAGACCGACACTGACTTTTATGTGTTTCTAAAATTTCTATTTGTAGGAGAATAGATTTGAGCCTTTGATACCAGTTGTTAGGATCTTAGAGTATAATTGATTACTTTTGTATAAGCAACTAAATATAGAATTGAAACCAAAAGTAACAAGTAACTAGAAATTAGAAATAGCATCAGTGTCAGTCAGGAGGAATTGACATCAGTCAGGTGCAGAATGGCATTGATCAGAGATGACCGAGATCGGTCACTATCAAAAGAAAATTTGGGTGGACAGCAAGCTGTAAATGAGTCTCAAATGCCCATAAGGAGGTCTGAAAGGGTAAGTAAACCTCTAATTCATTATTCCCCTTCTTTATACTACTTGTAGCTCACTGATAGTGGAGAACCAGAAAGTTTTGATGAGGCAATATAGGTAGAATCTAGGAAATAGTGGGAGCATGGCATGAATGAGGAAATTGATTCCTTGGAAGAGAACCATATGTGGGATTTGGTTGAGTTACGAGCTGAAAAGAAAGCACTGAAAAACAAATGGGTATATAGGTTAAAGGAAGTAGAGAATGGACAAATGAGACATAAGGCCAAGTTGGTAGTAAAGGGATTTGCATAGAAACCAGGTATTGATTTTGGTGAAATTTTTTCTCCTATAGTAAAGATGACTTCTATTTGAACTGTATTGTCTTTAGTTGCTATTGAGGATTTGCATCTTGAGCAGCTTGATGTTCAGATAGAATTTCTTCATGGAGATTTGGATGAAGAGATATATATGGATTAGTTGGAAGGTTTTGAGGTCAAAGGTAAGGATAAACTTTTGTGCAGGTTGAAGAAAAGCTTATATGGTCTTAAGCAAGCTCCAAGACAATGGTATTTGAGGTTTGATAGGTTTATGATAGAGCATGGCTTTAGTAAATTTCAATCTGACCATTGTGTTTATTTTAACATATTGGATAATGGTAGTTATATTATCTTGTTACTGTATGTAGATGATATGCTTGTTGCAGGTTCACACGTGCAGGAAATTACTGAGCTTAAGGTAAAATTAGCTCACACATTTGCCATGAAGGATTTAAGAGTAGCAAAGAAAATCCTTGGCATGAGTATTAAGAGAGATAGGAAAAATCATAGTTTGATTTTGCCTCAAGAGGATTATGTGAATAAGGTGTTGGAGAGGTTCAATATGTAGGATGTAAAATTGGTAAGCACACCTATGGCTGGACACTTCAAGTTGAGAAAAGAATAGTGTCCTAAATCACATGATGAGGTTGAGTACATGAGTAGAGTTCCATATGCTTCAGTAGTTAGGAGATCGATGTATGTAATGGTATGTACTAGACCAGATATTGCCCAAGCAGTGGAAGTTGTCAACAAGTTTATGGCCAATCCAGAAAAGGAACACTGGAAAGCAGTTCAGTGGATTCTCAGATATCTGAGAGGGACCAGTAGTAGGCATTTATGCTATGGAGGGTCAAACACTCCTCTACATGGGTATGTATATTTGGATATGGTAGGTGACTTGGATGGTAGGAGAAGCACCACAGGATATGTGTTCACTATTGGTGGAATGGTTGTTAGCTGGATTTCAAAGTTGTAGAAGGTTATTGCCTTGTCTACTACAGAGGCAGAATACATTGCAATCATAGAGGCTAGCAAGGAAATGATTTGGATGACTCAGTTCATGGAAGAGTTGGGAAAGGAGCAAGAGATTTGTAGATTGTATAGTGATAGTCAAAGTGCAATTCAATTGGCAAAGAATTTAGCCTTTCATTCAAGAACCAAACATATACAGCTTAGGTACCACTTCATTAGACAAGTATTGGGGGATGGACAGATGAAGCTGGAAAAGATCCATATGGATAAGAACCCTACTGATATGCTAACAAAGCTGGTAACAAAGGAGAAGTTGAATCTTCATTCAAATTTTGTTGGTCTTCAAGATTGAACTTGAAGAGGGAGAAACAAGCCAGAGATGTTTAGAGGATGTTTTTATACAGGTACAAGTGCAGTTGTTTATCTCCAAGTGGGAGATTGTTGAGTTGTGGAGCTAAAATCTTCACTAATGAGCTAATGTGGAGGTTGTTAGGCTTACACAGTAATCAACATCAGTCAGAACCAATCGACATTAGTTAGGGGTCACTCGACATCGGTTAGGGATCGACCAACATCGGTCATCTTTAGACCGACACTGACTTCTGTGCGTTTCTAGAATTTATATTTTTAGGAGAATAGATTTGAGCCTTTGATTTAAGAGGTGGATCTAAGGGTGGTGAATGCATGGCTCATGAACCCTAGTGTTGTAGTATTATATATAGTAGGGTTAGATCCTCATAACATGTACAATTCAGTAATTGATTGAGAGAGAGAGAGAGAGATAACTCTTGAGGGAGAATTACTGTACATCTGTGAGGTGTGAGAAGAGAGAGATTTCTTCATTGTATTTCCTTCTAGAAGAGTTTAATACATATTGGTTGTCTCTTATATCTCCTATTATTTGTTGTTTCTCATTTCTAGTTACTTATTAGTTCTAGTTTCAATTCCGTGTTTAGTTGCTTATACAAAAGTAATCAATTGTACTCTAAGATCCTAACACATCCTTCTCTTTCATCCTAGTATGTCCTCTTGAGGGGTCATAATGGGTCATTTACAATTTCTTTTTGATAACTCTTTTCTTTGAAAATATGTTTCTTCACCTAAATGTCTCACTATACCTTCTCAAATAAGGGCAAAATGTAGACATCTAATTCCTAACACCATTTGTGTTGAAATTGTCAATCTTACTCAAATTTCACTCAAATGCACATTTTAAGTTAAAATCACTAAAACACCCTAAATTGTTTGAGATTATCATTTATAAGTGTCAATTTAGACTAAAGTTTCCCTAAATGGGTCAATAAATTTTATTTAATTTCTAACTTTGATCAATTAATTTCGAGTCAAAATGATAATTTTGCCTTTTTATGCTCTAGATCACTCTTTTCTTCTAATTCATTAATACACATCATGTACCTTTGTTATTTTGTGTTGGAAACATTATAAATAGGAATATGATTCAAACACTAAAATCACCTTCCAATTCTTCCCAAGTCAAATTATGACCCAATAATATGACTTTCTGATCATTTTGATTAATTGAGGGCCAATTTCCAAAGAGTTGTATAAATGTTGATTAATCTTGTTTAAGGCTAATTAATTAAAATCAAGAGATTAAGTAGATTTTCATGGAGGTTATTGAATATTTGTTTTTTTAAATTAATTCATATTAGATGCATCACCTAGTGACATCATCTATGGGGTGGCATCTACAAGCCATAAATACATAAAATATTTGAATTATGGCACTTATGCCTAATTAATGCCCCTTTCCCCTAAATAATTATGAAGATATTTATATATTTAATTTACAATATTATATAAATCTATGGCCACACATATCAATATTGATATATATGATCATGGTTTATCTTAGACCATTTCTAAAATCTATAAATAAGAGGGCATAGAACACCATTTCTTAAGCTTAATTGTGTAAACTTATAATTATAAAATCTCTCCACCACAAGTCATTTATGTTTTAATTATTGTGTTATTTGCATTTGGGTAAGCTTCATTTGATAGGATAGATTAGATATTTCTTCAATTAAGCCTAGGTTATGCATAGAGTTCTTGAGGCAATGTGAGAGCAAAGAAGCCATTGTTGACAAAGACTAGAGCTCTAGATCAAGGGGAGAACACACTTGGAGTTGTTTTTGAGTAATGGGGTCATTTGGGAAGGTAATGGTTGATTTTTTTATTTCATTTGTATCTTTTTATCATTAGAAACCCCCACATGAATATTTTGGCTTAGATTGTCAATTCTTATGCATTATTTTGTGAGTTTTCATGACTAATATTTGAATTGATCCTCTTCATAATCCACTCTACAATAATAACCTCTTGTGAATCACCTTTGGCCAAGGGAGAGATTGAGTCTCTATGGTTTCATCTTCCAAGTAAGTATCTCTAAATTTTTTCCTCTCTTTTTTAGATATAAGTATCATACATAATGGCTTTTGAATAATATTACTCTTCTTATCTATGCATTAGAGTCTTACATATACATAGATTAATTAAGATTCTCTTATGCATGTTTACTTTTATGTTTACTAACCCCCACTTTGTGCCACAAGCTTTTGTGAGCACTAGATTAGATTTTTTTTGATTTAATTGTTATTAGTATAGTGAATATGAAAACATATGACTTAGTTAGGGTTATTTCATGATTTTTCTTAACTAGAGGCTTTGGAACCCTCCCCAAAGATCTTATTGTGGTAAGATATTCCCTAATTGGGTATAGTGTATCTATATTGGTCATGTTCCCAATTATCTAATGTATCCCAAATTATAAGTGTAAGTAGGATCTATCATTTCCAAGCTAAAATTGATTTGTGGATCTAATGCAATTTTATTGCATACACCTAGTACCTAACCTAGATAATAACCTTGTTATTGGTTGAACACCTATTTTTAGATCAGCACTTATTGTTTAATATGCACTTGTTGTTGAATAATCACTTATTTTTGGTCAAGAAGTTTTTGGGGGTTTGGAATCTATTGTTGTTGACTAACTATCACCTTCTGACCAATAGAAACATATTTTTGGTTAGGAAATGTTTGTGATTGATAAGTTATATTGGTATGTACTTGTTGTGGTAGAACATTCATTGTCACCTATTAAGGTGGTATAGTGTTATGCACTTGTTGTGGTGGTAAGTTGGTCTGATGTTGGTTTATTACCCCTATTGCACACTTGAACAAGTATATAGTTGAGAAGTGGACATTGCTTATTGATTTGAGAAATAGTCATACCTATCCCCTACTATTTCATCCTACTTAAATCATTATTTTTATGAATCTATTATGAATTAATCAATGGTAAATCAGACTCACTTTGGTTTAAATTGTAATGCACTTAACATTCTATCTGTGACATTTTGAGTGAGGTCTTTTATTTGAATGGTACTCTCTTTAATTGAAATAGGGACATTATACATGTCACTAACTAACATGTTTTGGATAGACAAATCTATGTTTTATCTTACATAACCTGAAGCATCTATTTATTGTCTTGTTGATAGAGATATCTTAATAAGTGGCATGTTATTAATATCCCTTACATTATGATTGTAGGTTAGGTTGAGATTGTTTTGGTATGCTTATTGTACATGTTCCATTTGTTCATCCATAGAATCTTTCCCTTTTACAGTGTACTTTGGTTTTTCTACAAAATTTGGACTAAATCTTGACTATAACTAGTTGATGTTTGTTCAAATGGTTGAATTTGTGGTAGATTACTAAGAGTTCTAATCAAGATACTCATAATTTTATTTGGGAATTCTAGTATAAACATGGCTCCTATTCCGATAGCTCTAACAAGAACTCCATCTTTATTCTCTAATAAATGATGTTCAAATAAGTACAAATCATAGATTGTCTATGTTGTTATTATAACATAATATGGCTCTTGATATTGGCTTTGTTCAATGTTAGTCATCATTTGATCAAGGTATTATGTCATTTACTCTAGTTCTTAGCCTAGATAAGAAACAACAATCACCAAATATTGTGTTAAAGGCTCGTGCATTTTTTCAATGGAATGTTATAAAATGGATAGGGATCCATCTCATAAGCTATATTATGATATGATTCTTGAACAAAAGGTTCATTGGCTATAAAGTTATAATAGTCTAGATTATACATGGTCTTGTTATGTGTGTAACAATACATGTTCAGATCTATATATAGGTCTCATGAAAAATAAATGGTCAAAAGGTAATTAATAATTGAGGTCTAAAAAAAAGAACATTTAACTCTACATAAGAGGCACAAAATGTAAAACAACTAGACTAGGAAAAGGTAGGATAAAATAAATGTGAAACCGATCTAATAAAATAATATTAATTTTCATAAAGGTGGTTACAATCAGTGGCAAAAGTAACACAAAAGTTCAAAACTCATCTATGGATAAGGAATTAATTTTCCCAAAGGTAGTTATAATCAGTGACAAAAGTATCTAGACAATTTAGAAAAATTTCATAGTATCAAAAGATAGGAATGGTTTTCCCCAACATAGTTATAATTGTTAGTATGAAAAATAAGGCTAGACTCAAAAATTAAAAAACTCAAACAAGAACTCAAAAATAAACTAAACTAAGGTAATTGGCTCATATGACAATCAATAATTAGCTTACTAAGACTTTTTATTTGATTCACAAGAGACTTTTTGGAATAATGGAACTAGGACACTTAGAATTTGGCACAATAAACATAAAATAAGGCATGTGACAACAACTTGGCTCAAAAACTCTCAAACAAGGCACAAGACAAACCACAACTGCTAAGTTCTAGTCAAAGGGGTCTTTTAGATCAAATAGGAAATAAACTCAAGTAACAAAATCCAAACACAAAAGGTAGACAACTTAGTCCCAAATTAGATGAGGATTTTGCATGAACCTAATTAGTTTAGGATTTGCACTTTAAAAGGTTGAGTTTCATACTTTATATGAAAAGACTTAAACATTATAAGGAAAAGAGCCAGACCAAAATGGGTAGTGTAACCATGAATTTGAAAAAAATAAAGGTATAAAAATGGTTTTGAACTTGGTTTTAAAATTGATAAGAGATTTAGAATGATTTTTTAAGTATTGCCATTGATGTTAAAGGTGCATCTTGTGAAGGTCGATGTCAAAGGTGACTAAGCCTAGTTAGAAATGTGTGATGTGACAAGGTGAATTGAGAAAATGTTTTCATGAGAGATTGATGTCATGAGAGAAATATAAATAGATAATTTAAAGGTAACTAATTCCTTATGGTTGTATGAAGGTATAGGTCATTGATGTCGAGGTGCATAGGAAGCCTAGTCATAACATGAAGAGGTATGTTCATATAAATGAATAAACATAGGCATGTGAAGGTTTTATTTCACTATTTTAGCATATATTTGGGGCATTAAAGCATTCATGATAGTTTCAAGGTGAGCCTATAGGGATAGGACCTTTAGATTAAGCCTACACCTAGACCTCTTTTAGACCCTACCTGGCATAATGAGGTATGAAGATAAAATTTAAAATAAATTATGCATATGTGAGAATGGATAGAGGTGAGATAAGTTTTTTTATACATGTTCACAAAGTTTGGGTCATGGTTTGAAGGAAATTTCATGAATCAGTGTTTTAGGCCTTCTAAAGTTCACAAAATGATGTCTCAAGACCCGAAAATAACTTTTAGATGTTTGTTGGCATGTGTAACCTCTACATGGGAATATAAGATATTAAGGAGAGATTGGGAATGTTCATATATAATATATAATCCTTTTTTTAATTTAAGATTCAGTATTTTATAAATAATTATTAGCACCAAAACCTATGTTAAACCTCCATAAAACCCTAATAAGGACCCTATGTGAAATATCTTCTTCAAATAAGCTTAGTATGGATTAAAATGTCTAGGTAAACTATTATAACATGTATTAAAATCTCCTAGGTACCTCTTGGTGGTGGTGGTTAGTCACATGAGAGAGAAAATGCATTGATACAAGCTTATTTTCTAAGAAATTATTGTAGCTCGCAAAAGTTGCATTGGTAAAGAAAAGTAGATGTGTGGGAGAATAATATATAGACTCATTTTACATGTCCATGATTATTTATAAGTAGTTTATATCATTCAAATTTTATAATTTGATCATCCAAGTTAGTCAGTCGTAGATAGACCTAATAATGCAAATAGTGCAAAGCCCAAGCAAAGATGAAGAGATAGATATGAGGGCTTGTGCTTGATAATTTGATGTAAAAAAGTGCTTAAAAGAGTAATTTATGACTTTTAATTAATTATCATGATTTTATAATATTTGGAGGTCAGTGTATATAGTGAAAAATTTGCTCATAAATGGCTTGTTTGGTTCAGATAAGACTGTGTGATATAGGGTCAAGAAATTGGTCTACAAGACTAATATTTGCCATTAGACCATATGAATTTTCTATCTGACGATTTTTTGAATATATCATAGGATAATTTACATGAATCATGATTCATGACAACTGTTTACACATGTGTTGGAGGTCTAATTCACCATGACTATTTTTTTAGGTAAATTGGTACTTCTGAGTATACAAGTTGTAAAGATGTTATTAAGCCCTTATTTCCTAATTGAAAGTGTAATAAGAATTTGGTGATGACCCTGAGGTCATGGATAAAATTTTACATGTTTATTTTGTCATATTTGAGTATCTTAAGGGTTTTTAATCTTAATTTTTGCAAGACAAAGTTTTGAGGTAAATAGGTTTAATAGGGTAATTTGTCCTAAAGGAGCTATCATGGTATGAACAAAAGATAAAAGTCTAACCAATCATAGAGGAGGTAATTATAGGTCATTTAATAAGTGATTTAATAGTTTTTTATTTTTTGAGAGATTCATATAGGCCCAATAATATCAAGTTTTCGTGCTAAGAGGATAGACCTAATGTAGTTAGGTACCCATGAGACCTAAAAGAAAAATGAGGCCTAATTGATTTGTTGTAGACCAAAAGGGGTTTAAAGAATTTTTGAATCATTTTTATAGTATGTTATAATATATATTATATGTTTTACCTAAGATTTTTAAGGTGTGTGGCCAACCAAGTGGTGTCTGACCATGAGAATAGTATATATAAAAGGTAGTTTAGGCCTATTTAAAGTATTGAAATTAATCAAATAAAATATTGCATGGATGAGTATAAGTAGGGTTTTAAATGAGACCATAATAGAAGAGTATAATTATGGTACTAAAAATACATGAAGTGGTTGAGTTTGTGTTGAGTCACTTATGGACTTGGTGCTTCCTTGTAAATAAGTGCTTATTAAAGCCTAGTCAAGTGGGTGCTTGACTTCATTGGGGTTGGTGGTCCAAGTTGAGTTGGTATTAAAAAAAATTGGTCTTTTTTTTTTATAATAATGTAGTCCATTTTAAAATATCATAATGGGTTTTATTCCTTTTGAGGGTTTCCCACTCATTTATGTGTTTTCTATTGTTATGCTCATGTGAATGGTTCTTTATGCTTTGTTGGATTTCAATGTTGATTTCATAGTTCATGAATGATTGAGTATAATTGAAAGAATTTAAAAAAAAATTGGTTCAACCCCCCCTAGTGATTGAACTTATAACATGATTTAGGAAGTGTTGATGCAAGAAATTTCACCCAGGGCAAGGAGGTTGAACTCCTGCCTTTTCTCCACAACATGGAAACTCCTCTCTCACCTATGGGATGGCGAAGTTGGAGAGGAGAGTCTCTAGTTAAGGGCTAGCTCCCTTTGATGTATCATTATTTGTTTCAGGTAGTGCAAAATACAAATATATATATATATATATATATATATATATATATATATATATATATATATATATATATATATATAAATTGGGGGATGAAAAGGGAAGAAAGATATAGGGGAAAAAACTACTCTAAGGAGGTGATACACCAAAATAATATGACCCTTCCACACCCACTCTCAAAATCAGACAAAACACACTTATACGCTTCACTCTTGATAGAAGAATCAATCTACAAACTTGACAGGGAGGTAAAATGGAAGATACAAAAGGGAGGTTCATCAAAAGGCGTAATAAGAAACACTCTATAGATAATCCCCTCTGTGCTACACTCCAAAATAGAACTCTTCCCCTATCATCTACAAAAGGCACCTTGTAGATATTTGGTGCATTGGTATTGAACTTTTGAGAGCATCAAAGATAATGACTAAACACAAATCAACACTCAGGACATACATAGAATATCTATTCAAGAAGAGGTAAAAACTATGTTTATAGACTCAGGTAGAAATTTTAGTAGGGTTGCACCTTACAAAATTCATGAAAAGATCCTTTACAAATGAACAAGTCCACAATATATATGAGAAGCAAAGAGGCCCATGTGGTGCTCCTTCTTTTACAATTGGCATATGTGTCCTTCATGAAAAGAATAAGACGCTCAAGGAATTAAATGGACTATTCATTTTCCCTGCTCGAGACTTACATTTCCTACTTGGATGACTTACACGACTTGCCTTTCAATTTAATGTGAAAAAGAGAAAGTGGTTGCACTGATGGCTGCTATCATTCCAAATGATCAATTTGTTGTCACTATTTCACCTGCTAAAGTCACTTCTCCAATTTGTGCCAGTTGGACTTAACTGCTCACTCATTCCTTACTTGTCACTCTGCTTGTTTGTCTTCCACGCCATCAAGAAATAAATTACCCTATTTATGCCACTTGGACTACTTGGCTGCTTTCTACCTTGTCACTCTGCTTGCCACTTTGGAATTTGTCTCTTTTCAGTCGCTTGGCTCCTTGGGTGAACATACTAGCAGGTCACTACATTTTGGCTCTTTCCTGGCTAGCACTTCTCATTTGAAAACAAATGGTTATTCTATTTCATTGAAATTGATGCTTCTATAGCTATCATGCTTTTAAACATCAATAGACATTTCATTCTATTAAATTTGATGGCCACTAGGACATCATCAGGCTCACGTGGCATCATATCGGATCCCTTGTCAACCTTTGCTTTTGTTCTCCTCCTGTGGGCTCCCCTTTACTTTGAAACTTACCCTTCGCATTTATCCCAGAGGGATGGTGACCCTTTGCCCCTTGAAAATGCCTCTTTTCATTTGGCCAAAAGTCCCCCTGCAAGGGCACTTGCCCTTCGGGGTCCTTCGGTGGGTCTCTTTGTAAACTGGCAGTCCTCCCGGGTCCTCATGAACAATTTCCCTGGGTCTTTGCTGTTTGAGTTTCTGTGGCTTTGTTTCCCATGGAATTTTTTCCGTAGACATTTTCATGTGGACAAAAAATCTACAAAAATTCTTCTACTCAATTTCCCCAAGTTTGCCATCAGTTGTGGGCTTTTGTCCATAGACAATTTCTCACAGACAAAAAGTCCACAAAAATTCTGCTTGGCTCTTTGCCTTTGCATTTGTAGTGGCCTAAATCCTTTGAAATATTTGAAGTGTCCACCTGCCATCCAAAGGGAACTTTGACTTTGACTGTGCCTTCGGCCAAGGGTAGCCCCTTGAACCAAACCCGTTGAACTTAGCATTGGACTTTTCGTTGAACCCAGACGGTCCTTGAACCAAGTGATGAACTGAGATGAACTAGGTTGAACCAATGAACTAGGCTTGAACTGAGCATGAACTTGAAGATGAACTCGCAACCTAAAATTGACTGGATTTGAAAATCCAGAGAAGTTGACCACAATTTTGCTAAGGGGCAAAAATTGGTCAATAAATTGACGACTCACAAGGGAAGCATGCTTGTTATGCTTAGAATTCAATTGCCTTGAAAATCCATTGGGCATGGAGTCAGTAGTAAACCTTGAGAACCAAAAATAGCTTTGCTATAATCTAGAACCAAAATGTGCAGACTCACCTCCGAGGAGAAGAAAAACACACGCAAGGCAAGAAAACTACAACTTGTGCAATGACACTTAGGGAAAATAGAAAAAGAAAACAAAAGAGAATATGTACAGGCAGACCCAAAAAATCAAGGGTAGCATTTCAAATGTATCCCATTAACTGGGATACGTAGTTCTTCACCATCCAACCTAGAAAGTTAGAACGCATTATGCTGCTTGCACTGAGTGATCATGTAAGGATCACTCCACAGGGCGTCAAATTTTGCATGTTTTTTGGGCTTTGCTCGATCTTCGTCCCACTTTAAGACAATGTCTCCTTCAGTAAAATCTTTTAGCAAAGATTTCTTGTCAAAGTTCCTCTTCACGTGCTATTGGTGACTGGTCATGGAAGCCATAGCCTGATCCCTTACCTCTTGGAGTTCCATCAGCTCACACAACCTGACCTCCAGGCCATTTCCTTCTTCAAATTGTAGTTGGTGGGAGAGATCCAGCACTAGAAATTCAAGCAAGATGGGAAGCCTAGCTTCCCTTCCATACACAAGCGTATATGGAGAATTTTTGATTGCTCTTTTTGGAGTAATTCAGTCGGCCCATAGAGCTATCTTTAGCTTGGCATGCCAAGTTCTCTGATTTTCTTCCATAGTTCTTTTTATGATTCTGATCAGATTTTTGTGGCTGGACTTAGCTAGTTCATTCCCCTATGGATAATAATTTGATGAAGTGCTGAGGTATATGCCATACTTCAATGCCCATTCACTTGTTCTGGTCCCCAGAAAAGCCAGAGTGTTATCTGAGATTATGGTGGCTGGGACCCCAAATCTTGTTACCATGTCCTCATAGAATTCTAGGACTATGCTTTCATTCACCTCTTTCAGAGAAACGGCATCCATCCACTTGGTGAAATAATCTGTAGTAGTCAGGACCCATTTGTGCCCAGCACTGGAGGGAGGGTTGATCATCCCTATGAAGTCTAGGCCCCACTGCATGAATGGTTGCTCAACTTGAATGGGTTGTAGAGGCATGGCAGCCAATCACTTTTTTTGTCAAAAAGTGCACACTTTTGGCACTTTCTTACCCAAGTATGGGCATCCTTGAAAAGAGTAGGCTAGAAATAGCTAGCTCTCATTATCTTTGCTACTATAGCTCTAGGGGCAAAGTGAATTCCTTCTGGCCCATCATGGAACTCAGCCAATACCTTATCAGCCTAGTTTGGGTCAATGCATCTTATGAGGACCCTAGAGAAATCCCTCCTAAACAATACTTCATCAACCAGAACATAAGGAAGGGATTGGAGTTTAAAATACCTTCTCCCAGTCTTATCAAGACCCTGTGGACATTCACCCATGAGAAGGAAATGCTTCATATCCAGCATCCAATCCTTTATGATAGTTGGTTCTTCTGTTATGGCTACATCATGAATTAATAAGTTGTCTCTCCTTTCTTGCTTTAAGTCTGCAGCTAGCTATTCACATAGGCCTCTTCCCCTTACCATCTTGGTGATCTTGATATCTATGTCATACTCCATCACTTTGGTAATCCACCCTACCCTTTTTTCATTTAAATCTCTATAGGTCAAGAATTCTGTGACACCTAGATGTGGGACCATAAGGTGGATCTTGCTGTTAGACAACATATGCCTAAATTTCTTTAGGCTCTACACCACTACCAAGACTTGCTTTTCTACATACATGTACTTGACTTTGAATTCCTCTAACCCTTGGCTAAAGAAAGTAAGTGGCTGCTCGAGGTCGTTACTGTTAGCTTGGGTAAGCATGGCAGATATCAATTCCTCATTGCTGAAGGTATAGAGGTTGAAGTCTTTGCTGAAGTTTGGGCCAATCAAAGTGGGAGCCTGGGTTATGGCCTACTTGATGGCCTCAAAGCTATGTTTCCTCTCAGTTGTCCATTTAAAATCCTCACCTTTCTTTAGCATAGGGGTGAGTGGCTTGACTATCTCTGTAAAATTTGGAATGAATCTCTGAATGAAATTAATCCTGCCAAAGAAACTCTATAGACTTTTCCTGTGTTTTGGTAGGGACATCTCCAGTATAAAACAAACTCTTTTAGGGTCAATAGACAAACCCTCCTTAGACATAACGTGGCCTAGGATTTTCCCCTCATGAACAGCAAACACACACTTGTTTGGATTAAGAGAGATGCCAAATTCTCTGCACCTTTCAAAAATATGCCTGAGGTGTCCCATGTGCTGGTTCACTTTCTTAGAGAATACCATTACATTGTCGAAGTATACCAACATGTTATTATTTATCAAGCCACCAAAATCCATGTCCATGGCTCAATGAAAGGTAGCACCAGTATTGGATAGCTTGAAAGTCATCTTCTTGTAGGCAAACATTCCCCATTTTGTGGTGAAAGTTATTTTGTGCTGGTCACAGCCTTACACTAGAATCTGATTGTATGTTGAATAACCATCCAAGAGGGAGAAACGCTCACTACCAATTACCTTCTAGAGGATTCACTCCATGCTTGGAAGGGGGTAATGATCCTTTAAAGAGACTTTATTAAGGTCTCTGAAGTCAACACACAGCCTAATCTCCCCATTTTTCTTTCTAACAGGAACAAAGTTGGCCAATCATGAGGAATGTTTGATTGGAAATATAATTCTAGACTCAATCAATTTGGCCAATTCCCTTTGCATGAGGGGCTCAACTATAGGATTGACAGGCCTTTGCTTTTGTGTTATTGGCCTGGCACCTTCTTCCAATTCAATGGTGTGCTAGGCTAGCCTTGGGTTGAAGCCCTTCAAGTCGCTGTAATCCCATGCAAACACATTAGCAAATTTTTGACACAGCAGAATGAAAGCTCACCTCTCCTGGAATGTGCAGACCTTGCCAAGTGCCAGCAGCTTGCCCTTGAAGATTTTGACCCTTTCATAATTTTCTTCTTTGGTAGTGATGCACGCCTTGTCATTTCTTAACTAGTCATTACTATTGAAAATGTTTTCAAGCATGACCAGACCTTTAGGGAGTTTATTTTTCTTCAACTAAACAATCTAATTGTCATATTGCTGCTTCAATTTCAATTGGTTGTGTGTTGTGAACTTAGCTTCTTCTTGTAGGAAGAAGGCTATCTGTTGGTTGCTTTCGAAGACCTGCCAGTTTGCAACATTGTCTAGGATTGAGGGTCGAACTACCACCTTTAAGTGGCACAAACCACAATCTTAGCTTATTTCTTTTGAAATGTCAAACTGAGCACCAATTTCTATCAGCATATCTATGTGTCTAATCTATTCTCTGGGAATGGAGGTGATATTAAAAGAAATAAAATCTTCCACGAAGTCCAAACTCTATGCTTGTAAGACTTCAGCAAGGAGTTCTTTGTCAGATTCAGGCCTCTCACCTCATTTACAATTAGGTTGTTATCTCCCAAGACTTGCAACTCCTTAATCCCTCTTTTTCTTGCCCATTCAAGACCATGGATCAAAGACTCATATTCTGCAATATTACTTGTACAAGAGAATTGGAAACAAAAAGCTGAAAAGTACCTTTCCTTTGAAGGAGAGACCAACATTGCCCCACCACTAGCTCCCAGCTTACTTCTGGAATCATCAAAATACAGCTGCCACAGACCAAGGTCTTCTTTGCTTTCCTTCATTAAATTTGGCATGAAGGCGCCTTCTCCGTGCATGCAATAGACTCCAAGGTATGCTTCCTCTATGAACTTGTAAGGATCATGTTTGAAATTATCATTTCCCCACTCATCCAAGAGTAAGTATGTGACTCCTTCAAGAGCAGAGGATGGAGATTGGTCCATTTGAGACTCTTTTGGGTTGATGATGGTGTAACTGACATTTACTGCCTTGGGCGAATATGGTTCTAAATGGTCCTTGTAGAGTGGCTCAAACTCAATTTTCACTTTGGTCCCATACTTGGTTCTGAAAACTAGATATGACCAATTCACTGCTAAATAGCCACCTATCTTTGACGTGAAGTCTTTGGACAAGCAAATTGCAAAATATAGAGGAACATCCGCTACCAATATATCATGGGGAATTGAGAAGGTTGGGAAAGCATACAATGTCAAGCCTAAACCCTTCACAATCCCAACTATTTTTGTAGGTGTCCCATCTAGCTATAGGACTCCTTTCTTCATTTCTTCATACTTCAATCCCATCTTATCAGCAATGTTCTTGGGCATCACTGAGGTGCTGGCCCCACCGTCAGTTATGCAGTTGTGCACCAAGAAGTCCCCAATGACCAAAGATACGTAGAAAGGAGGAATTTTCTCTTCCTTCTTCACCTATCCTAAAATGGAAAGCTATCCATTTGTCATTAAGACATTATCAGTGCTGGTTGGGATGGCTTGACAATCCAGCTCATTCAATTCTCTTTTTAACACATCCTTCTGGCCTAGAAGAGACAATGCATCCCATAAAGAGATATTCATATTTAGCTTCTTCATCTGATCCACTATATTGATTTGGGAACTACCACGCCTTAAGATTTCTTTGGGGTTGATTCCAAGCTAAACTGCAGGCTGAGGGGTTGGAGGTATAGATGGTTGCCTAAAATTTGGGGCCTTTACATTAGTGTGTGATGGAGGAGGTGCTACTGATGCCTGAGTGGTAGCCTGGGCTTCTCCCATTGCCATTCTATTAAACCTTGTGTTGGCTGCAACACAATCAACTTGATTGTCTACAACACCCACATAATTTATTGAATAAAAATCTTCTTCCAAATGATTCATTAGGGTAAAATCAGGCTGAGCCTGATTGTTATTCATGCTAGGCTGCATTGAAGGGTCAAAGGCCTGAGATTGGGTGGCTATTTGGTTGTCTAAATTCTAAAAATAGTTCATCACCTCATTTGTATAGATGACCTATTCTTGACCATATCCCATGGTCAAACTGTTAGGGTGTGGAGCTAAAATCTTCAACTTGTTGCAAACACGAAGAAACAGGAGGTTGCTAAAAATCCAAAAGTACCGGCATCAGTAGCATGATCGACATCGGTCATTAATAGTGCAGAAGGCAACCAGTGTCGGTAGGAAGTCAGCTGACGTCGACAGCACCAGGCAAGCAGGGACCGACGTCGGTTGCCTGTGCATTCTAGAACTGCTGTTGACAAATAGTCAATTAAGTGAAGCGAGTGTTTGCATGTTTAGGGACTAATTATAGTCACAAGTTGCGTGTCTAGTTATTGTAATTAGATTTCTATTTTTGTATGCATGGGATCCTATTTAAATACCCATGAGGCATGTATTTTAATAATCAAGAAGGCAAGTAAAGCATTGAAGCATTGAAGCAAGGTCAAGGAGACCAGCTGAAGCATTCAAGGAGGGGATAACAACTCAGGTTGTTGAGTAGGTTTGGTTGAGCAAGAGAGAGAGGGAAGAAGGTCTTGAGGTGTGGCAAGCCTTTGAGGTGGAGGAAGAAGTGGCATCTTCCTTATTGTATTTTCTTCTAGTAGTATTTAATACAAGAGTGTGTATTGTCTCTCAAATTCTTTACTATCTCAAGTTTTTAGTTACTTAATCATTCTGGTATAATTCTATGTTTAATTGATTATAAGAAAGTAATCAATTGTGCTTCCATTGGATAAGGGGTTCCTAACACACCTTAAGCTTTCTTTGGGGTTGATTCCAAGCTGAACTGCAGGCTGAGGGGTTGGAGGTATAGACGGCTGCCTGAAATTTGGGGCCTTTCCATTAGAGTGTGATGGAGGAGGTGCTACTAATGCCTGAGTGGTAGCCTGGGCTTCTCCCATTGCCATTATATTAAACCTTGTGTTAGCTTCAACACAATCATCTTGATTGTCTACATCACCCACATAATTTACTGAATAAAAATCTTCTTCCAAATGATTCATCAGGGTAGAATCAGGCTGAGCCTGACTGTTATTCATGCTGGGATGCATTGAAGGCTCAAAGGCCTAAGATTGGGTGGCTATTTGGTTGTCTGCATTCTAAAAATAGCTCATCACCTCATTTTTATAGATGACCTATTCTTGACCATATCCCATGGTCGAACAACTAGGCTGCTCTTGTATTAAATTGTTCTGAACAGGCACCATGCCCTTAGATGATGAGGAAGAACCGGTGTTGTAATTTTGAAATGGCCTGGTTGTAGTGAGCTACCCCTGACCTTGATTATAATTATGAAAGGGGGGTCTAGGGGCTTGACCATAATTTTGGTATCCCTGATTTGTTTTGTTGCCTTGAGCTTGCTACCTTTTAATGGCAACAAGTTCATTGGACATGTTCTACAACAGACTCTTAACCTCATGAAGCTCATTTTCTAGAACAACAGCTAGTTTTTCAATGATAGGTAGAGGGGCAATTGTTGGAATAGGGGCCTAAATTAGAGGTGGCATTTCTAGGAAAATTGGCATATGAGGCTTAGGGGTGATTTTCCCTGCTTGAACCAAGCAATTTTTGGCTGCTATGGCAATGTCATAAGCAACAGGCAATATATGCCCTCCCATAGATTATATCATCACTATAATGTCACTATTTAATGCTTTTAAATAGTACAAGAAAGCATAGCTAGGAGTTAGCCTTACCAAGATGGGAATTCTATCCCAAGTCTTTTGAAATCGTGTGTTGAAGTCTTGCATATACTCGTGCGGAGCTCTCTTTATGGTCGTCAACTACTCAGCAAGTGAGAGGTCATCACTTTTTTCCCCAAAACAATCTATCAACTGAACACCCAATTCATTCCAAGAATGTATTGAGTTCATAGGCAAGGTCCTGTACCAATCAAGAGCCTTGCCTTTAAGAGACAATGCCAGCAGTCTGATGGCAATATTTTCTACTGTTATATTGTGAATATTTCAAAGGTTAACAATATTATTAATATGCTCAATGGATATAATAGGTCCCACTCCATCGAAAGAAGGCACATTCTTTAGAGCATATCCTAGAATTGGATCATATTGTGGGAGATTCAAGGGGCTCTCACCATGAAAAGCTATGAATGGCAAAGCCATGGCTGGGACTGGCTATAACTGAGGTTCTGCTATGGCTGTTATAATAGGCCTAAGAGGATTGTTTGTTGGATAAGGATGAGTCCTCTCAAATCATAGTCTTTTAATAGAGTTAAAAGGTAATTAAATGAGTTCGAAAGGAACCCCTCTTAAAGCAGACCTTGTGGTGACTTTAGGCATAGAAAGTTAAGACACTGGTCTTAATATGAAAACTAAAGCTCTTAATAGTGGAGTCACCAGATGCTAGAATACTTGAAATTTGTTGTAACAGGACCAGCATCAATCCTGATATCTTACTACATTAAAAACTTGGGTCCCACCGGGCGTGCCAAAATTGTTGACACAAGAAATTGCACCCGGGGCAAGGAGGTCGAACTCCTACCTTTTCTCCACAACATGGAAACTCCTCTCTCGCCTGTGGGATGGCGAAGTAGGAGAGGAGAGTCTCTAGTTAAGGACTAGCTCCTTTTGATGTATCATTGTTTGTTTTAGGTAGTCCAAAATACAGACATGTATATATATATATATATATATATATATATATATATATATATATATATATATATATATATATATATATATATATAACTATATAAACTGGGGGATGAAAAGGGAAGAAAGATACATGAAAAAAAATACTCTAAGGAGGTGATACACTAAAACAATATGACCCTTCCACACCCACTCTCAAAATTAGACAAAACACACTTATACACTTCACTCTTGATAGAAGAATCAATCTGCCAACTTGACAGGGAGGTAAAATGAAAGATACAAAAGGGAGGTTCATCAAAAGGTGTAATAAGAAACACTCTGTAGATAATCCCCTCTATCCTACACTCCAAAATAGAACTCTTCCCTTATCAGCTATAGAAGGTGCTTTGCAGATAACTGGTGCATCAGTATTGAACCTATGAGAGTATCAAAGATAATGACTAAATACAAATCAACACTTAGGACATACATAGAATATCTATTCAAGAAGAGGTAAAAACTGTGTTTATAGACTCAGGTAGAAATTTTAGCAGGGTTGTGCCTTGTAAAATTTGTGAAAAGATCCTTTACAAATGAACAAGTCCACAATATATATGAGAAGCAAAGAGGCCCATGTGGCTCTCCTTCTTTTACAAGTGGCATACATATCCTTTCATGAAGAGAACAAGTCACTCAAGGAATTAAATGGACTGTTCATTTTGCCTGCTTGAGACTTACATTTCCTGCTTAGATGACTTACACGGCTTGCCTTTCAATTTAATGCAAAATAGAGAAAGCGATTACACTGCTGGCTGCTATCATTCCAAATGATCAATTCGCTAGCACTATTTCACCTGCCAAAGTTGCTTCTCCAATTTGCGCCAGTTGGACTTAACTACTCACTCATTCCTTGCTTGTTGCTTTGCTTGTTTGTCTTCCATGCCATCAGGAAATAAATTACTCTATTTATTCCACTTGGACTGCTTGACTACTTTCTGCCTTGTCACTCTGCTTGCCACTTTGGAATTTGTCTCTTTTTAGCTGCTTGGCTCCTTGGGTGAACATACTGGTGGGTCACTACATTTTGGCTCTTTCTTGGCTAGCGCTTCTCATTTGAAAAAAAATAGTTATTCTATTTCATTAAAATTGACGCTTCTATAGCCATCATGATTTTAAACATCAATGAACATTTCATTCTATTAAATTTGATGGCCACTGGGACGTCATCGGGCCCACATGGCATCATATCGGATCCCTTATCGGCCTTTGCTTTTATTTTCCTCCTGCAGGTACCCCTTTGCTTTATAACTTACCCTTCAAATTTCTCCTAGAGGGATGGTGACCCTCCACCGCTTGAAAATGCCTCTTTGCATTTGGCCATAAGTCCCCCCGCAAGGGCACTTGCCCTTCGGGGTCCTTTAGTGGGTCTCTTTGTAAACTAGTAGTCCTCCTGGGTCCTCGCAGACAATTTCCTTGGGTCTTTGCTGTTTGAGTTTCTATGGCTTTATTTCCCATGGACTTTTGTCTGCAGACATTTTCTCGTGGTCAAAAAATATATGGAAATTCTTCCATTCAATTTCCCTAGGTTTGCCATCAATCGCAGGCTTTTGTCTGCAGATAATTTCTCATAGATAAAAAGTCTGTAGAAATTCTGCCTGGCTCTTTGTCATTGCATTTGTAGTGGCCCAAATCCTTTGAAATATTTGAAGTGTCCACCCGCCCTCCAAAGGGCACTTTGAGTTTGATTGTGCCTTCGACCAAGGGCAACCCCTTGAACCAAACCCATTGAACTTAGCATTGGACTTTTCATTGAACCCGGACCGTCCTTGAACCAAGCGATGAACTGAGATGAACCAGGCCTGAACTGAGCATGAACTTGAAGATGAACTTGCAACCCAAAAGTGACTAGATTTGAAAATCCAGAGAAGAAGTTGACCACAATTTTGTCAGGGGGCAAAAATTGGTCAACAGGAAGTGTAATGATGATCCTTCAAATAAATATCATAATAATGGTTGGAATCAAAAATCCAAGGCAAGTGTTTGAGATGAAATGGGCAATGTAATGATACCCCATTAAAACAAGAGACACACAAATAGTTTTGGATATAACTCTAAGGCAAAAATCATGACACAAAATGTACAAAGTAACACCACTTAGGCTAAATTGGTGTGTAAAAAACATAACATTTTAGACTTTTCTGACGCAATAATATAAGTAAATAGTTCTAATCTAAAAACACCCATGTAAAATCAAAGAAAATAAAATTAGCACTAATGGATCATCCTATCTCTAAAATTGGCATGGGTGTGCATAACTTTTGCCAGAGTTTCCACTAATATACCAATTCTTATGAGGAATTAATTTTTAATCCAAAAATTAAAGTATAGGTATAGGTAGAGTTTTTATGCCTCCATCTATCTCTCAGGAAATTACATGTGGCATGAACTTAGAGTGACGATCACTAGATATTTGGCAAGAAATTTCATGGCAAGTGGGGTTGACTAAAAATCTATAAATATTGAATGCACTGAATGGTCTCAAGTGTGGCTAACACAAGGACACAATTGCATTAATTAGGTTTATACCTGCTAATTTACTATGCAAAGGTCTATTCATTTGCATATTGATTCTAGCCATATATTACTTATTAAAGTTTAATTTTTAGTAAGACCTAACCTTGGTTTTCATTAGAATCATAGAGGCTAACTACTCAGCCCCCTAGAAATCCTAGTATCATGTGCCCAATTTATATACCCCACCATGTAGTGGGGTTGGTAAAATACTAGGAGATGAAACCTCAAGTCAATGCACCCACAAAGAATTTGTGAGGGTGAAATGGGATCTTACCCATGAGTCAAATACAAGAAAATAAATTGAAAAGACTTTAGAGGTCTTTTTTGGGTAACCCAAGTCACTCAAAGCTTGGGGAGAACATACATGAAATTCTTTTTAACAAGAAAAAATAAACAAATCAATAAACTAAGAGTTTTTGGTCACCCAAATTCCCTATATGGGATGGGGGAGAGCATCCATGTAATAGTTTTCAATTTTCCACAAACAAATAAATCTAACTATTAACTTTGAAATGTATCTAGTAATAAAAAACAAACATAAAGCAAAAGAGATCTTAAGAGACCTAAATAAGATGCATGTTCCTTTTAATAGCACCAAATCAAAATGTGATTGAAATTTTGTCCCCTTAGCCTTGTTTACACTTGTAAAAACACAAAAAAACTAAAATAAAAATGTGATTAAGTGGACTTTAAGCACAAAAAAAGTCTATGTGATATTTTAACAATTCTTAAGCCTCTCTCTCTACCTTAGGTCATACAAAATGTTTGGGGGCTTGTTTGGCTAGAAGCCAAAATCCAAGTGAGTAAACAACAATCTATTTTCATCTCTTGGGTTCTGGAAAAACATAGAGAAAAACTATTATTTATCAGGGCAAAGCTATTGATTTCTTGTAAACACAAAAATGAAGAGAAACATTGGCAAAAATTCCATTTAACAAGGTACATCTATCTATCAAATTAGGTGAAGATGTCAAATTAATTTATAAAATAAGCAATCAAAGAGTAAGTCTATCTAGTGAAGCCAATGTTCAATAATATCAAAGCCACAGATTCTATAGAGCCAATTTGTCATTTATTAGGTCAAATATGTTGTTATAAAGTTGTTGTTTATACACAAATATAGATCTCAAAAAATTATGGGACTAACGAATCCATCATTACATAGGGTGAAGTTGTTGATGACTCAAAAAATATAATGACGTATAATTCAAGGATAAAACTCTAAACTTGAAGAACTAAATGTAGTTGTTAGTAAAACTAAGGTTAGCACATCATTTTTCTTGGCCATATAGGATTTTTTATCCCACTAAGCATGCCACTATATACCTTAGGTGTTATAAGATTAAACAATATGTATATTAATCCCTTGATAGTATAAATGAAAAAAATCAAGCATAACAATACACTAAGACTGAACACTCTTGCCTAAGAACTAGGGAGAGCATAACACAATAAGCAAGATCACAAAATAGAGATAAAGAAAATATAAATTTTTTATCTCCTTTATCAAATTTTATGCTTAATTTTTGGCATAAGTATGTTCATAATTGGCCTATAATGATTTGAATCTTCTATCAATGCTCTTCCATAGTGGTAGCATATCTCCAATACACAATTGTGGTTTGGTGTGAATCTTAGCATAAATTGGGCATTATAACACTAATCTTAATGGTTTCAAGAAGGAATTCTAGAAAAATAACCTTACACACTTAAGTTTGTTGGTATATGGTGTGGGCACTTGTATTTATATCTCAAATAACTAATTCTAACTCTAGGGAGATTAGGTTATATTCTAACTTAGGTTGAGTCTAAATTAACTTAGGTTGAGTTAGGATAACCCTAGGTTGGGTCAAAACACTCATGAAATCTTAACACCTCATTTTCATATATTTATGAGGCATGATAACTTACTTTAGATATTTTTGAGGTTGTGACTAATATTTTTGGAATATTTAGGAAATAATAAATCACCTTATTAGCTCCTTTGACCTTTTCACTTCATATTTGGCTTAAATTTCCTTTTTTTGTAAATGAAATTCACTAATTTGATTTGTAATTTTTCCTTAGGAAAGTTAATTAATATTTTTAATGTGATTATTCTTGATTAGTGTTTTTTTAAATTTTTAAATTTGTTTTAAATGTTATGAATTAATAACTTAACAAGCTTAAAATGTCAAATTACTAGGTCATAATTTGACTAGTATTAAAATTGAACTAGGTCATTGGTATATTAGGGTAATAAATTAAATAAGCTAGCCTCATCATGTTTTTGGTCAATTAAATCCCCTAAGTAGATATATTTGGGTTTAGGTGATGTCTAGGATTAAAATGTATCATTTACTAGAAATTGAACTAAATCCTAGTTTAGCCATGAAATTGGCCAAAACTAAGTGTCTAAAAACATAAGTTAAATAAAGGCCCACAATAAATTCATGCACATAGAAGTCACAAGCATTCTCAAAATAATGTTTTGACTATTCACATTTTTATAACATATAGGGCATGACCATGATAAGTTACATGTTTGACTTAATAATTTTGGGAATATTGGTGTATTATCCCTGATTTAGTTAAAAGGTTTGAGTAGTAAAATTAGTTAATAATTATGCCGTAATTACCTTATTTATTTGTTAATTATGAATTGTTGTTTATACTTTCTATAAATAATAAGTGAATAGAGAAAAATATAACTTAGCTTATAACTGTGTTGAATCGATTGAGACAGAGGTTGATATTGACTGTGTAGGACAAGGACACTATCATAATTTGAGATCTAGAAATTTTTTTATTAGATAAGAGTGTTAAAACTAGATAAGAGTAGCATCAACATTGTGTTTCACCTCTACCATTATTATCCTGAGGATCTAAGCTTTCTATGTTTTGTTCGGTAGGTCTATGTGGCCCTGTCTATGAAGTTTCAGTAGTTGGAAGTCTATAGAGCTCCTTGTACAGTAGATTCTTTTTTAAACCCTATCTTCCATTGTTTTTTTACTAATTTTGAGAAAGATGGGGGGGGAGGGGGGTTGGGTTGGTTAATGTGTGTAAGATGCATTAGACGTGCTTCATACCCTGTGTGTGGGCACACTACCTACATATTAATACTCTAAAGAGTGATCAAGCCATATGTAGTTCTCCCACTTGATTTGATTTGTGTAATTGAGTATATGAAGATGTGAAATTATATATTGGATGTACTTTATATGGCTAGGGACTAGTGTATGAATTTGAATAATCTTGTAAGTGTATTGGTTGGCTATATACAGAGAATAGGGAAGATTGTTTGAGTGGTCTTACTTGTATTCTTGATTGTTTAGTGATAATTTCCAACCCTTTCCAAATAATCTTTGATTGTGATTTTATAGGTATCTATTGATCATGGATTGAATCTTATCATGATAGGCTAACAAGGATAAGTATGGAGAACCAAAAGGAATTGATCATTGGGGCTAGAAATGGACTTGGACAATAGCACCAAAAGTGGATAGAAGTGGAATTGGCACTCTAGTCCTAGTGTGGTGTTATTGTCTTGAGTAAAAGAGACTTGAGGGTATGGATTAGTCATGAAAATATGATTTTGACTTAGCTAAGACCAAGTATAAAAGGCTATATATGATTGATAATCAATGAAAATAAGCCTAAGAGGGTCATGAGATCAAGTAAGAGGGACCTATGGGTTGGGTGTCGTTAGACATTCTCAAGTTACTAATTTTTGTATTTTATATGACTAAATTTGCCCCTCTTTATTATAGTGATGTAGTAAAGTGAAATACTAAGATAAAGTAAAAATAGAAAGCATACCTGAACTTACCTATAAGTGTGAAGCTTATGAAGTTATGTGATGTTGGGTGTCCATAGAGAGAGTACGTTGTGAAGTGTAAATATATAAGTGAAAACAAAGAGTAGATCAGTTCTTACTAGATATGATATATGTAAGATAATAATGTACAAATTTTGGTAAGAGAGAGAAGAAGAGAAAGGATTTAATATACCTCATTGAGTACATGAACCAATATAAAACTTATTGTGTTGTTGAGTGATGTTGGATGTATTGGGTGATGTTGGACGTGTGTGTAACTAAGAGTATTATTGTGAACAAAATTGAGTGCTTAATTCCTAGAAAGTGGCCTAAGAATGCAAAATTTGGTCCTTTATCTCCATTTTCACCTACTAAGTAAAGCTAGATGATCATGCGTGTGTTTATTGATGTTTGTATTTTGTATCTAATCCCTCTAAATAGGTGGCTCAAGAATACAAACACTAGCTACTCCTTTGGATCCATCATTACCTAGTGAAGTGAAGCTATAAATTGATATTGATATGGAATGTGTGTTATATGAGATTTCAATTGAAGCCCATGAATGTAATATGATCTAAAAATTCTAGTGTGGATAATCGAATGTATGTTGTAAATTATGCCACTCTTGGCCACTCCAAAATATGGAGATTAGGCTTATATGAAAGTCATTCCAAAATGATGCACTAGGATTATATGAAAGCCACTCAAGAACTTTGGAACTTAAGAAGTTAGTCTTATATGAAATCCATTCTAAAATGATGCCAACCACCTATAGATGGAATAAGGAATATAACTACTAAGAATACTTGGGTAATGCTAAACTTGAAAAGAAAGAAAATAAATGTGCCATGCACATTACCCCAAATCATTGGTATCTAGAGCATGGATTCTAATATTAAAGTTGTACCAATTAGCCTATCTAAAACTATAATTGAGAGTCATCATGCCACACATGATGCCCCCTATATCTAAATTCTCTAAGAAAAACTATACTAAAACTATTGAATCTAGTCTAAACTATAACTAACAAAACTATAACTAAACTTACCTTTCTATCTTTTTTTAGAAAATTTAGTTTTTATATTATTTAGATAAGAGAACCAAAAGTGGAAACTAGTGGCATCGACATTATTTTCCAAGTTAGCCACTATTAACTAGGGCTAAATATGGTAAACTATTATGGATTCTTGGCTATCTGTTTGGTCTGTTCTATCTAGTTTTATGTCTAATTATTGTTTTAGGTGTTTTGAATGCTATTTTTTTACTATTATGGGCTCTAGTCTCTAAGAAAACACCCATATTTATTTCCCCCTCTTCTGAGGGTAGGAATTAAGACCCTATAATGACTACCTTTAGAAGAAATATCCTTGCAATTGTGTTATGTTGTAAAGATACATGATATAGTAATGATAATTGACAAGATATAACATGATTTGTATTGAGAGATTGTTAGATCAATAAGGGTATGCCTAGATAGATATAAAAATGTAATGTAATGTAATGTGATGTAATGTAATGTAATTTAATGTAATGTAATGTAATGTAATGTAATGTAATGAACTAGAAATGAAATTTTGGTTAGTTGTTAGTTGTTAATTGTTAGTTGGAGGGATGGAGCATGATGTCATCACGGCATCCAATAAATCTAGATAAATGCATGGTATGGATCATGAAACTGCAAATGATGAGAATAAAAGAAGAAATAAGAACACAAGGCAAGAAGAAAGAATAATACAAGGGTGGGCAAGAGGTAGAGCAAACAAGGGACATGGACACATGTCAGTCA
This sequence comes from Torreya grandis, assembly GCA_037957365.1. NCBI lineage: Eukaryota > Viridiplantae > Streptophyta > Pinopsida > Cupressales > Taxaceae > Torreya > Torreya grandis. The sequence continues at coordinate 2,012,463 of JARHVA010001040.1, read as the reverse complement.
AACTAGAAAGCAAGCATATAAGGCATGTTCAAATTCCACATACACATACAATTGAAATAATCAAAGTTGGTGTGAAAGCCAAAATCATATAGAAGATTATAAGCAAATGACATTATAAAATGTCCTAAGGCACACACATGAATAGAAGAAAAGACATTGGCAAATGTCCTAAGGCACATACAAGAGAAAAATAGGAACTAAGAAATGCAATCACATCAAGCTAATGCTAAGAAAGAGAGGAAATCATGAGAGAAATAGGAATTATAAATGCATCTAACTAATCAAAGCAAGAGGTAAGAATGACAGAAATAGATAAATACACAAGTTCTATATACTAATGAGTGTCGATAGAGTAATCTATGTAATCAAGTAAGTGATGTACATCAACATGATAACTAGAGTGTGTGGTGTAAGAATGACATAACCTCGATGGTGTAGTCATGTAGGAGATGCCCCCAATGGGTATGTATATTGAAATGTGTCTCAAATGTAGAAGTAGAATGCCCTTTCAATGGGTAGAGTGAAGCAATCAAGAAGCTAGATGTCACTACACACACTCAAAGAAGATCAAGTGATTTATGGTAACGTAGATAAATTGACAAAAAATAAGCATAGAATAGCAAATATAAGTCTAGCATAGTAGTATAAATGTAAAGCATGGATGATGCATACAATTGACATGTTTTTGGTGTTTTTGACATATTTGAATGTTTTTATATTTTGAATATGTTTGAATGTTTTTGATATTTTTGATATATTTGAGCTATGTAAAATAAAGCATAATAAACTATGTACAGGTAAGTGGGGAAAGGATTATACTAATTTATTAGTCTCATAGGAGACTCCCTATCATGGTATCTTATATCAAGGAGAAGAATCATGCATGATCATGAAGCCTGATGAAAATGTTGAGATTGTGGCTTTGAAAGCTATATATTCTATAAATGATCTAAAATATTTGAATTAGAAACTAATTGTGGGGTCCTCTTATGACTCTAAGAAGTGGATGTAACTATAGGGATCTTAGGGACCCATCTAGTAGTAGAAGCTCTCTAAACATGTGATCTATGAGTAGATGCATGAGATCTCAATGATACTACCCTGGGTGTGAGCACTATAGATGGAAGCTATCTAGTATCCTAAAACTATGGAGGTGTATGAACTCGCTCTGCTGGTGATGGATGCCTCAACTATGGTTGAATCAGAACTAGAGGAGGAACTATAACTAGTGGAGAAATTGGAATTAGAAGTAGAACTAAAACTAGTGATTGTATTGTAGAATATGGAACTAAAGAGGGGAGTGGTAAATCATATGAAAATCCACAAACTATAACAACCTAATTAATGTGAATGAATTTCATGAATCTATGAACTATATAAGGTATTGGTCAAAGTTTTTTCATTCATGGTTGACCAAGTAACATACCAAAAACTCCTACACTAGGAATAATAGTGAATGTTGTGACCACATGTGTTGGACCAACATGTAAAGGAAGTATAATCCTACCCAATGAATTCTGTATGTGCCCACTAAATCCACTAATAATTATGTCTATTGATGTAATATCCTGATCTAAATATCCTTAATGTTGTAAAATGTCCTAGTGCATATGTTCACACTAGATCCATTATATATGATAACACTATGAATAAGATGATTATGAATGTGAGCTCTAATAAATAGTACATGATAATTCATATCATCCTTAATGATCTCCTATTGGCCCACTATTAATGAAGGAAATAACCAAAAAACTACATTATGAATATTGAATTTCACACAAAATAGATAAAATATTATTTCAAAATATATTACAAAAAGAGGTAAAAAAAGATTTAAAGGCTTTTCATGGGTGGTTACAGAATATAACTAATATTCTTATGAACTATGAGTCATCCAAGTATACTTTATCATAGCTACTATGAGTCATCTAAGTATACTTTGTCATAACTACAACTAGTACATTGTGCATCCTAGACTGATCCACACCCTGATCATTCCCATACTATAGTAGAACATGATCATGCACTATCCAACTACATCAATCCTCACAAAAAATCCATCCAATAAGTGACTACCCTCTATACTATGTATGGCACATATCAAACTGATTCCCAATAATCACCAACATATCCCACAAGACTTTGCTCAGCACTAACAATGCTAGCAACATAATGCTGACTCATACCACACATCACTGATGATTGATCAAAAAACCAATATGCAATATCTTCTCCCCCTATTAGGTGAGAGGTGAGAAGTCGTGCAAAAAATAAACCAAGCACAAACCACTAAAATGCTCTACATCAAAGATAATATCATCACTACATCTATGAAAGCAAAGTACACAAGCCAAAAATTGTTATCCTAGTAGTGAACCCATACTCCAAGTGAATAGAAAACTGGAGAAGGGAAATATCCTCTAACCTTCATGGATCCTCCACCCTCCAATTTTCTCTTGTTTAGCTTATTAGATCCTTAAGGACATGTAAACCTAAAATTTAAAACCATCATCACTGACAACACAAGCAGTGGCACACATCATTACAATCTTTATTTGATGTATATAACATATTTTACTATTTGAGAAAAAAATGGGGTGTCAAATTCCACAAAAAATACACCTAATTTCATTACAATACATAGTTTATTCAAAATATGTGGAAAAAATATATTTATGCATGTTAGAATAAAAAACTATTACACTTATGCTCTTAAAAATCCATTTCCATGAAAAATGAGTGGTCATATGAAGAATTTGACCACCGTATGCAGAAGAAATGATAGTTTAAAATTTTGATCCTCTGTCAAGATAGGCAGACCCCCCTTCAATACTAATTCAAAAAAATTTACTAGTTTACAAGGATTAAAATTCCATAAAAACACATGATAGACCCCTCATTTCTTATACTCATTGAGAATCTATTCAATTCTAGTTTCCAAAATAACTTTGACAAAATAAAATGATGGTGTGTTCAAGATATGGTAAAATTAGTCATGATAGGTGCAAATTTTCTTGGTTTTCATAATTAATTCAAATGAAATCTTTGCAAAAAATTATTTTTGTCACTTTTGAGGGTTTAACCCTTGACCTCCTTATTTTCAAGTTACTACCAAAAGGATTCTATCCACCTTGCTTTCAAAATTTCATGACATAGGGAAACATTTGATATGTCATTAATTAACATTTTGTGAAAATAAAAATATATGTATGCCAAAAAAATTTCATGATTGAAATTACCTCATCCTTATTTTCCCTTAACTGCTTCCTTTTCTTGGTGGAGCCCACAGGTAAATAAAAATATAACTCTTTTAAAATCTTTCCCCATATAACCCTAAACCATGAAAAAAATATATATAATTTCAAATTATTTATCCTTATAGTTGTGCCATCTTCAAACACTATGGAACTTAGCTTAGTGACTCAAGTGAAAGCACCATACAGTTAGATATTTAATTTTCTTACAAGTTCCATATGGACTTTCAAGACTTCATTCATATTTCCATACTTAGCAGATCACTTAGCTTCTTTATCCATCAGATCATAGGTTTTCCATTTTGGTAGAGCCAGGATAATTTTAAAACACCAAATTTAAATAACCTTGATGATACAAATTTTAAAATGGTTGTGCCATATTTCTTGAAAAAAAAATCATTATAAAATCATATAAAATAGAGAATCAGTTTTATACAAGTTTATTTTCTAAAATAAGTCATTGTAAAAGAGAACATAAAAAAATCTCTGATATCAAATGTTAAATACAAACCTTGATACCACTGTTAGGGATCATACAATTTTGTAAAACATTACTTCTTCAAGTTTGATTGTTAGACTAATTTCTAGCCTCCCCCTTAGGGATTCATGACATGGACTAACAGCCTCCTATGGGTACTTATCTGGCATTTGTATTAGGCATTAACAGGTTGATCTTTTGGCACAATGGCAAGCCTTCCTTTTTAACAACTAGTATCAGAGCTATGGTCATGATTTTAAATCTCCTTGGGTAACATTGAGGGGGGTGGGGGGGGGGGGGGGGGGGGGGGGGGGGGGGGAGTGGTTGTTGGACTAATCACCAACCTCCCCCTTTGGGATTCATGACATGGACTAATAGCCTCTCGTGGGTACTTATATGGCATTTGTATTAGGCACTAACAAGTCAATATTTTAGTGCAATGGTAAGCATTCCTTTCCAACTAGTTGCATTAGAGTTTACTTGGATGACTCATAGTTTATTGCTCCAATCTTTTTATACCTCTTTGGATCAAGGGGGAGTTTGTTCGATTAATTTATATTGAGCCACAGTTTAGTTAGTATAGTTAGTATTTAATTTACTATAATTTTTTGTTTATAATAATTTTTTGGTTCATGATAATATCAATTATATTTTGTAACCACCTGTGAAAATCTTTTCACCTCTCTATGTAAATAATTCAAATCAATACAATACAATTATAGTTTTGTCAAAAAAAATCTATGATATCAAATGCTAAATGCAAACCTTGATACCACTATTAGGGATCATACAATTTTGTAGAACATTACTTCTTCAAGTTTCCTTGAGCAACCAATGCTTTGGTATTTTCTCTCCTTCTATACCAATGCGTTGATACCATTTTTAGCCCACTATCAATGCAGGAAATAACCAAAAAACTACATTATGAATATTGAATTTCACACAAAATAGAAAAAATATTATTTCAATATATATTACAAAAAGAGGTGAAAAAACTTTAAAACCTTTTCATGGGTGGTTATGAAATATAACTAATATTCTTGTGAACTAACAAATTATTACAAATAAAACATAATAGTAAAATAAATACTAACTATAATAACTAAACTTTGGATCAATATAAATTAATCCAACATTTCCTGCTCTGAGAAGGAGATGGAAGTCTAGTTGGAACTCTAGAATTATATACACCAATCATGTTGCTCAAAGGATGTAACTCAACTGAAGGTTCCCTATATGTATCTAGTGGGAGATGTGCATTATATGCATGGTGAACCCCTGATGTATCCCATATCTCCTATTTGGAATGATGTGGAAAAGGATTTAAAAATATTTTCAAAGCTTTATCTTGTGTTTTCTTGGCCTAAGGAGGCTCAACTGAAGTATCAAGATCAATATGATTACCATCTATTAAATCATGTATCTTGTGGCTCAAACTGATGCATCTATTTTTTATATGGCCTAGTTCCTTATGAAAATTACAAAATGCATGCTAATCATATCCCCATAGAAGATACTTCATTGGGTTGACTTCTTGAATAGGAGGTAGAGATATGATGTTAAATTCCAGTAACTATTGTAAAACATTGGCTAGAGAAATTGGTAGATTGGTAAAGGTACATCAAGGAGGTGTTAATAAAACCACTCACTAAAGGGGATCTAAATCTAAATTAACTATATTTTTATTTTGACTCTTGTTATCATTGACCTTTACTTTGTATTTGGCTTTGTTGTTAATCTTGTTTGTTATGTCTGAGATGCTTGTGTGTTTGAGTTTTCCCATTAAGATCAACTTGACTTCTATTTCCTTTAGTATGTGACATAATTTAGTGAAGGAAGAGAATATTTTAAACATAATTGACTCATGCAAATCTAGTAGAAGAATCTATTTGAAGAGATCTTGTAACTCTTGATCAGCCATGGGGCTAGTCATCTTAGCCAGATAGTCTTATATCGAAGAACATAATATGGGTGATGTGCATTTGACCTTTGTTTTTATTGTAAAACTTGAGCATATGAAACCTTATCACCAATTTTAAGTTTGAAATGAGCTAAGAACATGTCGGCTAAAGGATTGAATGTATTGATCAACTAATTTGATAGACTCTAAAACCATTGTAAAGCATAATCTTTTAGGCTTTGTGGAAATAGATTTGTAAGTAACCAGTCATTTGGTACATAGTCCAAGCATACTACATGAATATCTCACAAATGTGTCTTTAAATCACTCTTTCCATCATATATATTAAGCTTTAGTTGAATAAAACCTTGTGGCAAGGGTGTAGAAGCAATGTGATGTGCTAATGGTATATGTAATAGAGTAAAATAATCTAAAGCCTGCGTAGGTCTAAAATCACCTTGCTCAAGATGTAGCTCCTTGGATTGAATAGATATAATCTCTTATACAAGGTTTGTCACATCATGATATAGTGATTTACTAGTTATAGCTAGTGGCGTAGAGGCAGGTTGGGCTCCTATAGGGGGTTGTTGAGACATAGTTGCCCCCGTAGTGTTATTTATAACTGGTTGCTCTGTGGTTTGATAAGATTGACCATTGTTCACTTTTTGTATTCATCTTGAATTATTTTAAGCATGTCATCTTGTATGTTAGGGTGTTTAGTTAAAATTTATTGAAGTTCCCTTTTATTAGTTTCATCAAAACTAGTGTATTAAACCATGTTAAGATAGGAAAACAAATTGAGATTTGATTAGATTTTTTGCAATAATTTGTAATAGACAAAGTTGTAGAAAATTAAAGTATTAAATATAGGAAATGTAAATTCCTATAAATATCTAATTGGAGATTGCAAAAAAAGGATACAAAACTATGAAACATGTAAGGTGATATCTCAAGAAGTAATGGGACCTAGTGTGGGCAACTAGGGTTTTAATAGATAAATATTTGAACAATTAATATGAAATTTTGAAATTTAAAGTGAATTTTTGAGTTATATATGCAAGTAAAAAATCAAAAAAATCTTGGAAAATTAGTGATGTAACAGGACCTAGTAGATGTAACTAGGTTTTTGAAAAATAAATGTTTTTGAGAATTACTATTGAATATTTAAATTTGAATGGATTTTCTATTTTAAATATGCTATTAAAAATTTAGAAAATAATTGAAAAATTACTAGGACCTAGTATGGGCAACTAGGGTTTGAAATAAAACTATTTTAAAATTGCTAAAAAAATTTAATGCTTAATTTTTTATTTTATTATGTAGGTTAAAAATCAAAAAAATAGATAAAAAATCAATAAGAAATTTACCCTAGGGTTTCTAGGGTTCTTATGCAAAAACGAAGTAAGTTGAGTTCACAAAATGATATTAAAAATTTAGGAATATTGGTGTATCATTCATTATTTATTTAAAGGGTCTGGGTAGTAAAATTAGTCAATAATTATGCCATAATTATCTTACTATTTTGTTAATTCTAACTTATTGTTTAGACTTTCTAAAAATAGTAAGTGAATAGAGAGAACTATAACTTAGCTTAGAATTGTGTTGATCTGATTGAGATAGAGGTTGATATTGATTGTGTGAGACTAAGACACTATCATAAACTAAGGTCTAGACTTCATTTTCTAATTGGATAGGTGTGATAGAACTAGACAGGAGTGGCACTGGCATTGTATTCCACCTCTATCATTATTGTCTTAAGGATTTGAGCTTTTTTGGTTTCGTTCAACAAGTCTGTGTGACCTTGTCTATGAAGTTTCAGTAGTTGAAAGTCTATATATCTCCCTATAGAGTATATTATTTATTTAAACCCTATCTTCCATTGTGCTTTGACCTATTTTGAGCAAGAGGGGGGGTTAGTGTGTGTAAGATGCACTAGATGTGCTTCACACCCCATATGTGGGCACATTGCATACATACCAATGCTCTAAAGAGGTATCAAGCCATATTTATTTATCTCACTTGATGTGCTTTATGTAATTGAGTGTATAAATAATTCAAATTGCTAGACTGGATGTACTTAAAATGGCTAAAGGCTAGTGTAGGAATTTGAATAAGCTTGTAAGTGTATTGGCTAGTTGTATGTAGAGAATAGGGAAGATTGCTTGAGTGGTCTATCTTTTATTCTTTTTTGCTTAGTGATAGTTTCCAACCCTTTCTAAATGATCTTTGAATGGGTTTTTATAGGGATCTATTGGTCATAGATTGAATTTGCTCATGATAGGCTAACAAAGATAAGAATGGGGAATTATAAGGAATTGATCATTGGGGCCAAAAATTAACTTAGACAATAGCATCGAAAGTGGATAGGAGTGGAATTAGCATGATAGTCTTAGTGTGGCACTATTATCCTAAGCAAACAAGACCTAGGGGGATGGATTAGTCATGGAAAAATGAGTCTGGCTCAGCTAAGACCAAGTCTAAAAGGCTATGGATGTTTGGGAATGAGTGAAAATAAGCCTAAGAGGGTCATGAGAGAAAGCAAGAGTGACCTATGGGTCGGGTGTCATTAGCCATGCTCAAGTTACCAATTTTCACATTTTATATGACTACAAGGTCATATTTTTATAGGGTTTCATGGGCCACATTATAGTACCATTTACATGTGGTCCTAGGGTGGTAAATACCATAAATTCATCATGAACATAAAAAATCAGATAAAGGATACATTTGGTAGCACATGGTTACAAGAAATAAAAGTTACAGTGCATAGAACATAAAGATGTCTCACATTCAGATTTGAAGGGAACATTATTTGTACTAACTATGATGGTTTTGATGACAATCATAGATTCTAAAATTACATTCCAAGATTTAATTTTATATATCCTAAAATGACACATGAGGCCTCTTAGATAGTCAAGTAACATGTTATGTGAATGCACAATATTCAGAGTAGTGCCAAAGATAAGGCTATACTTATAGATCAGGAGTGGTATGATGACCAAAATGATGATGGTTTATTTGAGTTTGGCAAGATTCAGTACCTGAAACTCAATGATATACCACCCTATCTAAATTTTGATTATCCACATCCCTTGGATGTTTCATTTGATTTTTATATTGTCATTTCATATTTACATTCATATATATGAAAAATTTACAAAAATATTAAAATATTATATAAAAAATAAAATCATGACCTATGCATGCTCATATATATTTTGTCATACATCAATTCAGTTTTTCATAGTATTCTACACTTGTTTTAGCTAGTTGTATATCATACACACTTTACCAATGTACAAGAGTGATTAAATATTACATAGAATATTAGTCTTAGGTTCATTTAGAGGTAATTTAATTATTACACACTCAAAAACAACATTTAGATATGAATGTTGTGTAGTACAAGGGTGCACTACTCTAGTGTCCCTCACCTCACTATTATCCTAGTGAGATTAGACTATCACCACTTAGTTCTATATTACACACATGCTTCCTATAACATGTACACTCATAAATTATCTCACTAGGGGCATGGTATATACAGGCTTTATCACTCTTTACCCACATTATCTTACTCATATCTTAGATCCTTACATAGCATTACATCTTTCGACATTGATCACTCATTAACATTATGATAAACTACTCTTTATCTCAGTTACTAATTATACTTAGGTTCAAATTACATATCATGCATGATTTTTAAATTTCTTTTCCTAACTTCATATATTGTGTGCATTCTTTATTTGATTTGAGGACAATTGAATATTACATTTTTGAATAGCTTTAGGCCTTCATGTCTTTGATTTTATCTATGAACACATTTGAAAATGTCCTTGTGTGTATCTTCCATTTATATGTGCATACATTTGAACATGTCCTTATATGTGTTTTAATCCTCCATTATTTTCTTCTATGTATGTGTGGTAATTTTAACATTCCCTTATAATTTATTTATAATTTATTCGGTGACATTTGAACATGTACCTTATATATGGCCCCTTGGCCTTCTATTATGTGTTTTATGCATTATGCATGTGCTCTTTAATTTTGTTTATCATGGCCATGGCATCCTTCTTGCTTCTTTGTTCAGATTTAGAAGCCATTATGGACATCATGCATCCACCTATCCCTTCGAATGCCATGATGAATATCATGCATTCCTCCTTAAATAGTTATATTTAACATTATATGCTTAGCTGATCAATTATCTACATGATTCATTATCACATCTATCTAGACAAAATTACTATGAATACATGTTTCCACCTGCATCTTACATTATTACTATTCTCAACTTACGTATATGATGATGCCATTATTTTTCCATGTTATCAATATTAATCATATTTTCATTTTTTTACATAATAGAAAACTATTGCATAATTCTTTGTTTTGAATTAAGTTCTTATAAAGGCTCAAAAAAATATATCAAAAGAGGGGGCATTCACAGAGGTTTATCTTTGATACTAGACTTACAAAATTAGTAAATAGATATTATTTAATAGTGATTACCTAGTTGATACAATTTTAGGCTCAAAAAATACACAAAAAGAAATTTTGGATAGGATTTCTAGATTGGATAAGAGATTACTATCCTAGTTTCCTTCCTAATGTTGTCGTATAAATACCTAAATAATAGGAATTTCTAAATTTCTCAAAACCATAAATTATTCAGAATAATATACATTAGTTTCATAGTCTTATTTTATATAATTACTCATCTTGTCTCATATTTGTTCAATTTGGGGGAAAAAATGTGCATCATGTGTTCCAAGTTGGGATATAGATTTGCTCAAAATTCATAGTTTTTTTACTTAGTTCCAAAATTTATGTGTACCATATATAATTTGGGGCATGTTTATGGCACATTGGCTCCTCATTGTTCAATTATACACTGATTTTGTAGATAAAATGGAAAAATCATGTAATTCTACATGTTGTATACAATAGACCTAAATTATTCTCAGTATTTACACTAGTTTTGCACTATAATTGAACCCTATTCCATTTGTAGTTGTTGGTTTTCTATTTTCACCAATTTTTGCACTAGAATTATCTATTATGATTCATATAGGGATTTAAATTTACTTCACCACCTTTGGTATGTGATGATGTATTCAAGCACACATTGAGTTATTAAGCACACTCACCCATCAATGATTATTAGGGCATGCATATTCTAATCCAAGCTATTCAATGTTAGTGAAAAAATCCAAGGGTGGAACCAACTACAATCACCAATTTTTGCACTAAGAAATCACATCATTTTGCATACCTAATTAGTTTTATTTATTCCTTGTCACTCTATATTTTATTATCATTCACATTTTGATATTCATATTAAGTAAAGACTGAGATTACATATGTTCCATTACAAGTTTTCTTGGAGAACAATTCAATGTTGTGGCCTACATCCAAGACTACTCTTCATAGGTAAGTTTATGTACACACTCTTTTTCCTTTAACTTTAGTAGTTTCACTTTGTTTCATTACAAGAATAAAAGGGGGGAAATGTAGACACATAAATTAACATTTAAGATAAGATCATCCACTTATGATCACTCTTTTACACACTTAGATTGAGACCTATCTTAGGTCCCCTTTTGATCACTTTCAACCACCTTTCACACTCTTATAAGTTGAAAAATGACCCTTGAATGTACTCATATCTATTCCTATCAGCCTTAGGCATATTTTAGGCATTGCCTAACACTCAACATGATCAAAATTACCCATTGGACAAGATCACCCTAGGGGACTATAGTTCATCACTCTAATGTCATTTCCACCTCTCATCACTTCCTTATAAATAATGGATAATTTGTAAAATAAAAAGTTACAAGAAGGTCAGCCTATGTCCCTCATTATCGCCATTCAAAGGAATTTAAAATATATCTATATATAAACACATTTCAAACCATTTCTAAGGTAAGAGGCTTCCACATCAAAAAATACTAGAATCATGATTGCACAGTGAGATAAAAGCACCTAATTCTCCCAATTATGATTATATATAACCCTAGTATCCTAGAACTCAATGATGGATACATTTTATATGTCACAAGTAATGGTTAAGTTACTTAGTCACATCAGTGTTGCACCATCATCTAGCATATTTCACTATTTATTCACACACCATCATATCATGGACAAACTACATGAAGTTTGATCCTTCTTTAATGCATTTATATGTAAGTAACCCTCATCACATGGGGCATTTAGGGCTCACCCAAATTAAACCATTGGCCCCTTTTTCCTCATTAATTTACATTGGTATTCACATGTCAAAAAGCTAGGATTTTTAAAGTAAAATTAGTCACACAGAGGTCTCTGTAAGTGATTACAATATCTAGGAACAAATACAACTTCAATATATTAATACATATGGAACTTACAAACCCTTATTCTCTCACTCACCCTAAATTATAAAAGAGTGGCACACCTCTAGTGTCTTTTTACTAGCACTATATTTTAATCCTAGACCCATTTCCTGATTCTTGATTCCATTCATCAAACCCACCTAAATAGTAAGTTTTAACCTCTGATTCCTCTCATAGATACACCCTTCCATAAAATTAGAGAATATTTTGATGTATTTATGACCTTTTATGCTTCCTAAAACCTCATTTGACTTCATTTTTCATTGGTAAGTCTTTACATATATACCTTGACAAGGGTTGATTAGACCTCATATGGACCCTAAGGCATATTCGTCATCAACTCATGACTGTAACCAATGAATTCAATACCCTTTAAAGAGGAAAACTAATGAAATTTCCAAGTTTAAAATGGTATGGGTTGATATTTGGCCTAGGAGGCTAATATATCAATATTTCCTTCTACCATTATATTAGATAATAATTACTTCAAAAATAAATATGCCAAGGTCCTTACCAAGCATACCACATCAATAAAAAATGGTCCATGCCATATTATGGCCAATCCAATGGTAATTAAAATTCATCAAATAAAAAAATCCTAAAAATCCTCAAGTGCATTGTCAATGATGTTGGTCATGATTGGCATTTACAAATTTGCCATGCTTTATGGGTTTACCATACTAGCAATCACACAACCATGGGGACAACCCTGTATTCCCTTATTTATGGCACTAATTCCATCTTATCTATTAAAATAGAGATTTCATAATTATGTATCTCTTTACAAAATCTCATTTATGATGACGCATATCACATATTAAGGGTACATGAGCTAGATCACTAGTATGAGAAATGGTATAATGCCCTTATCCATTTACAACCCTATCAAAACCATCTCATCATAGTTATAAAAATAAAATAATATATAGAGAGTTAAAATTAAATACCTTTTCATAAATTAAAACTAATCAAACACCAACAATGATTAAAAAAATTCAAGTTTAAAATTAACTAATTAGGTCTATACATTGTCATTGCAAAATAAAGATCGAGTGATTATAAATTAACCACAAAATAAGGTGAAGAACTTGATGAAAGAATGAACATCATGAAAATCAAGAAATTTTATGCCTAATTTTATATATTTCTTATATATATGTGTCAAAAAAAGGTTTGAAAGTGAAAACCATTCTTATGGCACTTTAGATAAGCACTATGGTGAAAACTTGTTTTCGAAGCCATGTGTAAACTAATGTATATAAAATAGACACCATATTTACTTTGAGGCATAAAGTAGAATTCATCCATCCATCCATTATCCACTTATACATAACCCATTTTCCGTATATCCCTATTACCTATGACATTTTAGTTTAAGGTTTAATCTTGGTGATTACATAGATCCACTTTTGCTCTTGTTTTAAAAACATCCTATATATAATATTTAGGTAATCATTTAACCATCCATCATGAAACAATCATCTATAATAAATCCCTTCTCTTCATTATAAATTTCTAGAACTAGTTTTACCTTTTTATATCTTTTAATCACCCATTCCTAAAAATTCCCCAAAAATACAAAAAAATCACAAAAAACAATCAAAAATCCCTTGTCCTTAGTAATGTACCCTAGTCATCCCTTACGTAGATTACTCATCATACAGTTATCATTTTCACATATATCATATGAAAAATGGTTATACTCTATCCAAAGACATTAAAAAAACATTTTTTTATTTGTTTGTATTGACCATTTACTTGTTTTCTTATTTGTAAAAATTGTGTTTTACTTACCTATTTTTAGAGTTGTTTGTTTACTTCCTTGATTCTTTTCTTTAATTGGTTTCATTTTTGTAAATGATTTTTTTTGTTTTGTTTCATTGTTTATTTTATTTTGAGTCTAGATCATTATGTGCATTACAATAGGTGTATTATGATCTTTCATATCATTATGCATTAAGTCTTGCACATTTGACTCTATCATTCCTTACATGTATAACATAATAGACATCATGGGTTTTCTACTTCATTGGAATTATTATTATAATTCCAAAAAAATCCTATAAAAATTAGATATTAACCCATCTCCCTTTCACAAATACATTTTCACATCAATTTTGAATGATAAAACAAAAATATTAACATGTGTCAACTATAAAGTGCAGAAGAGATGAAATCACATATGCATTTATTCATATACTACATCCATCAAAATAAAACATCCATAAATATAAACCAATCCATAAGATAAACACATGCCACAATAAAACACACACACACACACACACACACACACACACACACACACACACACACACACACACACACATTAAATGTGTCCAGTACATCAATCCATCTCATAATATCATGCACATCTAAATAATATGTATACATCATATAACAATTGACTCTCACTCTATCCCTTTGCTAGGTTTGATCTCAATAATTATGGTGTACTCCATAGAGGTTGTATGGCATGGTGAAATGATTAGCCCAAAAAATGATCTAATATTTTCATGTGTTATCCTAGTACCTGATCCATATCTTCTTGCACTTGAGTACTCTATGAATGATAGTGTTTGTTGATCTACAAGCATTACTCACTCATATAAAATCTTTTAGTAAGAGGCATGCTTCATCACCCACACCACTGATAGGGCCTTTAGCTAGCTCAATATATTTGATATCTCCTTCAACCTTTGTAACTTTATCCACAATACATCTTAATGTTTGTCATATCTTTGTGTAATATATGTATCATCCTCTATTTGTGTACCCACATCATATGTCACCACATCTTCCTACTTTATCTCCCTTAACCTCTACCTCCTCGACTCATACCTTATCAATGTGAACATCCTCACCACTATCCTATCATCCTCCTAGGTTAGATACCTACATAGGTACCTATTAGCCATATTTGGCCCACATACCAAGCCATGCTCACATGCTAAAACATCTAGATGTAGTGTTACTGATTCAACAATTAATTCAAATTATTTGGATAAGCTCTAGATGGTTTGGGTAGAGTGAATAGGTCATGGAGCTCATAAGCTTGTAAAAAAATGAAAAATTAACCTTATGAAAAACTAGGGAGTGCATTAAACTCATCTTATTTGCTCACTCCATTCATATTTTTTCCAAATGTTTGGTCCCAATAATAGGAAAAGATAAATAGTTGTTTTAATACTACTAGATTTGGCACATATGGGCAAATCAAAGATAATCAATCATATGGACCATTAAATGTCATGCCAAAATCATTAATTACAAGTTTCATCTCATGTTATGATGCAATATGGAAGATATGCATATTAAAAATTGGCTCCATAAACTAAAATGACCAAGTCTTCACACTTGGCTAATTTTGAGCCAAGATCAAGTGGACTAGTGAACTTATGCATTTGATATCTTCACTCAAGAAGATTTTCAAGCTAGTGAATCAAATGGGTTTTATCCTTGAGGAATTAAGACCATATCTTGAAATTTTGGTGCCTTCATGAGTTTTGTGCTTCTAGTTACAAATTTACAAAGTTGGCAAAAATGTGAAAGATGTTTGCACAAGTGTCAACTTTATGCCCAAGAAAAAATCACATGAGTTTAAAATTAATATTCTATACAGTTTCAAAAATGTTCTCTCAAATCTCAAATGATTTTTTTTTAACATCATGTTTAAGCTCTGTGAACTAGTTGTTAGGGTTAAAAATCCTTGATAGAGACCTAAGGAAGAATACACAACCAAAAAATGTCAAGACCATGAGAACTTGGAACAAGCCAAAGGATTAGTGAACCCTAAGGAGCAATAAGAAGTAGATATTGAGGTTATGGGTCCCAAAGATCCATGAATCAAATTTAACTAGATCTAATGACACGTGATGCTCAAGGTGTCAAAAGAATCAAGCCAAATCACTGAAAGGGGCAAGCCAAGACAATTTAACAAAATGTAATCATGCAGGATAAGCCTAACTCGACAAGTAGAAGATCCTAAGCTCAAGCCTAACCTAAAAAACAAAATAAATAGAGCTTGATACAGACTTATATGGGACCAATTATTAGATAAGGTGATATATTTATAGGAAACTAATATCCTTTGATTGGTTTTCCTCCCTAGTTAACTTGGTTCAAAATCCAATTTATAAAGCATGTATCATTTCAATTCATGACTTGATAAGCCACTATTCAAAATAGATATGATAAGTCCCTAGTAGTTCAAAGACCTAAAGATCTTTCCCTCATAATTGGATCTAGTGGAAGATCAAAATATCAAAGCTTGGGAATTTGGAAAGTGGTTGGATCAATCACTGTCAATCGGATCATGACTTACCACCTTTGGTAAGTTCTTGTCTTCTAGTGTAGTTTTCTAAACATTAAATGATTTGGAAGCTATCTGAGAAAATTATGAAAGTCTCATTCATGATGACTTATTTTGATTAGACCAAAATCATGGTAGAACATCTTGAAAGCTGATATCTCATTGGTTATCAAGAATAGCAAGATTCCTAATATCTCTAGCTCTCTCTCTCTTTTATGTTATAAATAGAGGCATTTGTGCTCAAAATAGATATCTCTCAATTTTTAGATAGATAAGTAGATCACTCTCTATATTTATCTCAGTTCCCTCTCTTGGTTAGACCAGACTCTACCAAAATATAATTTGTAACCTCTTAAAGCAATAAAAGGCTATATTTTGGTTTCATTGTTCTGATATAGTGTGTATATGTCCAATTCGTGCATGTGGTCAAAACTTCTCCCTCATCAAACTATGATCTCACTTAATTATTAGTTGATTTGTTCATGCATATCATGTTTAGTGTTTTGCATCTTTTGATCAAAGCCCACATGTGGATACTATGATTGGTTAGTGTCTCACTTTAGACCTCTCCTTCATTTCCCTCAGCCTAGACCATTTGGTGAGCCTTCACATGAATTTATGAGTAGATAGTTAAAGTCCAAACCTATTCATTTACTTGTTTCATTAGTGTTATTTGAGTCAAGCAGAGAGGATCGACCTATATTTTAGTGCATCACTTTGTTAAATTTCTTAGGAGTCCTTATCTCTTTCTAACTCTTTTACCATGAAGCACTAGGATTAGCTTTAGTTTAGGTAAGCATCAAATAATAAATTGCTCTACTCTAGAGTTTCAATCCCACTATAGGCAACCCATGGCTTGGGATTGTCCCCATTTTATATCTCAGCTAAGAGAAGCTCAAAGAACTTCTCCCAAGGGTGCGAGTTGAAGCTATAATAATTTTTGGCATGCTTAGTGGGATAAAAGACTAAAGAAATATAAAATATTTTTATTGTTATTATTTTTCATACTAAACTTTAGATGCATTCAATCAAACACTAATGGTGACTTTGAGCATCTCTCATCTAGTCTAAACAATCCAAGTGCCTAATTATCATTATCCAGTATGTACAATCAACCTTATTCTAATTAGTATGTTTATTCTATACCTTAGTATCACTCTTAACATATGGATAATGTTTATGTGTTTCCTCCAAATGGCCCTAAAAATTCCTACCAGCCTTATTATGGCCTTTTCCCTCCTCTTATCCCTTATCAAGACCAGACTTATCATGTTACATCCCTATCAAGAGTCAAGTAAGCATTATCAACCTATATAGGGTTGATAAGGGATATTGGTAGGGGTTTAGTATTTTCTCCAATCATCCCTACCCATGTTCTAAAAAAGGCAAGGAGTGCTTTCCAGTCGATCAAATATGGGTGATCTAAACTCAAAGGTGAACAATGGGCAACCTGTACGAATGAAGATGTGGTAGTAATAGGGATTTTGATTCAAGATGTAGGTGGTATATTAATATCTTTTAAAATCCAAAAGGCCCACTTAAATCATTCATATATAGAGCCTCAATATTAACTCTCAAATATCTTGAAACAATCCCCTAGTCCACCTTATCAAGTCTCATCTTCACCAAGAATTGATTCAATTCTGATAGAAGAATAGTTGATCATGCAAGAGGTGAATCAAGAAATTATAGCCTAGCTCGATGAGCTTGGTGATCAAGAGTTTATAGAATCTCTCTCCTTCTCTCAAAGTCTATAAAAAATATCCTTAAGATCCCTAGGTTGTAAGGACACTCTCATAAGCTACAAGCAACGAGAATTTATTCACTCTCCCACTATCTCCCTTTTGGGTTGAAAGCATATTGTACAAAAGAGGAAAGAGAAGATTGTATTAATGGGTAGACCTAAAGAAGATAAATAAAGTGTCTATGGTGAGGAGGTCATAATAGGTAGCCCACTTTTTTTAGAAGAGGAAAAATTAGATTCAAACCAACCTTCTTGGCATGGCTTTGAAATATATAAGCTGGATCTCAATAAAGGAAACCCTCAAGTTCAAATTATAAGTGATTTTGATGAGGAAGACATATTAAGAACTCAATAGATACATCTATAAGGACCATCACCTTATAATAAGGATAACTTTAGGGATAAGCAAAAAATTCCACATATGCATGTACTTCAAGAAGGCTATGATCTAATTATGACCAAGGAGTATGATGATGAAGTAGAAAAGTGCAAGAGCAAGTAAAATATGATCACTTGATGTTTGTATTGAAAATAAGATGCCCTATCAGGTACCTATATTAGTTTTGTGATGCCAAGGAGGAGACATCATAGGTTGTGCTCAATTTAGAGCATGATTTCAATCTTTAAAAAGACCAATATCAGCCTGCTCATTCACTCCATGAGGCTTGCACATCCAAGTAACCAGACTGGAAGGGTGAGTTAATTTTTGTTTGTATTATAAGAGAAGCATACCATTAATTTGTTTAAAATATATTACTTATCTATATTTTTTTATTAACCCTCAAACATGTAAATCATCATATATTATTGAGAAAATGAAACTACTTTATACTACCAATTAATGATTTTGTATAGTTTCATTTCGTTTGGTTAGTTTAGGATAGGTTATATTTCATACTTCCAAGTGCTTTAGTGCACATTTATTTAGTAGGTTAGTTTATTTTTTTTGTTCCTTATATACTTTTATTTCAAAATAGGTTTTAAACCAGCTCAGTGGTAGAGAGGTGACTCTACACCCAATAGATTATACTAGTAAATGGACTAAGTTCTCAAGCATATAAAGAATGTTTCCCTATGAGTCACCAAGAATATTGGCCATATTTGGCCCACATAACAAGCCATTCTTACTTTCTAAAACATCTTAACATAGCATTCTTAATTAATTAATTAATTTAAATTATTTGGACAAGCTTTAGATGGTGTGGGTAGAGTGAAGAGGTCATAAATCTCATAAACCTTTAAAAAACTATAACATTAACCTTATGAAAAAAATTAAATGGAACTCATCTGCTTCACTCACTCCATCTAGATTTTGTCCAAACATTTCATCCCAATAGTAAGAAAAGATAAATGATTATTTTAGTATTGTTATATTTTAAGCATATAGGCAAATCAAGGAGAATCAATCATATGGCCCATTCATTCTAATTCCAAAATAATTCACACTAAGATTTATCTCACATGATTATGCAATCTGGAAGATATGCATCTTTAAAATTGTTTCCACAAACTAAAATGACCAAGTCTTCACACTTGGCCATTTTCAAGCCAAGATCGAGTGGACCAATGAACTTTTGTATTTGATATCTTCACTTAAGAATCCTTCTAGGCCAATGGATCAAATGGATTTTTTCCTTGTGGCATTAAGACCGTCTCATAATATTTTAGTGCCTTCATGAGTTCTGTGCTTCAAGTTACAAGTTTGTAAAGTTGGCTAAAATGTGAAAGACATCCACATAAGTGTCAACTTTATGCCCAAGAAAAAATCCACATGACTTTAAATTTGATAGTCTACAAGACATCAAAAATATTCTCACAGACATCAAATGATTTTTACACAAACTTCAAGTTTAAACTTTGTGAACTAGCCATTAGGGTTTAAAATCCTTTGCAGAGACCTGAGGAAGAACACACTATCAATAAATATCAAGATCAAAGGAAATTAGAGAAAGTCAAATGATCAATGGAACTTGAGGACCAATAAGAATTAGAGCTCTAGGTGATGGTTCCCAAAGACCCATAGATCATGTTTAATCAAATCTTAGGATATGATGGCACATGATGGTCAAGGTGTCAAAAGAATCAAGCCAGATCAACAATAGATAAAAAAAGAGAAAGTCAAGATAATTCAATAAAAGTTGATCACATAGGACAATCCTAACTTATCAATTATAAGATCTCAAGCTCGAGCTCGACCTAAAAAAATAGAGCTTAATACATACTTAGATGGGATCGATTATTAGACAAGGTGTTATATCTATAGGAAAACCAATATCCTTAGATTTGTTTTCCTCTATAGTTAACTCAATTTAGTAGGTATCATTTCAAGTCATGCCTTGACAAGTCATCATTCAGAATAGACATGATGTGTCCTTGGTAGTTCAAAGACCTGAATATCTTGCCCTCAAAATGGGATATAGTGGAAAAGCAAAATATTAGAGCTTGGGAATTTGGAAAGTGGTTGGAGCATTCACTGTCAGTTAGATCATGACTCCCCACCTTTGGTAAGTTCTTGTTGTATACTAGGAATTTGACTCAAGAGAGGTGTTACTATCTTGTTAGTGACAAAATCAAATCAAATTGAAAAACCAACACACTAGCTAACATACATCTCTAAGCCTAGTTACTAGGGGGAATTTAGTTAACAAAACATGAACGGAAAACACAACTAAAAATCAAATGAAACCTTCCTTTAACCTTCCTTGGATGATCCAAAATGATTTTTGTAGTGGCTTGCTTGGTTTGTGCTCATGAAGTTTGTATCAATGGAAGCTTGGCTACCTCCATCTCTCCTTGGCACCTTGTGTCTTTGGCTTGGCTTGGCTTAGCTTAGCTTGACTCAATATTTGGACATTATAACACTAATTTTCATGAAGATTTGGAATAAATTTATCATTATAACTTTTGCATGTGAGAGCTTAAAATTCAATAGGCAAGGCCTCCTATTTATATATTTTTGGAATGGTTTGAGGATCAATCATGACCATCCATCTCAAGATTGATATGTGTGGCCGTGAATAAATCCAAATATGAAATTCAATCTACAAATGTCCCCATTAATATTTGGGATAGAGGGGCATTGAATAGTCATGGAGGGTCTTAATGAGGCATGGGAGACCCATAATCCTAATATTTTATGCATTTATGGCTTATGGATGCTACCCCATATGATGATGTCACCTAATGTTGTAGTTAATTGAAATCAATTTCCAATAAATATTTATTCAACAAGTTCCATGGAAAGCTAACTTAAGGCCCTTATTTGTTTTAATTAACCTAGAACATGATTAGTCAACTTTAGTGCAAATTCTAGCTCTTGGTGCACAAATTAATCAAATTGGTCAAGATGTCTTGTTATTGGTCTAAATTTTGACTAGATTGGAATTGGAAGTCAATGTCAAATGCATTGGATCCATTATCCCATTTAGGATGTTACCAACACCAAATAACAAAGGCACATGTCTCGTGTAAGAGATTTGATAGAAAAGAGAAATATAGGGCATCCAAGTGTGAAATTAGCAATTTGAATTGAAATGACTTGAGCAAATTTAGTTAGCTCATAAATTTCACTACCCCATTTAATGATACTCTAGCCAAAATCACACTTGAATATATTAATTTCAACTCATTTAATGCATTTTAGTGTTTTTAGGCCAAATTGTGCACTTTAGGTGGAAATTGGTCAAAATCTTGGTTAGAAGTCATTGGTGGCCATATTTAGGTGTTTACACTTGTCTTCTAATGTATTTTGGTAAAAATAGAATGATCTAGAGGCTATCTAAGCAAATTATGAAAGTCTCATTCATGATGATGACTTGTTTTGATTGGACCAAAAGCTTGATAGAACATCCCTAAAGTTAATAGCTCATTGGTTATCAATAATAGAAAGATTATTAATCTCTCACACTCTCTCTCTTTTATTTCTTAAATAGAGGCCTTTGGGCCAAAAAAAAATATCTCTCACTTTTTAGATAGATCATTATATCTCTCTCTATATTTCTCACGATTCCCTCTCTTAGTTAGACTAGACTATACCAAGATAGAATTTGTAACCTCTTAAAGTAATAGAAGGATATGTTTTAATTTCACTATTATGGTATAGTGTGTATACGTCTAATTTATGCTTGTGGTATAAACTTTTCCCTTATTGAATTGTGATCTCACCTAGTTACTATTTCATTTATTCATGCACATCGTGTTTAGTGTTCTACATCTTTTGATCAAAGCCTTCATGTGGATACTATTATTGTTTAGTGTCTCACCTTAGACCTCTCCTTCATTTGCCTCAGCCTAAACCATTTGGTGAGCCTTAACATGAATTTATGAGTAAATAGTTGAAGTTTGAACCTATTCATTTACTTGTTTCATTAGTGTTCTTCATGTCAAGCAAGAAGGATCGGCTTGTATTTTCATGCATCACCATGTTAACTTTATTAGGAGCCCTTATCTATTTCTAAACCTTTTCTCATGAAGAATTTGGATTATATTTAGTTTAGGTGAGCATCAAAGAGGAAACTAGCCTACTCTGGAGGTTTAATCCCACTATAGGCAACCCATGGCCTAGGATTGTCCCCATTTTATGGCTCAATCGAGAGAAACCTGAATAACTTCTCCCAAGGGTGTAAATTGAATCCATAATAGTACCCTTTATTATATGCTCATTTTTTATCATACCCTAAAGGTGTTATGTAATTTATCCCTCTATGTCCCCAACCTCTAATAAGGAGTTGTCAATCTAATTGGTTACATTTATTCCTATCATGTACTATAATCTAAAGTCACCCCTACATCTATTATATCCATACTTGGTTGATAGTGTATTATTTGAATATGTACCAGCCATGCTCTATCACCCTCATGTCTATACCTACTCCTTATTGGGTTCTATCTTATACTATTTATACAAACACATCTAGCCCTACAGATACATCCTACCAAACCCCAAACTATCTAAAACTTTTGTTTAGCCTATATAGATTTATATTATACTCATACATGCAAATAATATAGCAAGGTGTTAGAATGCAATCCATATAGAGTGAATATTATCTCTACTAAGGATCCACCTCCCTATATGGCCTCCATGTAATATTTATGGGCCCCAAATCATCTATTTCCCTCTTGTAAAAGGTCAAATATCTAAAGTGAGTCCTTTATGCACCTATCATAATGAACCATCTATAAGAAAATGGATCTCCATCCACTTTTTAACTCAACAACCCAATTGGTATCTCAACCAAAATATTCTCCCACACCCACACTTTCAATAGTGTAGACAAGCCTATGTTAGCTCCTCCCTTGTGCTTGACCATATGCAATTCTTTGTACAAGTGTGACAACACATAGGGTACTCATGAAAACTCTATCACACTCTCCAACATATCTATAATAAAATCTAATAAGCCATCAGGAAATAATATCCCACTCTTTTCATGTAGTAGCATGCCACCATTAAGAACCATCAGCACTAATATCATTCCATCTCTCTCTTCTAATACCATATAGGCATCTATAGAAGCATAATTATATTTAGTACAAGCATAGTTTCATAGTATGTTTTTCATATCTTTGCATGTATATATCCTTTGATAGAGTGTTAGGCATCTAGTAGTATGGTCTCACATGGATCTTTTTAGTTCATGTTCCTTATATTGCTTTTACCTAATCATTCATATATTTTGTTATCTAGTATACCCTTTTTAGTGTACTTTGGGGATCCCTACCTATGTTCTGATCATTACTATGTTTTTTATACCTTAGACACTACTGGTGGTATAAGACACTAGCATCAATAATAGTGTCCAAAGTAAATGGTAGTGTCTTACCTTATATTTTGATCATTTTCTATAATTTTCATCTTATGACCATTTTTTAAACCCCATATGTTTATTATATTATCAGATTTTCATGTGACACTAGGTTCTAATGAAAAATCAAAAGAGTTATTTATATAAAGTTGTGGTATAGTATATGGATAAAAATCAAGCTTCTTAATTAGCATGTAGCTTATATTATTCAAAATATATTGAATTACATTATATAATAAATTAATATATCTATAAGTCTAAAGTATTAAATAGTCAATTTATATTTGTATTACTTGTACTAAGGGTTGTAACTAGAGAAAGATAATATAGTTTCATAATCATCATTACACACACATACCTAAGAGGGAGAACTACATGTGAGTTTAAGGCCTTATTTATGTTATATGGCTATGTAGTTAGCACTTAGCTATGGTTAGAATTCTAGGTTATCTTGACTCATGTGACAACCCATTTTTACCCAGTTATAGGAGGTCCAAGGCAAAAGGATATATATAGTTTTTATTATTGATTGTATTATATGCATGGTTTTACCTATTTATAAGGATAAATTAGGGTTATAGGTCACATCACAAATTTGGGAGGACTTTAGATCAAATTTAGTACATATTTAGGGCTTGACACCTATATTGGATTTGGACATCTATGTTGATGGTAGTGTGTAGGTGGCGAAAACTATCAGCACATAAAATGAATAAAATGCAGGTTTTCTTCACTGATCTAAAATGAATGAGTCATTATTGTGATTTAAGATAGAATAATAAATAAGATACACCCTCATTACCCTTTAGTTTTACAATATTTTTTTTATTTATTACACATGTTTAAATAGTTTAATTTTCAATAAATTACCATATATTTTTCAAATATGAACATTATTTTAATACATTCAAATAGTTTTTTTGTTAGTGTGTTTATATTTTAAAATAATTTCAAATAAAACATTCTCATAAACTTGACCTCTGTATTTAAACTAAACCCTAAAATTCCATAAAGTTTTATCCTTCCAAAACATTTACTGCCAGATTTATATATTTATGTTCTAGATCTAAATTTATTTTTAGGGGCATAGCTTAAGGAAAGCTTCTTTATATTTTTCCCCTATGTCTTATATTATTTTCCTTTTAAGTTGTGTCCAAACATGGAATGATCATCATGGACTCTTATTAGTAGCCAAAATAAACCCCATCCTTTCTATATTTTATTTAATCTTCCTGACAATCAACATATTGTTTATGAGGATCTTATGGCTAAGAAAACTTATAATACACAATATTCCTCTATAAAAACTTATTACTATTACAATAATAAAAATAACACTAATTAAAATGTAAATATTTATGAATATGGTAACATTTATGGCATAAATTTGTATTCCCCTTATGATTATATTTTTGATTCCACATATTTTGAAGAGGAATGTGAGGAGCCTAATTTTCTTTTCTCTCCAACAATGCATGTTTATAATTCTAATGATGAAGTATTTGAGCCTATTAAATATGAATCAATAGTTGAATTTAAATCTTATTTATTCATTGATGAATAAATAATGAATGTTTACCTTCCTTAAAAAATCTTGAAAATATTATTGAAGATTCCATTCCTTCTTTAGTTCATGGAAATACAAATAGTGAACTTACTTCTCTATCTCTAACTCTAAATGATAAAGATGCATGTACTAATTATCCCCCTATCATTTTAGGTGGGAAATGTGAAAATGATATTATAACTCAAAATAGTGTAGATAAATGTGTTATAGTAGTTTTTTCAATTTTTATTTTAATTTAATTTTCTGCTAAAAACTTAAAGAAACATAGGGTTTATGAAGAATACCTAGAGATATGCAGATGGTTTCACACTGCTTGAATCCAATGAATGAGGGAACTTATTTTTGGCTTGGAAAATACAACCTAGATAAGATTGATATATATATGTATGTATGTATTTATGTATGTATGTATGTATGTATCCATGTATGTATGTATGCATATTATCATCGATCGAGATAATCGACACCGATCATGGGAGAATCATCAACGATTCACCCTTTTTAGTATGTGATTAGTTTCATTTGTGTTGGTTCATTCCAACTTTAGGAAATTTATGATTATATGCATAGGTATTTTAGGAATGGGTTTATATGTGGTATGTTGTTAGGGGATTAAGATTTTATGGGTTATAATTAGATTTAGGTGGTTAGAGAGGCAAAATAGTAATTTGAAAAAATAAATTATTGAGTACTTAATGGTAAATAAGTTAGACTTTAATATAGTAATATTTAGGATAAAATATAATAAATTAAAGGCCTACGAAACCAAATAATTCATATAGGGCATATAAAATTTTAGTGTCTACATTTACACCTTTTTGTGGAGTGGTATTTAATAACTAGCCAAGAGACAAAAACTAGGAGGACTTTGATTCCATAGGTATATAAGGGGGTATTCTCCCTCAAATAGAGAGCCAACATAGGATAAAGATATGGTGATGGGTTTGAAATGATGTGGATGGATAGGATGAGGATCTGAGGGATAAAAATGATCACAAATGATAGTTTTTTGAATGAGCAATTTGTTTGCACTTATAAAGATAGGGGTATTACATACAAAAATTCCCCAAGTCTAAAATACATTACCAACATCATGAAAAAGTGGGTTTAAATGAAATATACTAAGAAAAAAATGATATGGAGGTATAACTAAAGCATCTTATGTGCTAAGAGTCAGGGAACTACCTATAGACATAATGTCACAAGGTGAAACCTTCTTTATTAGTATCTGTTGGGGATTTCCCCCTAATAGACAGTGAGTCAAGATAGGTTATGGGACTAGAAGGGGGTCATCCTCTACTAACCTAAGGTGATATGTGTAAAATATCATAATTGTAATTTTTGTAATCGACTTGTCTTAGCTACAAAACTATCTATTCTGAAACATGCAAGTAAATGCAAAATAAGGGATCAAGTTTGATCACATGGATCAACATAAATTATTGTTATGGATATAAATAGTATGGTCCAAATGTCATTCACTTGAATGGCTAAATATCTATGAGATATAATGAATTTGGATGGTTTGTGTTGGATGGATGGATGGTGCTTATGGATTTGATATACGATATATGAGGAAAAGAGTAACTGAGGTGAAATTAAACACCTTAGTTTGTTGGTATTATAGTGAAGCATGAGCTCCTTTATGATATTTATAATATTCAAGCCTTATTTAATGTTAATAAATGATTTGGTGATCATCAATCAACTAAGCCTATGATTCCTAAAAATGGGAAATCATATGAAGATGGGTGGATGTGGATTTAGGATTTTGTTATCTCCTTAGGTCGAAGGCTAAGTCTTTATGTAATAATGATAATAGCATAAATTGGGTCCAACCCATGTTTGATTTTTATGTAGACATATTGATGTAGGAGTTTTTCTATATTTTGAAAAGTTGATTCATGTGGGAAGCTTTCTTGGGATATTATTTGACTCTTGATTTTATATTTTGATGGGCATGTTTGATAAGTTTTGCATAAGATAGGAAAGTTTATCAATGCAAGAAGTTTTATTTATTTTTAATTTTGGATAACCATCCTTCAAAGGAGTGGTCTATATTCATTTATGAATCAATTATCCCTCAAGGGAGAAATCTATGCTTTTATGCTTTTATGAATAGTTATTTTTCAAGGTAACAATGAATAGTTGTCCTTTAAGGGAACAATCTATGATTTTGCCCATTACTTTATTTTTACACCATATCATTGATTTTGAATTAAGGTAAACATAGATTGACTTTAAGTTATCCTAAGTCACATTCTTGAATACAAAGTCTTAACATAAGGTGACATTGTGATCCTTTGTCATGAGAAATAATGATTTGGGGATCCATCTTACATATAGGTAGAGAATATTAGGTATAAAAATATTATGAGTAGAGCCAAGGTGCTCACATTTAAGGTCATGAATAAAGTTTTATCAGATGACCACATAATTATATATCATTATAGGCTATATATGTGGGGCTCTATGGATATAAGTAATAATGATCTTGATTTGATCTATGGATAACCAAAACTATTTACAATAAATAGAGTGCATATATAAAGCATTAAGAGACTCATTTCTAGTTTGCAATTAAAGGATGTCAAACAGTATGCCCCAAATCCAAATGACCCAAGTAAATTAGGATAAAAATTTCCTCCATTACTCTTTTCTCATACTTATGACATGTTAATTTATGAGAAGGATTGATTTACTCCTTGTACATTAAATGGGTATAGAGGTGAGAAGAACCTAAGAGAGGTAGTCTCTCTGAGGATAGGTTGATAAGTAGATTATCAAGTAGGATGACTATACAATTGAGGATTTGGATAGGTATCAAGTGTCAATAACTAATATTTCCCTAGTGAGATTTTCTTAAAATGATGTGAGTTTTCTTAGATAGTATGGGTGTTGCATTGATATGCATATATAATGTAGATGCATGAGCCCCCATTATGGGTGTATTAGCCTTAGTTAGATTATGAGATTTAGGAGATTGTGTTTGTGATAGTGTAGCTATATCAATGGTATTTATCTATAAGAATGGTTGGATTATCAAGGTTGGTGAGTGATTTTGGGTCTATTTTGATCATTCTTGTGAATAACTAGGAGTGGGATACATTTCCTTGTCAAATATGGGATAAAGGTAAATTTTCTCATTTAAAAGGTCATCATCCTTAAAAATATCCTAAACTATGGCTTTAAATGCATTAAAATTTTAAATATCATGGCCAGGAGTTGTATGATAGGTGT
The DNA here is from genome assembly GCA_037957365.1 of Torreya grandis. NCBI lineage: Eukaryota > Viridiplantae > Streptophyta > Pinopsida > Cupressales > Taxaceae > Torreya > Torreya grandis. The sequence goes on along the minus strand of JARHVA010001040.1, from coordinate 1,983,769 downwards.
ACACCTTATATTCTCTATACCAAAGAGGTTTTTTAGTGTGGGGACTAAAAGTTTTAAGGGGTGGTAAAGAAAGGAAATTTTTTGTTAATAATGGTAGTTTATGACCCTCACAATAGGTCTAGTTGTAGCTTATCATCCCTTAATGGTACAAAATTTTGAGTTGATTTTGATTTTACATATGTCATCTGGATAGGCTTATCAAAGGGTGTTTTTTTTGTGTCTTTAGGTGAAATATTTTAGTGTTTAGAGTTAGAATATTTTTTTTAAGGTTTTGGTGTTGGTAAGAGAGGAGGATACTTTTGGATAGGCCCTTTAGAGGGTCACTTAATGATCATGATAGACCATTTAGATGAACGATGAGGTCCTAAAATGGATGCCCTATTTTATATTATGGGTGTTTTTTATTTTCCATTTTTAATGATATTAGATGTATTAATGATATTATTATAACTTGATTTAATGTTTTTACCTTCGAATGGTGATGGAAGATCTAATCTTGTTAGTCAGTGTTGGAGATATTTTTCTTTCAAGATACCAAGGCATCTATTTGGATTTTCCTTTTCATCTTCTATTTTTTTAGTGGATTTTCAAATATATTCATAAGATTAATCCTTTGGGGGATACCATGTAAATATATCAATGGGGTTGTAATGGGTGATAGGGATGGTTTCAATCAGCTCAGATTGTTTTGTCTCCAAGGTATCTCCTATAGGGAGGTTTGGTATTTCAAGAGATGAGTTTGGAGACACAATAACTTCTTGTGGTATAATATGGTCTTTGATAGTATTGATTATGTGTATTCCCTATTATTGAGGATATTCAATGTGTGTTTTTATAGAGTTTGATGAGGAGGGATGATTAGGGAATGCCAGTCTATAAATTTCTAAATAATGATTTAAGGGAGCATTGGGATTGTCTAATTGATGTCCCCCTATATCGATAAGATTTTGGACTACATTTTTAAATAAGTGGAATCTATTAACATCATGACCTAATACACGATGTTAGACACAAAATTCATTTTCCTTAACCCATAATAGTTTGGGACAAGAATCATCAATAGGCCCAATTGGAGGAAGCTCAATGATTGAGGCCTTCAAAATCTTATCTAGGATAGAAGTGTAAGATTCCCATAAAGGTTTATACTTTATAGGGGTAAATCATGTGGGTGATCTTTGAGGTTGTGTTTGGGAAGAGGAATGACAAGACTGATTAGGTTTTGATGGAGGTGTAACATTTATAATTACAACATTGGTAATGTCCTTTGTCTTGGGTTTGTTGAATTCCATAAAGGGTTATAATTTAGCATTTTGGTTCCAAAATCTAAATTCACCTTGCTCAAGGGCTTGAATTTATACATTTCAAGCCATAATGAAATCTTTATAAAAAAATTTAAAGGATTGGATTTGGAGTGTAGATGATACATGCCTAGTGAATGATCTAGAAAATAATTCAATAAGTTCCAGTTGGGAAAGAGAAAAGGACAACTGATAGGTAATGTTATGCCATTAAGTAACAAAGTTGATAATAGATTCATTTTCAAATTATCAAATAGCATATAAGTCAATGATGGTTATTTTCCTTATGATGTTTATTGAAAAGTGATCTAGGAACATTTTAGATAATTGACTAAAGGAAAATAGAGTGTTGGGGAATGGAACTATACTAATCCAAAGTTGATCCAGCTAATGATATTAGAAAATTTATTCAGAGGAGGGCATCATCATGGGATATGAGGTAACACACATGCCTAAATTCCTCAATGTGTTATTGGGGATCTTCTTTATTTTGAAATTTGGTAAATTTAGTAGTTTTCACTATGCAAGATATGGTTGGATAGGGACTATTGGGTTTATAGGCTCATTTTAGATTTGTTCATAAGAGGGTATAACTTTATTTCCTATGGTAGATGCTTCTAGATGGGACATTATATCCATGAGGATAAGAAGGATGTCTAGTTGAGGAATGTGTGTGGTGAGACCACTTAATATATTAGGAGGGGTGTAATTCTATTGAAGATTTTGTTGAGGAGGTAATTACATGGGAATAAATTGCACTAGGTGGTAACTAATGGTTATGGTGTTTATTGATGGAGTTTAGGTAAGATAGAGATTATACTATGAGGGTATGGATTACTGATAGGATGGAATGAAAGATGATACATAATGATATTATGGAGGTATTTGTAGTGGAATTATTAAATGTTGAGGACTACTGGCCACATGTGTCTGGATTGGTGGTAGTGTCATAGGTATGGAAAATACTAGGTTTTGTAAGGGGATTATTGATGGTATATAAGACATAGGTTGTGAAGTAATAAAGTTATGGGTTTGAATGTTAGTTATGGAAGTATTGGATATTGTTCAAGGTGGTTTTTTTTTTCCAAAATTAGTGTTGGAAATAGGAGGACTACTAGTTTCCAATGGTGGTATTCTATTGGTGTTATTTGTTGCATGAGGACTAGTTGGTGGTGGTGGTATTTAAGGGCCCATGGTTGAAACCATAGCCATTGATTGTCTATTAGATCTTTATAGGGGTGGGATATGTCTAAATAGATTAGATTTAGGAAGGGGATAAATAGGTATATGTCTTTTTCGTGATGTAAGATAGGGGTTAAAGGCTATTGGGTCATTATCTAAAATGTTAGTAAACCCAAGTTCTCCTTGCAAATAGAAATGTGGAGGACTAATCTTGATAGGTTTGGGAGATGTAAGGGGGCTTGTAAAATATTCCATTTAGGAATATTAATGCCAATAAAAATAAAATCACAAAACATAATACAAACAAGAATAATATTTTTTATCTCATTTTAGTGCAAAAAGGTACACACTAAAGAAATGAACTTAAAACAATTTTACTTTTTTAAGAAATTAAATTTAAAATGTGATAAGGAAAAATTTTAGTGAGGGTACTAAGAAAAAGTAATATATATACAATTTTAGGATTTTTTAGACTTAAAATATCTCTATATTGTAATCAATAAATGGTTTCATATTGAGGCTAATCCCTCATTACACACACCACAATGTAAGGGTGTCTGGTGCTTTGCCAATATATACTTGATATCTAGATTTTATAATCAATCAGCATACTGAGTTGGTTCTCCCCTTGGTGGTGAAATCCAAGTAGGATAGTTAGGATGAAGGTTACCTCTAGGTGATGAAATCCTAGTTGGTTCCCTTATATCATTGTTTGATGAATTGATTGTATAAGTGGTTTGGTATGTGTGTAAAAAGAAGTGATTGATACAATATATTGATTTACGTAGATTACTCTATGTCAATTATCTAAGCAAGCAAAGGATGGATGTAATTCTTTTTAAACTTTTAAAAGAAGAGTAAAAAATAATAATTTTCTATTTTTATTGTGAATGAAGGCAAAAATCAAGAGAAAATGAAATGAATGAATAAATTCACAATGAAATGTAATAAGAATAATGAGACCTTATTGGAATTACAGAGCATGCTAAAATTTTATTGTAGTTTTTTCATTTTTTCTTTTAATATAATTTTCTACTAAAAACTTAAAGAAACACAGGGTTTATGAATAATAACTATAGATACATAGATGGTTGTGTACCACTTGAATCCAATGAATGAGGGAGCTTATTTTTGGCTTGGAAGAATACCCTACACACAAGAAGACAACTTAGACAAGATTGATTAATAATAGAGATGGGTGGACTTCCTGATACAAGGTTAGTTCTAGGAAGTGGTACACTTCCTTAGAGGGATGTCAGTCCACTATTTATGTAATCAAGTAGATGATACTTATAAATGAAATATAGATCATGCTAAAGATGTTTGATAAAATAAATGCCTACATATTATTTAAGATAGATGGATAAGATTAAAAAGATAAATAGATGTAGATTATCAAGATAGATAAATATAGATCTTTTGATTAAGATTAATTCAAGTTGTTAAAATAATCTCAGGTTTTAAAATAAAATAATAAAAACATAGAGATCGATCAATGATAATTTTATTGAATTAGTAGTGATTAAGATGAATCAATAATAATTCTGCATGGATGGATAGAAATTTGAGTGTAAGGGATTGAAGAGAGATATTAAAGGATATAAGATGGTTTTATATGGCTAAGGATGTTCTAGGGATAAAACGGATGTTCATCAAAGATAACATAGCAAAATAAAAGGAATAAAAGATTAAATCAGAATGGATTCAAGATAGAGTTTTAAGATTAAAAGGCTTGGATTTAACAGAGTACAAGGATCAGTGTTGATCCTATAGAATCAATGTCTATGCTATAGAATCAATGTTGATTCAAATTAATTAGGGATGATTCAAATGAATTGGTGATGATTTAGATGAATTAGTGACAATTTAGATAAATCGGTGATAATTCTAATGAATTATTCATGATTCTATTAAAGTTACCCTAGATTAAAATAGAAAGCTAAAATGTGATAGAGGATAATCACAAAGGAAACTACGGATGCCTATTACATTCTAAGATTAGGATGAGAATAAAAATATAGGAATTTAATAATAAATTATATAACTAATATATAATAGTTACCTTAAACCAATTATAGGTAGAGTGTATTCATCCCTTAGGTACAAGTGATCTTTATGAATTGTGATAACAAATGTGGACTAGGTATAGCACGATTTTGATAGCATGGTAGTATCATTCACCTTAATTACCCTGATTAAATCCAAGTAGTGTTTTGAGATTCAAAATTTTTGGACCTCAAACCAAATGGTTGTCTATGTATATATATATTATCACCAATCGAGAGAATCAACATCTCTACCATGGGAGAATCATCAGTGATTCACCCTTTTTAGCAAGGGATTGGTTTAATCCATGTTGGTTAATTATAACTATGGGTAATTTAGGATTATATGCATATGTATGTTAGGAATGGGTTTATATGTGGATAGATTGTTATGAGATTAAAATTTTATAGGTTTTAATTAGATTTAGGTGGTTAGGGAGGTAAAATTATAATTTGTAAAAACAAATTACCAAGTACTTAATAGTAATTAAGTTAGACTTTGGGATAGGGATATTTAGGAAAAATAAATGCCTACGACACCTAATAATTTATATAAGACATATGAAATTTTAGTCTCTGCAACATGTGCTTCTACCCTAATTCTAATTCATTATAAACATCAAAGCACATTTACCAAAGGTTTAATCATGAGAGAATTTCTTAAGTCAAGTATAAATAACTCAATTCAAGATGAAAATTTTAGTAATGTTATTATTCCTTTCTCATATGAAATTGATGTATCAAAAGTATAAATTTATATTGTATCTTCTATCCCTTCTACCTTTGAATTCAAAAATTAATGTGAAACTCACATTTTACCTTTCTATGGTGATATTCCAAGAAACATAAAACGTTCTTTTATTTCTACCTCTTTTACATTTTTTTCTAAAACACATGTGAAAATATTAAATAAATGAAATGAATTTGCATCCCCTATTCCTATTATATGTGATGAAATTTAAAATGTCTAACACCTTACCAACCTAGTGGTATTAACCTTTGTGACATCTAAAATGATATCGAGACATCTCTTACCTCATGATGTAAAATGGAGATTACTTTACCTGATGCTCCTAAACCATGTGATGATCCCACCTTAGAATTTAAGGATGGTAACGAGCCTATTATTCCTATGTTTTATGTAAATGATAAATTACAAATTATATGCACCTCTCTAACCTCCTTACAAATTACTCCTAGTGAGATTATATATATGATGACTATTATAGGATACGTTCAAAGTCAAATGAATATTCTTAAGTTGCAAGTGTCCTCTTATGAAGCTACCCTTAATGATAATATCCTATAATACCAAACCCTTTTGTGGGAGGTATTTTATCATCCTTATCCTTCCAATTTTATCATGCCTATGTTCTTCCTTAAATGGTTAAGGAGATCATGATAGTCATTTGAAATAATATATAAAACCCTTTGATCATTGGGCCAAATATGGAGGCTTGTTACTTAAATATTTCCATATAAGCTTAACTCAATAAGCTCTTTATTCATTTTATAGCCTTCTAGATGGTTTCTTACCAACCTTTAAAAAAATTGAAGATGCATTTTTATCTAATTTCCATAATCATAAGTTCATGAAACTACTGTTAGATCATTTACAAGCATCAAATCAAAATGAGGATGAATATATTCAAGACTATGTTATTATATTTAAGTATACCTTATATTCCTTGAAATACACCCATCCAATTTATAAGTATAGTTCATATTTAGTAAGGGTCTTATTTATCCACTTAGAGAAAGAGAAGTGCATAATCCATTTTCTTCTTTTATCACTTTATATTAAGATGTACATAAATATGCATGTGCCTTAAAAAATAGCATACTGAATCACCTACTACTTCACCAAAAGGAAAACATGTTACAATTCCTAAAAAATGGATCATAAAACCAAGAAGGGTTATAATCCACCTCAAATACCTTGTTCCAAACTAGTATCACATATGAAGGAACAAGTAGTAAACATTTTACATAATGGAAAGGAATCTATATACAAAATAGTTGTTATAGTTAAAACTTATACCTATACTAAAAGGCAACCACTTTAGTTTAATTAGAGAATGGATAGACCACATGATATATTGCATACACTATTGAATAAATGGTTGATTACTCCTCCTCCAAACTATTACCATCCATCGTACAAATTTTAAAAGGTGAAAGGACAACACTTTTGTACTTACCATAGTATTAATGGAAATCGTGATAATAATTTATTGATGTGGATTTTGACATGCATCAAAAAATTAGGCAATGGATGTTAATCCCTCCCTCTTCTAAAAGGAAACTCATGTGAGCAAGTCTCCCCAAGGTCTTGGTTACTAATTTTTGGTACACAAGATAACCCAGTTGGCTAATGTGTATTATTCCATGTCAAGGGTCTTGGTATTGATGATTCAAATCAAAATAATTAAATATAACTAAGATATTTAACAAATTTCATTCCTTCATACTTTTATTCCCTTCACTCACTAAATCCTTTCATTACTTTATCATGCCTAATAATGCAAAAATGCAAAAAAAATGATAAACTTCTAAGACAATTTATATTAAATCAATCAAGATAAGTAATTAGAATCAGATTATTGTATTCCTAGATTAATTTGATCATAAAGAAAGAGAAAAAGTTTAGAGTTAAAGATAAAAATAATTGATATAGACACAAGTGGAAACTAAAGTTCATTGACTAAATGAAATCCCATTTAAATCAATATTTAGTTAAGTCAAACTTGGCACAACTTCAACTAAATATGGTGCAAGAGTCTTGTTGGAAGATTAACTATAAGAAATAATGGAATTAATACCATAACAATGTACAAATAATGTCCACACATACTTAATATAAATCCAGTTATTAGAATTTTACTTTTGATTAATGGCATACTAAAATCCATATAATTATTAAACTCAAAAAAAAATTATGTAAATAACAAACTAAAATAAGAGAAGGGAAGAGATTATCCTAGAAAAGTATAAAAAGAGTTTGGTTATATATGTATCCTTTCACAATCACAAAGAGCCAACCATTATTATGAACAAGAGCTACCCTTAAATAGTCATGCAAGACTATGGATTTCAAGTATAAATTCAAATTCAAATTCATCCCATGAATCAATTGTAAGAATATTCAATGTGGCAAATTTACATGAGGCTTGCTAGGAATGATCCCCCATTAAATTACAACATGAGTATAGTTGGAAACATGGTAGACCAAATCAAGAGAAAATGCCTATGAGGAATTTAGTTGGGATTGCATTGAGATCATCAATTGTCAATGTTTTGTGCAGTTAGGACCATGTCTCTCTAAGGTAAAGATTTTATATTTTATGATTCATGTTTGATCCTAATGCATAAGGCAAGTTAATTATTCATGATTCATTTATAATTTAGTTGGGAATTGATCTGCTCCTATGAATCAAATTGGTTGTGTGGTTTATTCTCAGCCTTTGATGGTCTTGACAACTAGATGGGTCATCAATTTTATGCTTATACTTTATTGGTTGTGAAACTAACATGTCTCTTATTTTATGGGGTCCCTACCACATGGCTTCCTCTCACCTTTTCTTATATTTAACTTTGTTACATAGTTGGTTTTGATCTTGCAATCCCTAATTAAACTTTGGATCTTGTTGACACTCATGATTTTTATCTATCTTTGTTTTAAATGTCCTCTTCCCATCCATGTGGATACTTTTCATTCACTCAATATCTTAAACTTTCATCCCCTCCCCATCATGTGTTGCTTTCTCATCCATTTTGTGCATGCTAATTTTTCCTTTGTATTGAAGCAACATTTCAGCATGTGGCATCATCCCTCTCATTCACTCACCTAGTGCTCTAACATCACTCCTAGCCTACACAAAAATCTATAAATTATCAAGGCAATGGGATTATTCCATATGGGATCATCTCACTAACCCACTAGCCTAGAGGATTTATGTGGGTATGGATATCTCTAGGATAGCAGAGCAATAAGGTTATACCATGTGGCATCATTATGCTAATGTGCTATCCTAGATCATTACTAACACCACCACCCCACTAAGAAAATTTATAAAAAAAATTGATTGATAATTTTAAAGTAGTGAAAAAGTGTTACGTGTCCCTAGGTAACTTTCGATGAAATTGGCTAAATGTTGAAATTATTTTCTTCACTAGTTGCATTTATTTAGAGAAATAGAAAGGTGCCACATTACTCTAAGAGATTATTTGGGTACCTTTTAGAACAATATAAAATACATAATAAGTAATTTTACATTAAAGGCTAATAGCTTCATAAATAGTTAAACCAAAAAAAGTTTGAAAAGTGGCTAAGTAAAGAATTTGAGTGGAGCAATACCACTATGCCATGTGGGATCATTATGCTCACCCACATATATTAGAGGCTTTGTGTTTTCTATGAACATCTCTAGGATAGTAGAGTAGTAGAATTATACCATGTGGCATTATCCCACTAACCTATTATCTCACTAGCCTAGAACATTGTTGATGTCATCACCCATTTCGAAAACCTTCTGAAGAATCAAGTAAGTCTTTTAAAGTAGTGGAAAAGTGTTGTGTATCCTTGGGAAAATTTTGATGAAATTGGCTAAGTGTTAAAAGTATTTTTTTAACTAGTTGGAACCTTCAATTGTTATGAGAATTTGACACGTGGCTTTGGGAAGAATCAAAACACCTTCGAAAAGATGTTCTGAATATTTATTTTGAAGACCTAAGTGTTTAGGAATTTTGTTTCAGATTTTCATTTGTGAAGTCTAAGTCTGAAAAAATTTTACTTCAAATAAAATTCTTGACTACTTCTATTTTTCACAAAGCTTCTGACTATTTCTTTGTCGAACACAAGTGCCGAATAGGAGTGTTGAAAATAAATGTTGAATAACTTCACCAAAGACCAAAACATAAAAATAAAGTTCTAAACATGTTTTTATCAAAAGGTAAATGTTGTACACTACTTTTGAAATATCCATGCCTCTTATAGACTCTCCTTTGCATAGAACTTATGACTAGCCACTGTCGAACATAAAGTCTAACTATCATTTTGCCAAACACAAATCTTGACTATTCATTTTGTTGAAAGAGCTCAAAATTGAACCTATGAACAAAACATCTGTAACATAGTTAGTGAATTAGGTTTGTAAAGTAATGCTTATATACTCAAAAAATAAATGGTTAGGTTCCAAACTGATGAATTTGAAAACCAATGGCTAACTATTTGAAAATAAATGGCTATGTGCAAAGCCATAAAAATGACTAAGTTTAAAAAATAATTATGCATAAAATTATCCATTTTATTGAATCCAAAGGGGATTTTATCCATTCACATGAAAAGAGACTAAGTAAAAAAGTGAAACATTATAAACTTTCAACCACTTAGATTGAAATTGAAGTAGAAATGGATCAAATTGCCCAAGAAAATAAGTAATAGACTTCTATAAAATTTAGATAATTTTCATAAACCTAAGGTGAATTAGCCTAAAATGAAGCTTTGAAATGTGTTTCAAAACACAAGAAGGCAATATAATTATGAATATTTATATATTAAATGAAATCATTTTTAAATGAAATCTTGGATTGAATTGAAGAAATACAAAGACATTAAACTAAACATATTTAGTCACTTGTAACTTATTTATTTAGTAACTAGCTAAGAAGGTTGATCTGAACTAGAAACCATAATGAAATCTTGAAATATATAAGATTAAAATCCAAATCAAAAATAAGGTCCCCATTTTCAAATTGAAAATGGGGTATGTTGTGCAATATTAATAACAAATGGTGACTCCTATTGGGAAATACTATTGATTATTTAGAGAATCCAAAATCTTTGATTTCATAAGAATGAAAAAGCTTTAGCTTTAAGAAATTTAATCAAAACAACATATGAATTCAAACACACTAGATTTTATGGTAATAAGTGACATACTAGGTTATGATCATATCAAAACCATATATGTGTGTGATCAAGTGATTGATTCATTTCCATGGAATTCACAAGTAGTAATTTAGATTTTTATAAGGCTAGAACTGTTAAAGGAAAAGAGATTTTACAATTTGACTTAGGGGGAACTGGTGTGGTCATTTCTCTACTACTATCTAGGACTTTATATCCCCAATATAAATACCACTAGTCCCTTCTAAAGGCCTTGATCCACTACTAAATATGCCAAAATGTCTGTGGTGGAGTCTACTGATACCACCCTTTCGAGAAGAATTTTAGATCTTACATTTTAACTCAATTCCTTTGAAAGGATATTTTGCAATTTCATCCATAGAGGGTTGAGTACCAAACCATAGGTAAAAGTAAATTAGTAAGTCCATGATAATTTACAACAAACCAAAATTAGAATAATGTTGCATTTTATTTAGATATTTCATTAAGTGCATTAAATGGTTTTAATTAATAAAATAGTTGTTTTAAATCCATAAGTTATGTTAAGAATCATCGACATTTTAAATTAAATAAATGAACCATGAAATCACAATAGTTTCACATAAAATCTTCAATCAAAATTAAAATTAGGCTTTATGAGTGCCATCTATGTTATTATTACAACATCCCTTGATTTCATTCCTTCAATTAACAAGGGGAACTTGAGGAAAACAATAGTTTGGATAAACCCAATGAGGAAGAAAATGGAAAACAAACGAAAGTGAAACCTAAGATAAAAAACAAGGAACAAGAAATAAAAACAAGAAGCAATATATATGTTACTTATAGGGGCTTCCAATTTACTCAATCTTAGAAGTAATGCTTGAGGAATTATACATTAACAAAAAGTGGGGCATCCTTAACAATAAGACATCTTAGGTATAATACATTATTTCCTAGGATTTAAGAGATTTGGTATGTATTGATCCATAATGCATCAAATTTTTCATGTTATCCCTTTTTTTCATGATCCCCATCTCATAAAAGGACTAGATCTAAGATTCAGAAGGCCTTCAGATTAGCTCTTTTTTCAAACTAACATTTGACTACCTCTTGATGTTTACTAAAGTTCAATAAGGTTTCATCTCATTTTTCTTCTAAATACATGAGATTCAAGAGGAGATCCTCTATTAGGTCATCATTTCTCAATAACTCTTTAGTGAATAACAAGGTAGGGATATTTAAATTAATTGGGAAGATGGGATTTTGGTTGTACACCAGATGATAAATAGAGGTCCCTAATGTCACTCAATTTTTCACCCTTGGACAGGTAGTTCAAGCCTAATCCAATTGAGTGAAACAATGGGATTAATCCTAGACCTATGGGTTGTCTATAGTGGGTGTAATACTCTAAATTTAATGGCTAACTCCCTAGATATATCTATTTTATCTCATCACCTATGCTACTAACTTGTTGAGATAAAAAGGGATAGAGAAAACATAAAAGAAACCTAACTTGACGCGGTGATGCACAAAAATTCAAACTAATCACTACCAAAAAACTATAATTTAAATTCAAACAAGAGCTTAACCTACACATGACACTAATCCAAATCTTCTTCTCTGCATTAGTATTTCTCATGGAGGTTTGTGAAGCAAGATTGAGCTAGGAGGACTAATTCAAGAGGTCATGATATGACACTAGTGTAGAGTCAACTCATTAAAATAATACACACTTAATTTGAACACTTTAAGAGATCTAAAAAAATAATTTCAAACTGAGTGTGAATGCTAATAAGGACAACAAGCCAAGGAAGTAAATCTATCACTTAACAAAATCAACTAGTCTAACATGCACATTGAAATAGTCCATAGAGAAGGTAAAACTAGGTTTTTATTTATTATAAAAAGGTTTAAAATGGGTATGGATTCACCATACCCAAGTGGATGATACAAACTTAGATAATTAAGGTTCAATATATATCACAAGTGATAAATAATAGAAAGGTGTAGGAGAGAGAGAGAGAGAGAGAGAGAGAGAGAGAGAGGGAGGGAGGGAGGGAGAGTTGAAAAGTGTATCATGAGTTAAAATCAAGGGATAATTAATGTAAATACCTTAAAATGTCCTAAATAACATGTGTATCTCCTTTGAAGATGCTTCAACCTTCCAAGTGGGGTAGGAGTTAGAATGCGTGTTTGACACCTTGACTAGCTCTCTAAAAATGCCCTTTGTTTTGGCTTGTTGATTGAAATTGGCCTTCTTGATGGTCAGATCAAGTTATATTACATATTTTATCTAATATTTAAACCTATCAACTTACCCCTTTATGCTATTTTTGACACATCACTTCATTCTCTTGATAGGTGTCTAGAAGGGTCTTCATCTCCTTAGGCCAATCTTGCATAAAAGTTTCAAAACTTGATTTTTTATTATTTATCTCATCCTATATTCATGTATGGCCTATTAACATCATACCATACTTGTAAAAATCCATTTTTAAGTCCCAAACCATCCCCAAGAATTCATTCTATACCAAAATCCCCAAGTAGGCCTCATTCCTTATATCCCTAAAATCATGCAAACCTCCTTGTGTAGAGAAAATTACAATTTTTACTAAGAATATAAAGGCATATTAGAGGACCCAATATATCCTTATAGTTTCATAACCAATTTTAGGATAATAAAGTGAGTGGAGATATCCTATTCTATGATTTCTCTCTCCTAACTATGTCTCAATTAGGCCTTCCTACCTAGAAACTAAAATTAGATCTACATGATTCCCACACATAAAAAATCCAAAATAAACATGTGATTCAATTATGTGACCTCATATCCATTCTCCATGTCAATTTTTAAGTTTAGACACCTTGTATGAACCTCCCAAATAGCATAAAATAGTCATTTTTGATCGATTGCATACATTTGTGTACCTACAAGTAAAAAATAGTGGCATGGGGTGATTATTAGGGAGTTTTAGACATATTTAAATTCATTTTAGAGTTTATATAATCCATATATAGGAATATAAATCCAATTCTCTCTCATTGGGTCATTCTAGCTCTCCTAGGAAGCCTAAAAGTGCCTCAAGGTCTTAAGGATTGTTCATAAAGTAGAGGCCTTAGATGAAAAAAATAAAATTAATCATGAGTTTATAAGGGTCCCTCCTCATTCCTTAAATATTTAACCACCATGTTGTTTATCATGTGATATATGATCAAAATTTGATAGCCTCATGAGTTGGTAGGTTGTGCTAGTGAGGTATAGGAGAGTTAGGACTTGAAAGTATAAATTTTAAGTTTGAATTGAGATATAAACACCTAAAAAAGTTATTTAATATACTTCCTAACATATTATAATGGTTTTATTATTACATCCCTTCTTCAAACTCTGATACATCCTCCATGGTCTATGCGTAGGGTTCTTAAGTCAACTTGTACAACATACCCCAACTGATTATATTCACCTATTTATCTAACTGTCAAGGATTTATAACCTCATGAAATGTTTTTTTATACCCCTTACCATATCCTTAGTGAATCCAAATCTCTCACTTACTTTAACTAGCCATTTTTCAACTAGCTGCCCATACAAGCATGTGTATCCAATTAGGTCTATTTGAGATTGAACAGGGCTTATCAACATGTTATTTATCATTTGATGGGTTAGAGGCTTTTATAAAGTGATGTTATCACTATGTAGTCATATTTAAGTTTTATATTTTCAATTTGGCCTCCTATAGACCTTAAAATCCTTCAATAAGTAAATACTCCTCTTGAAATAAACATGCCAGTATGTGGTCTCTTTCTAAGTCTTCATCATTAAATACCACTATGGGGAGTTCAATACCTTATTTGGAGAATTTAATATAAATTTTAACATTTTATGACTTCTAATTCATAATTAGAAAACCTTTTATCCCTTGTATCACTGAGTGTACTTCATCAATTAGGTCAAGCTGACCTATAGAAGATGAGAACTATACGTTGTAGATTAGACTTAGGTTTGACTAATATTTGTTGTCTCAAAGGTAGATATTGGATTGATTGTATTTTCAAATCAAGACTTTTGTATTTTTATATCCACTCAACTATCTCATATAACCTTAAAATCTTGAAACACCATCACTCTCTATCCTTGTCTATTGAAGTTTGGTTGTAGGTGACTATAAGAGAGTTTTGAGCATGTCATTTTGAGTTTAGTCTTTCTCAACTCCACTTAGACACCCATAGAATTAAAAAAAAATTGAGGTATCATTCTTATTTTACACAAGGTTCAATCCACCTTTTGTAACACTTTCAACTTTATGCTCCTTATATGTGTCCTCTTTCTCTTGATTGTATGTGTACAACTACAAATGGCCATTTTGGTGATTAGGGTGGCATGTCCATAGAGTCTGACTTTTTTTAAATAGGTAATTGACCATTTTAAAATTAATAAGTCATTAAATGTTTCCTCTAATTGAATTTAAAGATCCATAGATTGTTTTCAAGGTATCTTACCACCTCTACCTTCATTGTCTCCCTACATAGTCCTATAGGTGCATTGGGATTCTTAGCTCAGTCCCTTGACTTACAAGCACTCAAATGTTTTCATGATTTTTTAACACTTCTTGTCTATAATTTATGTAGTTTCCTTGTGGTTTTATTGTTTTTAAAATAGTATACCTAAGTTTACAATGAGGAACTATAGGTCTAGGGCTTATATGTCTCTTTTGCCTTTATAGGCTACTAAGAGAGCACTTCTTGACTTTTTCAACTTCTTGACACTATCAACTTGATAAAAATCGATTGTAATCCTTTTAATGGATCACAAAAATTATTAATAAGCATCATATTATCTTCCACTTACCTAACTATTTTGTATACACAACCAACCAATGTATAAAGTCTGTATGTTGAGAGTTGAGTCCCTTGAAGATGTTATAAGATCTTAACAAGGTAAGTGAGTGTCATATGAGTTCTTGGCCACATATCTATATATAAAACACCTTCACCATGAATTTAATAATATGAAAACAATACCCTTTAACTACTATACATAGGTAGTTTGAAATGTATAGTCTTCAATTAATCATCAAATGAGGACTAACATCGAGGGTGGTTGAAGTTTCACTTGAATTAAAGGGAATACAAGAATTAATAAATACCTTATTTTAACCTTTTAAAACATTTAAAATTGGATTAGATAGAGGCCATCATAGTCAACTTACAAATTATGCACAAGAAAAGCTTTTCTTGTCAAAAGACCATCCACACATGCTAACCTAGTAGATGGAGATGTATGATGCATTTATAGACCTATGATAACTCATCCCAATTGGTTTCATGTAGCTGAAAATTTCACACTTGCATTGGAGTTTCAAAAAATGCAACCTATTGGGATTTAAGCCTCAAAAAAATAGTTTAGCTTATTATCAATTATTCATAAAGCTAAGGAACTCAATCCAACAACCAATGCCATAAATTAGAATACCATAGGGGTCCCAAACTCTGGATATCTCATGTCCCCTTTGAAATTAATTTTATGTTGTGGTAAAATTGTATATTCAAATATTTTTCCAACACTATTCATAGGGACACTATTTACCAAGTCAGTATTCATGCAAGCATTATTCAAGGATTTACTATTTACTATCATTATTCACTAGTGATGTGGAAGGTGATGTAAGTAATGATGTATCAAATAAGGTGGATTATAGATGATGTGGCATGGCCCAAGGGGAATCTCACTTGAGATTTCAGTCACATGGGAAGGTATAGGTTGAATTTTTATGAAGGACCATTGATTTGGCATCTGAAGTCCTTTTAGAAAAATTAAAAGATAATTAAAGCCTTTTTGGGAATCTTGGCAGTTGTGGGAGACCAAGGCACATGTGGGAGACCTTTGTCACATGTGGGATATCTTTGGCACATGTGTGAGGATTCAAAAATTTTGGAATATTTAACTCATGAGTATGCACATGGGAAGTGGGAGACACATTTCACTATTCTAGATTAACTCATGTGTGTGAATGGGATGCAATTTTGGAGGCCCTTTCATGTGGAAGAATAATTGTCAAAAGTGGGGAATCCACTTTTGACCCTTGAAGAAGACTCCAAGCTTATTATTATTCAATAATATTGGCACCACTAAGAGGAGGTCTAATTTATTTTCTTTCCCATGAACTTTCCATCTCTTTCATGTATTTTATATTTAATGAGAGCTCTCTCCCATTGTAAATAATTTTCTATTAAATCATAAATCCCTTAATTTTATAATTGAACATGTGTTCAACTTCTTTCTCTTTCTTGGACTAAATCAAAATTAATATTGAGATCAATGGAATAAAAATCATTACTTCTTACATCAAAGGATGAAACCCCTTTGGTTCAGTAGGAAAATCTCATTTAGTGGTTGTGAAGGTACTTCAATTGTAGATTTAGAGTTATAGTGTGCAAGTGTGTATGGTGTGTAGGATCTTTAGTGATTTTTTGTGAATTATGTAAGTGTTTCTATGGTATTTGTATCTTTCATTATATTTATTATTTGGATATTGACTCCATTAATATCATATGTAATTTATCTATTGGCAGAAGAAAATCATATATTTACAGTATCATTGATTCTACCTTCAGTGTTATTTTTGTGATGTGCATTGGTTCCTTAATATTAAGATATATTTCTAGTTATATTGTAAGAGTTTTCATATTTTTCTATATAATCCTAAAAGGTTTATTATAGTGATATCAAATCTGTGTTTCCTTCTAGCCTGTTAGGTAACTAACTCTTTTGTAGATCTTTAAGTTGAAAACCTTGGCCAATTGCAGAGTGTGAATGACTACAATGGATTGAAAACCTATATTTTTTCTAAAATAGGAATACATGTATCCCATTAAAAATATGGGGATGAAGATGAAGATAGTTGAATAATCTATGCTAGATTTGATGTAAGAATTTCAAAAATATTAGAAGAATCTAATAACATGGGGGAAGGATTGAGAAATAAAGAGAATGTTTTTTAAGAAAGAAAAAATTCTAGATGAGGATGTTGAGCAAGAGCCAAAAGAATCATGGTTGAAAGAGGAAGAGAGGATATAACTAGAGCATCAATAGGTTGTACATGTAAGTGTACACAAAGAGGATTAAAAAAATTTCAAGATAAGGAAAGAATGAAACCAAAAAATGTGGTTGAAAATAAACTAACCACATTGCAGACAAGCATAGAGGATGTAATGAAGACCCAAAAAAGGTGTGATGAATGGATAGATATATCTTAGAGAACTAATTTTATAGACACTCAACTAAAATAACACCTTGAAGAAATCAAAGGTAATAATTTTGGTTTAGAAAATAATATTTCATTGACTTGTAAGATTGAATTTCCATAAAATGTTTATCTTAAAGAATTCAAGGAGGAACAGATGATATTTACTAAACATGATATTAAAAGGAAGTTACCAATGTTATGTGAGGATGGTTTGCCAAATAGCCACGTTGGTAAGCATGATTTTTGGAAAGATGCCCTAGTTTAGACTTATTTTATTGATGGTGAGAAGGGTGATACTACTACTATAAATTATTCAAAGGTTTTCAAATAAACTAATAAAGGTAAACATTTTGATTGCTTCTTTGATTGCAACTTGAGAAATAAAGATGTTGGTAGGAGTAAGGATTTGTTACATCATTACAATATTAATGTCATGATGAGAAGTATTCTAACAATATTTTAAATAATAATGGTACAAAGAGTATGGGATATCTTTTATCTCAATATAAATATGTCTCATATTTGACAGTGTGAGATCCAAGTGTTTTGGCCAAATCCAACATACATATTAAAGGTAAACTTTATTTGGCAATATAATATGTTTTTTTAGATTTTCATGATTGAATGTTTTAGTAAAAGGGTGATGTGGTCCAAGAGGAAGGATATTTACTTGATAGATGCAAAGGATTCAATATGGAGGAACTTACACTAACCTCTAAACTTTTAACGGGTGAGATAATGGCTGTTATTATAATAGAAAACCGGATGAGCTCAGTATTGGTAGCCTAATGTATGAGAATAATGATCATATTTTAGATTTATAATTTCCCTATATATATATAATACTCAAGGGTAGGATAAACCATCCATCTCTTTTTTTTCAAAGATGATGTGTGCAAATCAAAGGAGAAATCTTAGGGGTAATGACAGAAAGCACTCCTCTTCTTTCAAAAGTACCATTCAGAAAACCACAAGAATCTTCCTGGTAGTAATTGCAAAATGTAACTGAGGATGTAGTAACCAGCAGATTGAGATGTAGCACAAAGTCTCCTTTCATTTCTATTGACTATTTGAACCAAGCTCTTTGAAATAAGCCTTGTTAAACCAACCACCGTTGAACCTGTTGAACTTGTTGAACCTTTTAAACTTGTTGAACCTTTTGAACTAAAAATGGTTCAAGTTTCAATGGTTTAATGGTTCAAACATTATATAGAAGCTTGTTGATAGATTCTTTTGGTTGAACCAAAGTGTTGAACTAGTCCTAAAAATGACTAAGTGTCAAAAAGTTGTTCTTTTGATTGAACTTGCCCATAGAAGCCTTTGAACCTGTTGAACCATTAGTCCTTTGACTGAAAAAACTTGAATAATTCCTAATTTTGAAAGCTTAGAACAATTTTTTGAAAAAGGAAGATATTTTTTGGTCTTGCAAGAGCAAAATAGCTTATATGTTGTCCCAAAAATGAATAACATTTTTTGGGTACAACAGTTGGGGAACTTCTATCAATTGTAAAAAAGAATTGAAGGGAGTAGAATCCAAAATCTCCAATGTCTTCATGTGTACAATTAGGCTACAGAGTCATGTTACTCAAAAATGAAAGGCATCAAAAATGAAAACAAACAAAATATAACCAAACTAAAAACTATACAAATACACATATGTACAGATGAAATGATCTGATACTTCAAGAATTGAAGTGTTTCAGATGCTACCCACTATGAGGTAGAAAAAAGAGTGTGCCATCTTGATACTTCAGTAGAAATCTATTTTCACCATTGTGTTGATGAATTATAAATGGGCCTCTCCAAAGGGAGTCAAACTTTCCATGCATCCCTTTTGGTTCTCTATTTTTGTGCCACAGTAGGACTTAATCCCCAATCTAAAAATCATGATTTTTTGCCTTCTGGTCAAAAAACATCTTTACTAGACTTTGATGGGCAGCAATTCGGTCCACCACCATGGTTCTCTATTCATCTAGCTCAGTTAGGCACATGATTCTCTCATCAAGGAGGCTTTCATATGTCTGATCTTCAATTGCCTTAGCCAATTTCAAGGCTAGCAATTCTAAGGTGATTGGTATCTCAACATTGATACCATAAAGAAGTTAGAATGGAGACATACCAATTGCCCTCTTTGGTGTGATTATGTCTACCCAGAGAGCATCAACCAATGCTTTATGCCATGTCCTTTGATTGTCATCTGTCAGCTTCTTGATGATAGTTACCAGGTTTTTATTGCTTGATTCAGCTTGTCCATTCCCTTGTGGAAAATAATTAGAAGAATGGGAGAGTGTAATCCCATAATAGAAATAGAATTGTTTAATCTCCTGGGAAGTGAAACAAGTTGCATTGTCAGTAACAATCTTGGTTGGGACTCCAAACCTGGAAATGATATTCTCCTTGAGGAAATTGCACACAACTTCTAAAGTAGCATGCTTGGTTGGGATTACTTCTATCCACTTGGTGAAATAATCACTTGTTGTAAGGACATAATCATGTCTAGCACTTAAAGATGGGTTTATAGTTCTAATAAAATCAATTCCCCATTACTAGAATGGTTCTTCTATCATCACTGGCTTGAAATGTAGGGCAGCTAACTTGGGTCTTCCACCAAATTGCTGGTAGAGTTCACATTTTCTCACCCACTTATATGCATCTTGGAAAAGAGTTAGCTAGTAATATCTAGCTCACAAAATCTTGTGGGCAGTCACAGGAGTAAAAAAATGTCCTCCATAGGCTAGATTATGGAAAGATTTTAAGAGTTGGCTTTGTTTCTCTTTGTCTACACAGTGAAGCAATACTCCATCTAGGCTTCTCTTGTACAGGCCGTTGTCCCAAAGGACAAAATTGGCAGCTTTCAACTTGATAGTCCTCTTTTCTTCATAAGATAAATGAGTAGGGCATTCACCATAAGTAAGGAAATGAGCAATACCTAAATACCACTCATTGGTAGTGGAGACAAAAATGACTATTGGTGTGTCTTCCACTTCTACTTCTTCATGTTTTGTATCTTCTGGCTTGTTATCAGCAATTAATTGGCATAGGCCTTTTCTCCTTACCAACTTTGTTGGCTTGATGTCTAGATCAAACTCCTAGATCTTTGCAATCCAATTGCCTCTTTTTATCCCAAACTCCTACTGAGTTAATATGGATTTGACTGTAGTGTCAGGAACTAAGGTAGTAGTGTGTGAATTTAGGATACAGAAGCGAAAATGCTTGACTGCTTTCACCACTGCATAAGCATGCTTCTCTATGTTTGAATACTTTAGCTCATGGACTTTGAGAGGGAAACTCATGAAAGAAATGGGAGATTCCATACCTTCCTTATCCTATTGAACTAGAATTATTGAAATCATGTGTTCATAAGCATAACTGTATATGATGAAATCTTTGTTGTAATCTAGACAAACCAAGGTAGGGGTGTGGGCAATGGCAGTCTTGATATCCTCAAATGTTGACTTTCCTTCTTTAGTCCAGCTGAAGGTGGTCTTCCCTTTCATCATGTTTACAATGTGTCAAGTCTTCTTAGCAAATTTGGGGATGAACTTCCATAAGAAATTCACCTTTCTGAAGAAAGAGTGAACATCATTTTTACTTGTAGGCAAATTAAGCTCTGGAATAGACTTGACTCTGTCTGAGTCAATCTTTATGCCTTCTTTAAACACAATGTGTTTGAGGATTTTCCCCTCTATTACTCCAAAAATAGACTTCTTGGGGTTTAAGGAAATACCATTCTGGTGGTAGCGCTCCAACAATTGTTGCAAGGGCGTACATGATGAGAATGATGCTTTGAAAAGATGGTCAAGTCATCAAGGTATACCACAATGAACTTTCCCATCTCATCTTTGAAAGCTAGGTCCATTGCTCTCTGAAAGGTGGCACCAGCATTTATCAAGCCAAAAGGAATTCTTCTATATGTAAATGTACCCCAAGGTGTGGTGAATGCAATCTTATGTTGGTCTGCTTCACCAACTTCAACTTGATTATATCTTGAGAAGCCATCTAGCATTGATAACATCTCTGAACCTGTCACTGCTTGAGGCACTTGATCCATGATTGGTAAAGGATAATTATATTTCAAAGATGACTGATTTAGATTCTTGAAATCCACACAAATGCAAATTTTACCACTCTTCTTCCTTACAGGCACTGTGTTTGTAATCCATGTGGAATGATGGATTGGGAAGATGATTCTAGCATTTCATATTTTTTGTATGTCAGATAGAATAGTACTTGATATCTTTGGATTGTACTATCTAGATTTTTGCTTATAAGGCATTGAGTCAGCCTTGAGAGGAATGTCATGGAAAATTTCATTAGGTCTTAGAGATTTTAGGTCATCATAAGAATATGCTAAGATGTCCATGTATTGATGGAGTAAAGTGGTGAACTTGAATCTCTCTTAAGGAGTACAGCACTTACCAATGTTAAACATCTTGGGATTTTATTTAGTAGTCAGATTTATTTGATCGAATCCCTAAGAGAAGATTGAATCTATTTGCTTTTGTTTGATGAATCTATCATGCTTGTCAAATACTTTCTCAAGAAAAACCAGGCCTTTGAGAATTTTATTTCCTTTTAGCTGTAAGAATTCTTCATTTATATATGAACTAGATTCAGAGGCTAGTTCATACTTCTGAGGTTCACTGCCTTCAAAATGTAGTTGTTCAAAATTATCTTTTCATTCTAGGAAGCTGATGATTTGGTGATCATCATTAAATACTTGCCAATGATTAGCATTGTTAGGAACACTTGGTATAAAGACTAGCTCAATAGTATACCTATCTTCTTTGAAATATGAGTGAGGAACTAAGAGAGTTCCTGAAAAAAAAAGTGTATCAGCTCTATCATTAGCTTCAATGGGTATGGTAGACACGTTAAAAGCATCAAAGCTTTCAATTTGATCCTAGACTAGGTTGTGGTAGTGGTGCAATCTTTCATTCTTGGTTTGGTATAGGTTTCTCACCTGACAAATCACTAATTCAGCATCCCCTTTGGCATGAAGGAGCTTGATGCCTTTGTCTTGAGTAGACTTCAATCCAAGCAACAGAGATTCATATTCAGCTGTATTTTTAATGTTGCTAAATCATAATTTGTAAGATGAAGGAAAATTATCTCCTTGAGGAGATATCAACACAATCCCAGCTCCTGAACTAGTAGAGCAGCAACTACCATCAAATTCTAGAGTCCATACCTCATTAGATACTAATTTTTCTTTAGATTTTTCTTCATTAGAGAGGGAAGATCCTTCTTTATCTGTATTGCAACCTACTAGTTCTTCTAGTATTTCAATTAAACTAATTTTAGGGCTAACACTTTAAATAACTTTATCAGATGCTTCATGAACTTCATCTGTAGATAGAAAGTAGTTACCCATACCTGAAGACTCAAACAAAATTTGAGATTTAGGGGCTGATGTTTGAGTGACAATATATTTTTATTCTTTTTTAGGAAATAGCCTCTACATGGTGCCTTTGATAGGGATTCTTTCTTCAGATAAATCCATGCTCAATTCTCCACTAACATCCTTACAAAAAATTTGCCCAAGTAGGATACCATAGGATGCTGAAACATTATCCACCAGAATTGTCATCTCGATTCTTTTGTCTGGAAAGGCTACAAAAGAAAATTGAGCATCCTTGATTTGTCCCAGTAGTGGCACTTACTTGTTCTCCATGGAAAAACATCTCCCAAATGTCTTGGTCAGTGTGAGATCAAGAGATTCAGTTACTTTAGTAAGCATGATATTGTCAGATGCACCTAAGTCTATGATGCAATTACTTAGCTTGTGACCATTTATCAATAGGGAAACATAAAAAGGTTCTATTTTCCCAGGGGTAGCTAGAGGAGTAATGATAAGATTATTTGGAATGGGCATGTTCTTTTGGGAATCAAGAGTTACCTTTTTAGCCTCTTGTCTTGTAGGGATGGCCTTATTTTTTACACACTTAATTAACCTATCCAACTACTCAGGTTTGGATTGTAAATATTTAAACTCAGTCATTTGAATTTTGGTTTTCTTGACATGATCAATTATATCAAATGATTGAGTTGGACTAGGAATAGAGGAAGGTATTTCAACCTTTTGGTTTATAAGGGGGGAAGGGCTGATTTTTGAAATTGAAGTTAAAGTTGAAGGTGAAATTAATGTACTTACCTTTTTGGTGATCACTAAATCTTTTGGCTAGAAAGGTAGAGAGGTTCCACGTTTAGCAATTGAAATTGTTGGTTGAGGTTACTCTTCTATTTTCCCTTTATCAACTTGTTGAACTGATTGGTTCTTAGACCTAGTAAACACTACATATGATCCATCAAAATCTTCTCCCTTGCTTTAAGGTTCATCCTGGTAGTTTAGGAAACCAATGTTGGAGTTGCCAGCTAGTTCTTCTTGGTTTTCTACAAGGAGATCAGTGTTATTTTCTTGATTCAATTCAGGCTGGAAAGAGAAATTTGATTCTACTTCAAGATATACCATTGTTGAATTGGCTAGGGGTGCTTCAATAGCAAGTTTCCCTTATGGGGGAGGAAGATGATTTAGTTGCCCTTGATTCCTGGTAGCATTGCCTTGATATGACTGATTTGGAAATGTCCTTCTTGGCATATCTCTATATGAAGGAGTGGAAGACTTTCATTGTGTTATTTGCTTTTTGAGAGAAAGTAACTCATTTGCCAACTTCTACACCATTAGATCAGTGGTGCTTGTCGATGGATATTCAGAAGATGATGATGGTCTATTTCTATTAGGGTCTCTTCTTATCTTCCCTACCAAGATGAGATCATCTTCTACTTTAGTAGCTAAATCTTGAGCTATAGCAAGGTCTATTTGACCAGCACATCTCAAAAGAAAACTCACTTTAGGTAACTGAGAATTAATGAAGAAGCATTTGAGATTCTTAGCTGTAGGTCAAGCAATTATAGATATCTTGTTCCTTAATTTGTCAAACTTGGCTATGAAGTCCCTCATTGGTTCATGAGGCTCTTTCTTCATCTGTGTGAGATGAGCTAGAAGGGCATGTGCATCTTCTATAGGTTTGAATCTAGCTTCAAACTTAGCTTTGAGGGTATTCCAATCAATTACTGACTAAGCCTCTAGATGATAAAACCAATCTACAATAGCACCTTGTAATGTTTCTATAAATAGCTTGACTACTACATCTTCAAATTCTACTCCAATTACACCACAGGCTATGTTGAAGGCTGCAATGTGTTCATCAGGATGAACTTTCCCATCACCATAGAATTTGGGGAAATTCTTCCTTGAACTATGTGGGAGCTCATGTAGAGGTGGAGTAAGATTGAGAGGACCAAAATAATTACCCTAGGGGCCTTGAACTACCATTATATGACTATGAAAATGAGGAATAACAAACCTCAGAGGAGTAATTATTGGCAAAGCTTTATTGACAGTAGAAGTGGATACTTCGTTTGGTAATGGAGACCTGACTTTAGTAGGAGGAAAGCTCTCAGTTGGTTAGAGGTGAGATGGTGAAGGAAATGGATCAAAATTACTTTGTTGTACCAACTGGAATATAGGGTCAACAATAGCTTTAGCCCTTTGGCTTCGTGTATACCTTGAATCTGCTAGATTATGAAATAAAAATGGAAAAGAATTGACCTTACTTCAATTTGAAGCTTGAGGCTTTAAAGTGCGTGTTCTTTCCCAGTTGGTTTAGAGGTGAATGGTAAGGTTATAATGATAATGGGTAAGACACAAAACTGGAATGGAGTCTATAATGGATAAGGGTAGGGATTGGCTCAATCTAAAACTTGAGGTTTTAGAATGCACATAACTATATCCCCAATGGAGTCACCAAAAATTGTTGATGAATATTTTATCAATCAGTGTATTGATAAACAAAATAGGTTTGATCATCCATAGTAAGAAGATTGGTCAGCCAAATGTGTAGGTTTACCACATCAAAAGGGGACTAATCTCTCCTCTCATCAAGGGGAGGTTCCCTATCTATATATATATATAGAAAATAATACTCAAGGGTAGGATAAACCATCCATCTCTTTTTTTTAGAGATAATGTGTGAAAATCAAAGGAGAAATCTTAGGGGTAACGACAGAAAGCACTCCTCTTCTTTCAAAAGTACCATTCAACAAACCACAAGAATCTTCCTGGTAGTAATTGCAAAATGTAATCAAGGATGTAGTAACCAACAAATTGAGATGTAGCACAAAGTCTCCACCTCAATTGCCCAAGAGTGAGATATGAAGGACAATGAGGGTACAAAGTTTTCCCAAGGTCCTTTACATAAAAACAAAAAGAAAACACACTAAAGGCAATTGTGGGGGTACAAAGTCTCTCCACAATTGGCTTCAGGAGACCTTCCTAACTACTTTCACTAATTTTGCTTATTGAATTAAAGAGATAGAAAGTGTATTAAGGAAATAGACATAAGATAATTTTCCCCAACAATAAAGTTATTATAGCACAAAGTTTTAAAAGTCACTTTCTTTCTTATTCCAATAACAAAATATGATCAACTATCTGAGCTCAAAGTCACAGTAATGTTTTTCAATTTGGGCAGAGTTTAGTTTTTGATAATCAAAGAGAGAGATATCTAAAACAATAAAAGAGATTCCCTTATATATCCTCTCCAATAAATACTTGGGAGTAGTAACACATCA
This sequence comes from Torreya grandis, assembly GCA_037957365.1. Classification (NCBI taxonomy): domain Eukaryota; kingdom Viridiplantae; phylum Streptophyta; class Pinopsida; order Cupressales; family Taxaceae; genus Torreya; species Torreya grandis. Next base: position 1,957,476 of record JARHVA010001040.1, on the reverse strand, counting down.
TGTTGCATTAAATTTTGTCAAGAATATATGCTATAATCAGGCATATTTTGCCCATTTGCTTTTCTCGATGCAGAGAAATGGGTCACACCATTGAATGTTTGTATCACCCAATGTCTACCTGGTGATCTAATTCTAGAAACATATTTTATTCATGAATGTTTTTGGTCCTTCTTCATCGTTCCTCCTTTTCTAGTTATTTGAATCGGGTCTTTGGTTCAATTTGATGCTCTATTTTTTGGTCACTTTCTGCTGGTCTTAACAATTAACGTGTGGCACATTCCACTATGAAATAGGTGAGGACACATAGTAGCATCTATGGCAATCTAAGAGATGCTTATTGAAAGGAGCTTTGAAATCTATAAGAAACTCAAAATGTAGATACAGACACTTATCATGCTCTGTGGAGTTACAATGGGACATGTGGCAGCTTCTGCTTGTCTTTTGAGAATCCCACAGAGGATGACACTTGGCACATTTTGATTACTTCAGTAGCTTATTGGGGACCCACCATGATCTTTACTTAATAAAGATATTTAAAGGAAGAAACTATGGATATTGACACATGGCGGCTTCTGTCAAGCTTTAACTGCCTTTGAAAGGTCTTCGAGACTTATATTAGTTTCCTACAGAAGATGACACATGGTGGATTCTACTGAATTTTGATGAGGGACACATGGTGATTTCCACTATGAATTTTTTAGGGACACATGGCACTTTCCACTGTGACTTTCTGAGGGACACGTGGTGGCTCAACGGGTTGTCTGTTTTGGGGGACTTTTCCTTTAGAGAAAAAGTCTGAAGAAATTCTTTCAGACAATTTGTCTGAAGGAATTGTTTCTTTGCAACTTTGTTGTGAGAACTTTTTTGAAGGAACTCCCTTCCACTTTAAACCTTTGAATTTGTCCATTTGTTCCCCACCTACCATCTACAAGGGTTGTTTGAGCTCTAAAGTGACCTTTCAGATTTTTGCAATGGTCCACTTTGGCTTCTGAGTGCCCTCCGAAAAGGATGTTTGTCTTTTGGTTTTGCCTTAATCAATTTTATATCAATATCAATAGGTGACACATGGTATCATCCACTATGAAATAGGTGAGGACATGTGGTAGCATCCACTTAACTTGTAGAGGCTTTGGATGCCTTTTGAGTGTCCTGCAGAAGATGACACATGGTGGCTTCTGTCAAGCTTTTTAGAAACACTGTAAATACACTTGGGACTCATTTTAGATTCATGTGGATGTTAACACTTGGCATGTTCCACTTATCTTACAAAGGACACATGGCAATTTTTGTAGCTCTTAGAAATAAATTGAAATGAGGCTTAGCAGATGACACTTGGTAGCATCCGTTGGGCTCTGTCAAGCTTTTGTTTTAGGCTTTTGTTTGCCTTGGTCACTTTTTCCATAGAAATTCCCTTCACAAGGTCACTTGAATATTTGAATCTTGGGGCACTCCTTTAAACCTTTCACTTGAACCGACTGATTGAACCAACTTTGGTTCAATGGTTCATTCCTTTATTTTTATTGACTATTTGAACCAAGCTCTTTGAAATAAGCCTTGTTAAACCAACCGTTGTTGAACTTGTTGAACTTGTTAAACATGTTGAACTTGTTGAACCCATTAAACCTTTTGAACCCATTTAACCTTTTGAACTAAAAATGGTTCAAGGATCAATGGTTCAAACATTGCATAGAAGCTTGCTGATAGATTCTTTTGGTTGAACCGAAGTGTTGAACTAGTCCTGAAAATGACTAAGTGTCAGAAACTTGTTCTTTTGATTGAACTTTCCTATAGAAGCCTTTGAACCTATTGAACCATTAGTCCTTTGACTAAAAAATTTTGAATAATTCCCAATTTTGAAAGCTTAGAACAATTTTTTGAAATAAGAAGAGATTTTTTGGTCTTGCAAGAGCAAAATAGCTTATATGTTGTCCCAAAAATGAGTGACATTTTTTGGGTACAACACATTCCACATTATTTTATCAATAGGGATTCAGGTAATATATTGAGGGTAAAATTAGATAGAGACACTTAAATTACCATTCAGTTCTTCATATCTTGAATTTGGAATGAAGGTAAGTCCATATATTTTGTTGTGTTTTCTAACCACATTGTGAAAGAACAATGCTCAAGGTTTTTAGATCACTTATGAGAACCAAATACCAAAATTGAAGACAATATCATAAGTGATGTAATACTGTAGATAATCCCTATGAGAATCTTGATGTTAGACATTGGTAAGGAAAATATATGCCATTTTTTTATTCCTTATATCATGACTAAACATAGCAAGGTGTTTTTAGGATCAAGCTACTTAAAGGTTTGTTATCCTTAGATGGGTCAAGGATTTTTCAAGAAGGATAAGATTCCAAAAGATGGCTTCCATGTCATTATAGTTGATGGATGTGATAACTATGCAAGAAGAAGATTTAGAATCTTGGCCTAGCCATTAGAGACCTTGAGGTTTATGATGGTTTTGATATTGTTGGTGTTGACCAAATTTTGGCCCTTCAGGCCAAAATTAGGGACCCCTATTTGTAAAACATTATCTAAGCATATGTCTTTGGCCAAGTCTAGTACTCAAATTTTCTTTAAAAGAAGTGTTATTTGATAAAGCCTACAATAATATGTAAGCCTAATCCCTTTGGAGAGTTTCTCTTGTATTTGACAAGTGTTATTTCTTTCAAGTTTTTTATCTTAAGCCTTTATTGAATTATTTTAGACTTTTTGTCTGAAGATTTTCCCTTAGAGTATTTCTTTCAAACTTTTTTCATTCAACCAAGTAATGAATTTTATTAGACAATTTTTCCAAGATAAATATCCTAAAGATAAGGTGCCAAATTATTTTGGATAAATTATTTGCACAATTTTTCTAAAGGAACCTTACAATTTTTCTAAAAGATATCTTTCAAGCCAAAAAAGACCCTTGTAACTTTTTTGAAGCGTATATTTCATTTTTCTTAAAGGGAACTTTCTTTTTTTTGAAGGGTATCTTTTGTCAGGAAAATTATCCATTTTCATCTTTCTAAAGGGTATGTTGTAACTTTTCAAAAGGATCTTTTCAAGCTAAGTGGATACTTTCATTTTTTTCAAAGGGTATATTTTATCTTTAAAATGGTCACTTGCATTTCTTCTGAAAGGGCATTTGCATTTTCAAAATATCATTTCATTTTTATAAAAGGTGCTTCTCAAAATTTTTAGGACCCTTCTAAATATTTTGAAGGGTAATTTGTAAAAGTTTTGAGTACAACAATTCCTTCAGATTTTTTGTCCAAAGGAAATAAATAGGAAGAATTCCTTCAAAAAATTTGTTCGAAGGAAATGAACAAATAAAAATGTCAAAGGAAGGAGTCCATAGAAAGCTTAAAATAGAGAAAGGAACAATCAAAATAAGATATAGACAAAAAAGGTTGAGACAAAAATACTAAAGAAAAGGCCCGAGGAGTGGCAGCCCACAAAATGTCAATTTTAGACTACAGATACTAGCCATTGGAGTTCAAAAATAAAGGCTCGATTGGAACCTGGATGCCAAGATAAAGGTAACAAGTGGAAATTATAACTAAGGTTGTAGTCTAGTTGTAATGAAACATAACGATTGCTTATGTTCAATTGTGATGAATTATAATTAGTGTAACTATTTAGTTATGACATGGCATAGCTCACCCACCTCTCTCTCGCATGCAAATGTAATTATTTATATTGAGATGACAGATGTCTAAAGTGACCCTTGAACTCCCTTCATTTGTTCCACCTCTCAAATCTATAAATATGTATCCTCTAGGATCATTTGGCATCCTCTATTGGTTATGGTGAAACACTGGCCAAATTTGTAATTGGAAAACTCTTGAAGAAATAATACAAATTATTTTCCACTCAGATGTTTCACTATTGTGTATCGGACTAAATCATCTTGTTCTTGTTTAGTGAAAGTTTATCTTTCCTAACCTGTTATCCTTGATTACCTACCAAATGTGTAGAAATAGTATTGTTATAGGTCTTTGTTAGTATTCTTTCTTAAGTGTATAGACATTTTTGAAGTGGTTTAAGACTATATTATTTCTTGAAATTATATTTCACTCTCCTGAATGTTGAATTCCTTCTTGAATCTAACACATGGAACACTAATGTGACAATGCACAAAGAGTTGTGAGTCTTGTGTGAGGAAACTTTGTTGGTCTTTAAGTAGTGATTTTAGTCAAGTGAGAGGATATCATATATTGGCACATCATCATTTGTTTTCTTAGCTATTTTCATTAACCCTTTTCATACATAATTGATAGATTAGAAAGATCTTCAAAGGTGCATGAAGGGGAGCTAGCCCCTAATCTAGAGATTCATCTCAACAAAATTGTCACCCATAACAAGAGAGATGATTCCATTTGGCCGCTTGAATGAAGAGAGCTAAGCATCTCTTTAAGGGTGAAAATTTAAGAATCAATAGTTGGTTTTGATGTAGTTTTGGGTTTGTTGTGGTTTCATCCTTTGGTATTATTTATGGGAATTAGATTCATATCTAATGGGAAGGTGGTGTTTTTAGAAGGAACAAAAAATAGATCTCCATGAGTGGTTACAACAAGTTTGGTGGTGATGCATAATAGTTCATCCCCAATAAGAAATCACAATATTTTGTATCAACATATTATGGTGTTTGATGACTTAGCTCTAAGATTACTACCTGATGGAGATTTAAGCACATCATAGAATAGGGATCAAGCCCTAAGTCTATTATGGTTTCACCTTATTACCACCTAAGGAATTGTAAAGAGGAGATCAAGAAGACCATCAAAGATATAAATCCTAGGATTTATGAGCTCTTGGTCATGCCTTTCAAGTTAGCAAACACAGTAGCTACCTTCCAATCATGTATGCATCAGCTATATGGAAATCATTTGAGAATTTTTTATTTTATTTTCTTAGATAACATTTTGGTTTACATCTTGACTTAGAAATATCATTGGGAGCATTTATGTGTAGTACTTTAAACTCGATAGAAATAGGCTATATTTATAAAATAAATTGAATGTGATTTTGAGGTTATAAATATGTTGTACTTGAGTCATGTAACTAGTACTCAAGATGGTCAAACAGATCAGTAGAAGATCTAAGCTATCTCAAATTATCCTTCTTCCACCCCAACAGCACATTTGAGTAGATTTTTTGGCCTTCGTAATCTTTATAGGATATTTATTAAGATATATTAATGTCTAACATCACCTTTGATTGATATAACAAAGATGAGATCTTTTGCATGGTCATAAATTGAGAAAAAAGCTTTGGATAAGCTTAAGGAGGAAGGGGATTCCATAGAAATTGAAGGTTGGAAGCTAGAAGAATCAGGAAAAGAAATGTGGGTCATCATACATGCTTTGCCCAAGATCCAATAATTCTTAGCTTGTGAAATATGTGGGGTGAAAATATCCCATTATAGCTTGAAGTTATGGGTGTGTAAGCTCTAGTATTATGAGTTTGACATAGAGTACATTAATTGAAAATGGAATGAAGTAGACTATATTATTTATATAATTCATACTCTATATTCTTATTCTATTATTTATTCCAATATTAATATCTCTATCATGGAGGAATATGTTAGAAACACATTTGTAATGAACCTCTTTGTAGGAAATGAGAGACAAAATAGATTTATAGTGATTTATGGCCCCACAATTAATAAAAAATATTATTAGTTTGTGAATCGAAAGTGAAGGAGAAGATTTTGAAAGCATTTCATGATGCACCCCTAAAGGGACATCCAAGATGGTTCACAACCTACAGAGAGAGATTTTCATGGGAGGGTCTTAAAGAGAAGATTCTTGTGAAAATTAGATTGGTACAGCAGAGGCACAGTGCAGAGTTTTTGAGACTTATTTGGGATGTTGGTACATGATGTAGATTACATGGGAATTATATTATGATTAATGGCACAAATACATTTGATTACTAGGATTTACATTATGATATTTGATAAAAGTTGGCTCGCTTTATTGGTATAGATTCTGGTTTGTATGGTACCTATAATTAGATGCAATTATTTGAGGACAAGCAATTTTTGGAAGGGAGGATTTGTCATATCCTATTTACAATTAATTTGATGTTGTGGGAAAATTTTTCATTTCAATATTTCTCTAACATTATTCATAGGGACACTATTCACCAAGTCACTATTCATGTAGGCACTATTCATGGATTTACTATTCACTATCATTATTCATTAGTGATGTCGCAGGTGTTGTAGTAAATGAGGTGGATTGTGGATAATGTGGCATAGCTCAAAGGGGATCTCACTTGAGATGTGAGTCATATAGGAAGGTATAGGTTGAATCTATATGGAGGACCATTAATTTGGCAAGTGAAGTCCTTTTGGAAAAGTCAAAAGATGATTAAAACTTGTCTAGGAATCTTGGCACTTGTAGGAGACCAAGGCACATTTGGGAGAGCCTTGGGATATATGGGATGGGAAGTGGGAGACACATTACACTATTCCAGATTAGCTCACATGCATAAGAGGGACACAATCTTGGAGGCACTTGCATGTGGAGGAAGACTTGTCAAAAGTGGAGAATCCACTTTTGACCCTTGAAGAAGACTCCAAGACTATCATTATTTAATAATAATGGTGCCACTAAGAGTAGGTCAAATTTATTTTCTTAACCATGAAGATTCCCTCTCTCTCATGCATTTGATATTTAAGAAGAGTGCTCTCCCATTGTAAATCATCTTTTGTTAAATCATAAACCCCATAATTTTATAATTAAACTTATGTTAAACTTCTTCCTCTTCCTTGGATGAAATCCCAATGAAGATTGAGATCAATGGATGAAAACCCATTAATTATTAGATCAAAGGATGAAACCCCTTTGGTTCAATGGGATAATCCCATTCAAATATTATGAAGTTGCTTCAATTATAGATTTAGAGTTGTAGTGTGCAAGTGTGTCGGTGTGTATGATATTCAGTTGTTTTGTGTGGGTCGATACACAAATTTGTGGGACAAAAAATATGATAGTCCCCCAACTTATTAAATCTTTCTACAAAGGGAGTATGCCCTTTTTTTTAAATTGAGGCTCTGAATTTTACCTAAGCCTCAAGGGCATACACCCTTTCTAAAGGGTGTTCACCCTTTACAAAGGGCATACACCCTTTGCAAAGGGTGTGTATCCTTTAAAATACAAAGGGTGTTCACCCTTTGTAAAGGGTGTATGCCCTTTGTAAAATGTGTACGCCCTTTATAAATCATAAAGGGCGTACGCCCTTTACCCAATTTTATTTTTAATAGAGCTATAAGTAAAAACTCGTAGCCAAATATTTTTGAGGATACATTTTTTTTTTAATTCTTAGATTGATGAATGCATTTTGAAGTTTCATCCTACCAACAGGACTCAGCATTGGATTACTTCAAATTAGGTATGTTATTTTTCCATTTTTAATTTTTTGTTTCTATTTATATTTAGTTATTAAAGTATGGCTTTAAAATTAAATTTTCATTAGATTTTTTACATTGGCTAAAAAAACCTATGTTTTTTTTTAAATTAGATATATAAGAACTCAATGGATCCATTTCCTAAAGAAAATATTAGACAAAATCGTAAAGATTTCAATTTTTCACAAGAAGTTAAATTTTATGAGCAATAAAATTTCAAATATCAATAATTACAAATAATTATCAATGGCTTACGTCACTCTTCAGCTACTAGTGCACAAATTTTACTTGCCAATACATTAAAGTCTATTTTTAATGAAGTGGGAAATGTGACTTCACAACTGGATGCAATGTTGCATTGAAAAGAGTCTCTGAAACAATTTTATTTTGATAAATTGTCATATAAAGATGTGAAGGAAAAAAAATAATAAGATAATATTTGTGTACTTTATTTATTAAACATGGAACCAACCAACCTCCACCAATGAATTAAAAACACATTAATATTGATGGATATGTTCATGAAGAGATTAAAAATAACTTTCAGGATAGGTGGTGGATGGTTTTTGATGAGCCTCCATGCAACAATAATGAGGTTCCATTATATTTTTTGAAAAAATTGTATTGTGAGTTTATATTGCAAGCAATTCCAAATTATTTTTACATGAAGGTATCCTAAGGTAGGGGAGGTGGATCTTCATTTGATAGACCTATTACTAGGCAGTATCAAAACCATCATAACTGACCTTTGAGAAATAGAAGAACAATATCACATGCCACTATTCCTAAAATTTTGCATTGTAACATAACACATAGACACCCTTGAAGCAGTTACTAGTTTGACATAAGTAATGATTGATCATGGTATGCATGTTTTTAAGACTTTTATTCAGCCTATAGGTGGTGTTAGTGGTAGTAGTGGTGTTAGTGGTATTGGTGGTGTTGTTGGTACTGGTATTAGTGGCAATGATAGTGGTGGTAGTGGTGATATTAGTGTTGATATAGGTTTTAGTGTCCCTCCTTCTACTCATGTTGCAATTCCTATTTATCATTGGACATCATGTTAGAGGAAGTATATGAGACCTCATATTCAAGTGTGACATACACATAGTACATTTATGAAGACTAGCATGCCAAAACGTATGCCATCTATAAATGTTTCAACAATGTCAAACATTAACATGTTAGACATTAGCATGCCAAAGCATATGCCAAATTTAGATGTTTTAGCAATGCATGACACTAGCATTTTAGACACAATGTGAGATGTAGTAGCTTCATCAACTCCTATCAGGATACATCAGGCTCCTTTTATAGAGGATACTTCACTATTTGTATTTGATACATAGGTTTAATTTTAATTATAGTTTGTTTTTATTTGTAAAGGAATATTAATTTTATTTTCTAATACATGTGTTTACTTAATTGATTAATTTATTATTTGTATCTAGTTGATTGGTGATATTATTGGTACCTCAATAGGCTTTGACTCTATTATAGAGGCCACAATTGTCATGGGTGTACCTTACACATAGGTTTGCAAATTTTTTAATTACATATTTATTCATTTACATGTTTATTGTATTTTGAACAAAAAACTCTATTTTAATATATATTATAGTCATAGACTTTTATCATGTTCATTATATTCACATATTATTCATTTATTGGTTTTATAGATTATGAGGGATGCTATGGGCACCTCTCATAAATGAGAAAAGGGTTTAGGTGATGTTGTTGTTATATTAGAGAATCCACCATCTCTGCAACAGGTTATGATTCAGGGATAGAGACTAGTGAGAACACATAGTTTAATTATTTGTATCTTTAAGAAATGATATTATATCATATTTACATAATTGTATGCAACTCTAGATCTAACGATATATGTTTGATCCATAGGATGCCCCATTTCAGGTGTATATGCGGTCTTGTAGACCTAGATAACCATTTAGATGGAATATGGTGAGTGTATAATTATTATTTTTTAAATTACACTCTTGAAAAAATTATCAAATTTTCAATATAAAATATTAATGCATTATTTTTTTATATTTTATATGTTCTATAGAGACAACAATTTTCATCTATTGTCGATGAAATAATGGATGACTCACATGCTGAGAGGAGAGTATCTCCTCATATTGAGGCATCTGATACCCCTAGATCTACATCTATAGAAACAAACCACAATTTATTTAGAGGCAATGAGGAGCAAGAGAGATAGTTATTGTGTTAGGAATCTAGCTATAGGCACAATCTATTTTGTATACTAATATGGCCCACATTATATGCCTATTGGTACATTTAGTCTATGTACATAGTTATAGGCACAATCAATTTTGTATACTGATATGGCCAACATTATATGCCTATATGGTGCATTTTGTCTATGTATATGTTATGGTCTACATTTTTTCTTAATATATGTTATATTATTTATGTTAAATTATGATAGAACTTTTCATCTATCACACATATACTATTATAAAATATGATTCCTTTACCTATGCATATTTTCCATTTTTATCATTTAATGTTTACAGATATTATTGTTTAATTATTGAATTTTTACTTCATTTGGGGTTTTAAAAAGTCACATTATTATCCAAGTTAGGTTCTTTTAATCATTATGTATATTTTACATTTACATGTGATATTTGTTATTTACTTGATTCATTACATTTTCTATTTATTTGACAACCCAGACATAAATCCCCATTCAGACCTCTGGGATAGAAGCAAAATTATTTTCATAAAGGATACCAACTTAAGAAGGCCACAAAAAACTTGACTCCTCCTATGACTTCTAGCTCAAACAAAGGCAAGAATAATTATAGTGAAAAGTGGTACCATCAACAATTACCAAAGAGTCACGAATACTCTCAATGTTGGGCATAACAATCCTTTATTTGGAAACATACATCATATCCTACACATATAGATGATACTTAGCCAAATAACACTTTTCTAATCACCAACACAACTTCCATAGAGACCTCTAAGGAGTGTGAGTGCCTCTTCCATACCATGTTATGGGTCAAGGTTCAACCTCTTCATTTTAACATTGACAATCTAAGCCAGAATAACATCATCACACTAGATACAACCCAACAACTTAGCCTTCCCACTAATGTGCATTATAATCTATAATCCCTAGGGTGGATTCAATAAGCTACAAATATATAGGTCTGGAGGCAATGCACATTCTAGTATAAATTTGAGACTATGGAGGGCACCATCACTTGAAACATTGTGCCTCTTAAAGTCTATAGCATATTATTAAAGAGGTTGTAATTGTATGACTGAGATTCTACATATCAAGTGAAACCAAAAATTTGGGATGTACATATAAAATATTGCTTCTTCAACCTCTTATAGTCAACTCCACTAACCAAAGTCATGTTGGTCTCTTCTAAAAAATGTCATAAACTAATCATGCACATGCATAGTTTCATGTTGCTCATAGTTTGTCTTAAGACACCTGTGTAGGAAAGAAATCAATATTTTATAGTGTGATCAATGAAATCAATGTCCCAATAACAAAAACTTGACAAGTTATTGAAGCCACATAATGGATTTTTCCTAGAGCTTGAGTTTCTTCTAATGTACTATGTAGTAAAACACCACATATATCTGGTCCATTTACAAAAAAACCTTTGTATCATAAATAAATTTTGGATAATGATGAATCATGGTGTTAAATATAGGAGCTCCTTGATCAGGGCAAGATAAGACTCGGGTCTTCTCTTTGCAAGAGTCTAATATCCCTCACACCTAAGAATAATGGTTCATATCATCTATCCATTGACTATCACTCACTCAATAAAATAATGGTGAAGAATTAGTGTCCAATATTAAGCATTAACAACCTCTAAAACCAAATATAAGGTGTATAATACTTCACCAAAATTATAAATAATAAATAAATTTCATGGACATGTAAATATTATAGATTGTACTTGATCATAAATGTCAAGAGGTCTAGTGATGAACTTGTGTATGTCTTCATCTCTTACTTGTCCATACAACAAACAAAGACAATTATATGTGTCCATATATTCACTATTTCCTACTTATACATGGGCTAATATTGACATTAATATCCCTCTCTATACTATCAACAAAATTACAATCTTGGCAAAGCAAGAATATAGACACAAATGAAGAGACTTAAGCAAATTTGATATTCTTTGACTATTATATAAAACTTTAGGTTATATTTTTATGGTCCTTAAAGACATATTCAATCTTTATCTTGATAGGGAAAACCAATATACCTATCAGTTTTGTCTATTTGAACTCAAAAGACTCAAAACTCTCTACAAGATAATTAAACCTAAATGCCTTAAAAAGATAAAAATAAGAAATATTTGAAAATATGGGTATAAATCAATCTAAAATATTTTATCACAATATTTTCTAGGTGACTCAACTTTTGAAACACCTCAGAATGTCTACTGCAAATAATTTTATCAAAAACCTCTTATAGACTTACTAGTCTTAATGTTGCTCTAACATGCCAAAACCCATTTTGTATTGAATTAGCACTTTAAAACACCTTAGACATTTGTATTTATGTGTTTAATGAATTATAAATACTTAGATAAAAGGTTTGTATTTCCAATTTTAATATTTTACCCAAAAAATCATAAAATCATGTTTTATCTATTAGGCCTAATTACCATCTAGAAGGTCAAAACTCAAGATATATTTTTCTTAAAACAAATGATCCTTTTATGAGGTATGTACAAATGCATTATAGGTGTTTCAACCTTTATTTGGATTTTATATACTTAATTTTGAAGTTTCTAAACCAATATCTCTCCTCATTGTCAAAGAAACATCGAAAATAGGGTATCTCTTACATATACTCGATTCGTCAAAGGAGCCCAATATATAAACTATCTATGAAAACACAACTATATGGGAATTTTTAAGATATAAAAATCATTCTTTGATCTCGGTTGGGCCTTGATAATGAAATTTGTAGTTGATCATAGGCATCCTTTAAGAGAATTCACTCATCCCTGAGTGTGAAAAATGAGTGAACTTTGATCACATGTTTCATAAGAACCATGAGGGATAGAGATGAACCATTAACTCCTACACATGAAAGGATGAGTCCTTTAATCAATCCCAATAGTATTTATCTAACTTAATATAGTGGAGATGCAACAATAATTTTTCTCTCACAGCCAAATCTCTCAGAATGAGGTAAAATTTGGTCAATGAGGGTCATAGAATCTGAGTCATCAGCCCAATTAACAAACCTTCTATGCAAACACATTTAGATGGGTGTTTAGAAAAAAAAATTCTAGTCTTGGTTAGGCCTTAGAATCAAAAAAATTAGTTGGGCAGAGGCATCCCTAAGATAATTCACTCATCCCTAAGTGTGTAAAATGAGTGAACTTCAATCACATGTTGCACAAAAATCATGAGGGATAGAAATGAATAATTAGCTCCTACACATGCAAGGACAAGTCCTATAAGAAATAGAAAGAGGATTTTATCTAAATTGAGATTAAATAGATGTGTTAATGAGGTTTCTCTCATAGACAAATCTCTTAAAATGGGGTAAAAGTTAGTCAACAGGGGCCATAGAATCTAACTCATCAACCAAATCGATGAACCATCTATGTGGGCATGTCTATATGGGAATTTTTAGGCTATAACAACCATTTTCCAGTCTTGGTTGGGCCCTAGGAGTGAAATTTGTAGTTGATTATAGGCATCCCTAAAGAGAATTCACGCATCCCTACATGTAAAAAATAAGCAAACTTTGATCGTGCATTACATGAGAACCATGAGGGATAGAGATGAACCATCATCTCCTACATATGAAAGGATGAGTCCTAAAAGAAATCCTAAGATTATTTTATCTAAATAAATATGGAGGAGATGTGTAAGTGAGGATTTTCTCATGGCCAAATCTTATAGAATGGGGTAAAAGCTAGTCAGTGGGGGCCATAGAATATGACTCATCATCCCAATCGATGAACCATCTACATAAATACATTTAGATGTGTATTTTTAGGCTAGAATCACATTTTTCTATCTTAATCAATCCTTGAAATTAAAAAAATTAGTTGGTTAGAGTCATCCTTGAAGAGAATTCACTCATCCCTGAGTGTGCAAAATGAGCAAACTTCAGTCATGCATTGCATGAAAATCAAAATGGCTAGAGATAAACTATCAGCTCTTACACATACATGGATGAGTCCTATAAGAAATTCCAAGAGAATTTTATATAACTCATGATGAATGAGATGCAAAAATGAGGTTTCTCTTGGGGCCAAATCTCTCAAAATGGGGTAAAAGTTGGTTTGTAGGGCTCATAAAATCTAATTCATCAACCCAATCGATGAACTATCTACACAGACAAATCTAAATAGATGTTTTTAGGCTAGAATCACCTTTGTATAATATCATTAGACCCTTGGGAGTGAAATTTTTAGTTTATCAGATGCATACCTTAAGATAATTCACTCATCAATGAGGTTTTTCTCGCAATCAAATCTCTTAGAACAGGGTAAAAGTTGGTTAACAGGGTCCATAGAATCTGACTCATCAGCCAAATGGATAAACCATCTATGTGAACACATCTAGATGGGAATTTTTAGGCTATAAAAAATTTTGTTTGGTATCTATAGACCCTATAGAGTGAATTTTATAGTTTATCAGAGGCATCCTTAAAGAGAATTCACTCATCCCTAAAAGTTTGAAATGAGCAAACTTCAATCGCACATTGCCTGGGAACCATGAGGGCTAGAGATTAACTGTCAGCTTCTACACATGTAAGATCACGGCCTATAATAAATTATAGGATTATTTTATCTAAATTTTTAGGGATGAAATATGATATTAAGGTTTCTCTTGTAGCTAAATCTCTTAGAATGGGGTAAAAGTTAGTGAGGGCCATAGAATCTGACTCATCAACCTAATCAATGAATCATCTATGTAAACACAGCTAAAACAACCATTTTATAGTCTCTATTTGGCCCCAAAAGTGAAATTTGTAGTTAATCAAAGGCATCCCTAAAGATAATTCACTCATCCCTAAGTGTGTAAAATGAGTAAACTTTGATCGTGCATTACACGAGAACTATGAGGGCTAGAGATGAACCGTTAGCTCCTAAACATGCATGGACAAATCCTATAAAAAATATTAATATTATTTTATCTACATAATGATGGATGAGATATGGAAATTAGGTTTCTCTTTCAGCCTAATCTCTTAGAACATGCTAAAATTTGGTTAGTGGGGTCCATAGAATCTGACTCATCAGCCCAATCAATGAACCATCTATGTAGACATATCTAGATGGGATTTTTTAGGTTTGACCTTTTTTTATCTTGGATGACCCTTAAGAGAAAAAATTTTAGTTGGTTAGATTCATTCCTAAATAGAATTCACACATCCTTGAGTGTGCAAAATGGGCAAACTTCCATCACATGTTGCACGAGAATCATGAGGGATAGAGATAAACCATTATCTCCTACACATGCAAGGATGAGTCCTCTCAAAAATACCAAGAGGATTTTATATAAATCATGATGGATGAGACATGGTAAAAAGGTTTATTTCAAATATAAATATCTTAGAACATGCCAAAAATTAGTTAGTGAGGGTCATAGAATCTGACTCATCAACCCAATCGATGAACAATCTGTATGGACACATTGGGATAGGTGTTTTTAGGCTAGAGTCACCTTTGTCTAGTCTTAGTAAACCCCTAGGAGTGAAATTTTTAGTTGATTAGAGGCATCCCTTAAGATAATTCACTCATCCACAAATATGCAAAATGAGTGAACTTCCATCATGTGTTGCATGAGAAACATGAGGCATAGAGACAAATAATTAGCTTCTACACATGTAAGGACAAGTCTTATAAGAAATCCAAGGAGTATTATAACTAAATCATGATGGATGAGATGTGGAAATGAGGTTTATCTCATATCAAAATCTCTTAGATCATGCCAAAATTTGGTTAGTGAGGGTCATATATCATCAACCCAATCGATGAATTGTCTATGTGGACACATTGAAATAGGCATTTTTTAGGCTAGAATCACCTTTGTCCAATCTTGGTAGAACCCTAAGAGTTATAGTTATAGTTGATCGAAGGAAAACCTTACAATAATTCACTTGTCCTTGAATATGTAAAATGAGTAACCATATGTCATGCATTGCACGAGAACCGTGAGGGATAGAGACAAATCATCAGCTCCTATAATGCAAGGTCAAGTCCTATAAGAAATCTCAAGAGTATTTTATCTAACTCATGATGGATGAGATTTTTTAATGAGGATTCTCTTGCAGCCAAATCTCTCATAACATGCCAAAATTTGGTCAATGAGGGCTGTAAAATATAACTCGTTAACAAAATCAACAAACCATCTACATAGACATGTTAGGATAGGCATTTTTAGGCTAGAATTACTTTTTTTGGTCTCACTAGACCCCCATGATTGAAAGTTGTAATTGATCAGAGGCATCCCTTAAGATAATTCACTAATCTCTAAATGTGCAAAATGAGAAAACTTTTGTTGCATGTTGCATGAGAACCATGAGGGCTAGATATGAACCATTAGCTCTTACACATGAAAGGATGATTCCTATAAGAAATCCTAAGAGTATTTTATCTAACTCATTATGTACCAAATTTGGAAATGATGTTTTTCTCACAACTAAAGCTCTTATAACATACCAAAATTTGGTTATCGAGGGTCATAGAATCTGACTCATCAACCCAATAGATGAACCGTCTACTCAAGCATGTTAGGATAGGCATTTTAGGCTAGAATAATGTTTTTATAGTCTCGATAGACCCCCACGAGTGAAATTTGTATTTGATCAAAGACATCCCTTAAAATAATTCACTCATCCTCAAATGTGCAAAATAAGTGAACTTCCATCATGCATTGCATGAGAACTATGAGGGATAGAGATGAATCATTAACTCCCACATGTGCAAAGATGAGTCCTCTAAGAGAGCATAGATAATATTTTTTTTGTGATTTCTTGAAAGGATAAATAGAGAGAAGGTGAAAAAGGATTTTCTTAAGATAGATGAAATTAATATAAATTATTTTGGCTTCTCTTAATTTCAATAAGATTATCTTCTCTACTCATGACACCAACCACATGAAGGTGGAAGCTCATCTGGTGCCACTAACCTACATTTAAATTTTTAGTAAAAAAGTTTAAATAGAAATAAACACATAATCATAAAATAGTTGAAAATTAAGATACATTAAATCAAATAACTTTATTATATTAATTTTAAATACTAGATAAACTTACTAATTTAATCTAATGTACCTTTAGGATCAACTTTGTTTGTAAGTATTTCAAGAATCACTTCATGTTCAGATTCATGTACTTTCCACAAAGTTTCATTTTGAGGCTTTCCATGGTATTTCATCATTTGAATATTTGTAGTAATAACAAGGTTAAAATAATGAAGCACCATCATGTGTGTTTCAAAGTCCTCAAATAATAATTATTTTATTTTTTTATGATAGTACCTACAAATCTAGGTTTTAGTAAACACTACGGATCTAGTGGGATAAATTAGCTCTTCTCCATCCATAACATTTGTGGTTAATTATTTTTTTGCCTCTACACAATGACATAAGTAGTAGTGTGTTCCCTTATCATTGTTCTCAAGTGAAATGATATCAAAAATATGCCTTACATTTAAAGTATAATCAAATTTTAAGTACATCTAAGAAAAAATAAAAATATCACTAATATATAAGTTTGTATTAAATCATAAATTGTACCTAGTTACACAAGATTTTAGATGTGGCCAAAGTTAATTGATTATGTTATTTCATGATCTGTCAATTGTTGGAGTGAATGGCTACTCTCTTTAGGTGATATGGATCTATAATACCATTCGTCAACCCATTCTTTTGACTCACATTCATTCTAGTTAAATTCCATACATGAGGAACAAAAACATGCCATTCCCTAGTATAAATAGTCCATGAACTTGAATTTAAGCTTTGAATGGAGTGTAAAAAACTCGATATGGTATTGTAATGAAATATTCATGCATTTCCTTACGTTGTTCTTCTATTAACAAAAATAATCTTCATACATGAGAATGTTTATCTGATCCATGACAAATATTTTCATTACACCAAGTCACATTACTTGATACATCAATCAAATTAGCACCATCCTTATGCTTTTCCTTATCTCTTTTAAGGGCTCTTTTTACACATGTTCCAACACCATCATGTTACCATTTTCCATGCCTAGCCTCAAAGAAGCTCCAAAAATGTTGAACACCATTCTTCTTATGCATTCTACTTAACTAGTAAAATATTCAAGAATTCTTAAACTACCTTGCATAATTATCTGATAAAATTTAGTGTGTATCAAACATGATTTATTTTGCATTCATATTCATATAAAATATCTCAGAAAAACCTTGGATAAACTCTAGAGAATGTGATTTGTCATCACTCATATAAAAATGGTACTCCCTTAGAATATTTTTGTTATCATATGTGCTATCAGGTGTATGTCTAAATGTAATATAAACAAATATTCCAAATTGAATTGAATTATAATATTGGGATTGAACCTCATTCTATGGTTGTATTATGTAGTTCTTAGCACAATCCATAACTAAAATAATGGTGCCAACTAGGAAGTTATACGTGCATGCTTTGAATTGATTATCTAACCATTTTTATTTGTGTGTGTGTCTTTAAATTGGTATATATTATTATTTTTGAATTCAAACATGAAATCACATATAGAAACTTTGGTCATAACCAATTCACATCTTGATGACTCTTTTCCATATTTTAACACATACTTAAAAAATTTGTATTTCTTATAATTAACTAGTTGCTTTCCAAATTCATGTGAAATATCTTCATGTAAAAAAATCATCAAATTTGACAAACCACCATAACTATTACATGTTCCATCTAAACATTGTTTGGTAAAAACAAATTGTCCCTCGGGTCTTTGATAGAAAAGACTTTGGATAAATTCTCTTAATGTTTTAGGTGTGGAAGACACGATACATGCCTTCAAAATCTTGTCAGTATGTAAATTACAGTGTATATGACAAAAAACATCAAAATGCATAGAAAATTCAACATTTACCCTATAACAACATGTGGTGCATGCTTGGTTGATTTTAACATAGAAAATCTTGCACATCTCAAATGACCTTTTTCTAATTATCAATTGGCCTTTAAATTTTTTAATAAACTTTTTACAAAAATATGTTCGCGTCATGTATAAAAAATATTTTGCATATGGCTCATGATTTTTTGAGCTTTTTCTTCTTTTAAAAACATCTTTTACATTAGTTGAGACCCTTTTTTTGTCATGCCAAAAAAATTCAATCAATTGTTTTGTTCCTTCAACCAATACTTTATCTTTTCATAGGATTCTACCATTAAACACCCAATAATCTATGAGTGAAGGGTCATCAAACCTTGTTTTTATTTTTATGGCATTTATTATAAATTTTATATTTAAATTCAAGAATTTACTTATTTCACTAATAATTTGAGATTTAGATGCTAACTTACTCACTATAGATTCCATTATTACTCATCTTGACACATTACTATCTTTATTCTGACTTTTATTACCTATTGCCTTAAATGCATTAAATATATTCTTTACTATTGTACTATTTTTTCCTTCCATGTTTAATGTTCTTAACCCTAAATTATGCATTATAGGGTGAATTTTTTACATTTTCATTAATTGAATAATTAGTTGACATCATTTTATACAGCTTTTATTCTTAAATGCATAGTTCTATATATGTTGAGCATGATGTTGAATTATTTTTTTTTATATTTTACCTTTCATAGATTCTATTATTTTTTCATATATTTTAGCCAAATACTTTGGTGTTCATAGTATTATCCTTAGAAGTGTGCGTTCAAGAGCTATATTATGTATTGAATTAGGTGGTGTTAACACTTCAACTATAGTAGGGACATTATAGGGTTGACTATCTAAATTAGACCCTATAGGTGAATTAAATTCCTATTCAGTAGGAGACACATGATTCAAGGTCATTATTTGATGTTGATTATCATCATACTCAAAATTTTCATTGTGAATGGATGTTTCATTATATTGTGTTTGTCCATATGTTTCGTCATTCATTACAAATTCATCACTTATATGCTCTACATTTTGAATTCCATCTTGTAACAAAGATTGACTCAGTTCTCTTATCTCATTTCAAGACATTTTTAAACTAAATTATATATAATTGGGTGTGTAATTTTCAATAGAAGTAGTACCTCGTTTAGAATAAGAACCTTCACCTTCCCTAGAATCCCTAATGGATGCTCTCCTGTCTACTTGTCTTTTTCTTTCTTTTTCTCTTTTCTCTTCAATTTCCTCATTTATTAGCTCTTTAATTGGTCTTTTATGATGACTTCCCGACCCCATTATTTATATTTACCAAAATAAGACAATTTCAGATTTAAACTTGAAGAATTCTTAGTGATTCAAATAAAATAAATGAATAATTCACTAAATTCACATAGTTGCAACAGAAAAACTAGTCTATAATTTGGAAAGAACAAAATAAATGACTCATTTTCATGGGAATTTCAAAAGGAATTTGTGAATCATAAAGGGCATGAGTGCTTTAAAAATAATGCATGCCCTTTGGGATCCATGGACCAATAGGAAAATGCATTTATTGGTGTGGTTGTGCAAAGGGAAAACACCCTTTGCATAGGGTGTACACCTTTTTAATATTTTTAAAAAAAAATCCCACTTTCCATCCAATTTTTCCTTAGTTTTAGGCCATGGGGTCCTGAACCTGGCCAAAATCTGTCATGGACCAACCAAGGGAATTTATAATAAATTTAAGAGTTTTTTTACTTTTTATCGACATGTTTGATTAGGTAGCTTTTATTATTTAAATGTGTGTGTGTGTGTGTGTGTGTGTGTGTGTGTGTGTGTGTGGGTTTGTAGAGCAAAAAACGTGGTTTTCAAAAATATAATCTTTTTTATTGTTAGAATATTATTTATAATTATTATTTAATTTCTATGTAACATCCCTCATTATAGTCATCATAAATTCCCTTATAGTTTTTTGAATATTAATCAAATTCTTATAAACTATATATTTTAACAATATACACATTGTCAACTATGCTTTTAAAAAAATGATTTTCATAAAGTTAAGGTCAAAATATTGTGTTCGTATGCTTGCAGCTTCAATTTTCTAGTTGTCTTGACTTGTAAAATTATTTAAAAATTATATATATATATATATATATAATAAAAATATTCTCAAAAAAAATTTGACATTTGACCTATCTATATATGAAATTTCATACAAAAATTCAATTGTTTACTCAAAAAAAATGTGTTCGTACACATGCACTCTCCTTATCTTTTTACAAAAAATGACCAATTTATTGTCATAAATGCATCTATTTCACACACTTTTATCATCTGATTATTATAAACAATTATATATTTAGAAACTAAATTCAAAATTACATAATTCATGTTTTTATGTCATTGTCAAATTCCATTTTGAAGTGTCTCTAACATTATCTCCAAGTTTAATTATTATTATTTTAAGAAAAAAAGTGTCACTTTATACCCCCCCCCCTTTTATCCCCCATTATCCTGCATCTACTCGTGTGAATTATGTAAGTGTTACTATGGTATTTTTATCTTTCATTGTATGTGTTATTTGGATATTGACTCCATTAATATTATATGTAATTCAACTATTGGTAGTAGAAAATCAGATATTTGTAGCATCATTGATTATACCTTCAGTATTATTTGTGTGATGTAAATTAGTTCCTTAATATTGAGATATATTTATATTTGGAATTGTAAGAGTTTTTAATTTTTTCTAAATAATCCTAAAAGGGTTATTACAGGCTAGAATCTTAGCCCCTAACTCCACCTATATAGTCTGTACAATACAATTAAAAATGGCTTTCAAGAGCTTGTGAATGGAGTGATGAAGGAGAGATATATTTCTAAAACTTTTGGACTTGAAACTTCTTCCCATTCTTGTTTCTAACCTGTAAAAGATGAAAGGACACTTCTATACAAGTCTCTTAACTCTTCTCTTTGGCATGAAACTCAAGATTCTAACCTTTGTCAAACTTGATGATAGGTGTGGCAGTTGTGTAACTTCTCCAAAGTCCTTGGAAGGTGTGCTTAATGCATTTAAAATTTTGGGAGCTTTTACATACATGAATGTTAGCCAAAAATCACCTTTTCCCACATTTTCACCACCTTCAAGTTTACAAATGAACCTTAAACACTCCAAAACATATTGAAATGTTATGAAAATTTGATTAAGACATAAAATGACTTTGAGAGACTTTAAACAACTTGTGACACCACTTGACCAATCCTTATCTCTCCATGACATGTCTAGACCATTATATGACCAAAATAAGACATTACCTTAAATTTTCCAAATATACATTAAATAATGCTAATAAGGTTTTATTAAAAAATTTAGGGACCATATAAGGCATGATAAGACCACATGATAACCCTATGAAAGTTTCAATTTAGAAGGGGTGGCCAATTTTGACTTGAGGTCAAAATTTGGTCAATAATTTGTTGATTCATAGGGCTAGCATGCCTATAATGCTAAAATGACCAGTAGCCTTATCTTTCCATTAAGAAATGGATTCACTTGAACTCAATTTTAGACTTGATTAGACCTTTATCATGACACAACAAACTGATTTAACCTTTAAAACACACCAAACAAACACAACACACACAAAGCAAAGCAAAAAAATTTACACATGTTATCAAGTACCTATGGAAAATAATAAAAACATAAGCAAACTAACTATATGTATCTAACCTAAAAGCAACATCTTCCTCCTAAATCAAAGGGAAAGCTTGTACAATCTCTTGCTCCATGAAATGAATCATGACATGAAACAAGTTATCCCTTGAGCCTTTCTCTTGATGTATTTATCTCCTTCATGATTACCAATTCTCTTAGATTGATCTCAAATGAAGAAGTGGCATCTAAAAAATAATCGCCTATGAAGGTGAATTATTATTATGTTTCAACAACCTTTGCATGACATCTCTTGATGTGTGTGTTTACCTCAAACATAGCCATTTCTTGACTTATAGGATTATCCTTAATCATGGTACTTTAAAGGTTATAATTTTATCCTTCAAGAAGTAAATCATATTAAAAACATATTCAAAGTGTCCAATAGGGGTTTTAGGCTTTTTAAGACCCTCAAACTCGTCACATATCTCCTTGAACTTTTACCATAATTTATCTTGGTTTAGAGAGTTAGCAGAAGCTTTGTCTTCTATTAGTTTTTCAAAGTCAATCTATTGATCAACTTCAAGATTGTCATTATCATCATCATAGGTGACCCCATCATGGACTCAAGACTCTTGGTGGTGTCCTTCAAGTCATGTTTTCTTAATATGAGTCTTATACTCCTCATTAACAATTTGATTTTGATCTTTATCATCCAAGGTAGCAATCTTGATATTCTTTTTATGGGCAACTACAACCTAATCTGGATCATCTCTTTCTTCACTCAAGAAGATTGATTTTTGTTTGTCTTCATTAATAAAAGTACCAATATTGAACTCTTCATCATAGATACTTGAGTTGTCTTCTTCATCAGCTACAACTATATTTTTATTCTCTTCACTTATCTCCCATAGGATAATTTCCTCTTCAAGAAGGGATGTGGTGGGAGGATGATGGTCAAGTTCATGATTTGGAGAGGGAGTATGAGGTATGATGGATGGACCATGAATGGTCTTAGGGATGAAGGGAGAGACTTGCATAGGTTTATATTCTTTCACAAGAGTTTGCATGGTATAATTGGGAATCATAGACTAAGAAGGCCTCCAAGATGATGAGATCTTGATTTCTTGAGGGGGGATAGGTGTATCTTAAGAAAGACTTGTCAAAGGATGAGTATTAATAATAGGATATAATGGTTGAGATTGTTTGGATTGGGTCTATTGATTCTCCCACCTTTCTCATCTACCAATTCACCATTGTATAAAAATTCTCATTTCATACAACTCATAATTGATAGCATATTGGGTTTCCTCTTAAACTAACATCCACTTACCCATCAAGAATTTAACTAACATCCTCATTCTCTCTATGATATGTAAATGGATCACATCAAGTTCTCTATGCCATGTTCTCATCACCTCTTTTATTTTTATCATAATTGGATTGAGTGCCAACAAGGATATGAAAGGGGAAACATAACTTTGAGATGGAATTAAAGTAGAAAGAGAAGAGTATGACTATGAAAATTCTTGGTAAGGCTAATGAGGTGTGTAATTATAATTATATGAGGATAATTTAGGACAACCATAGGAATATTATGACTTATGACAAGGCTGATAGAATCAAAGTGAGGTTGATATGGATCATAAGGTTGATAAGAGTTATGTTGAGGCTAATAAGAAGGCATAAAATAGGAGTTATATTCATACCCAACCATCCCAAATTAATGAGTCAAATGAAAACATGAGATTTTATAAAAAAAAAATTTCAAAATAGGTTCCTAGGTTTCTGGAACTAATTGATTATATTTAGATTCACCATTATTTTTTGTTAAATACCTTCAAAGGTTGATAGGTAGAAGAAAACACCAAGAATTCTTTCACAACTCTAGACCTTAGTCCCACTAGGCATGCCAAAACTATTATCACTAAATTTTGCACCCTTGGAGAGGTAGTTCAATCCTACTCTAATTGAGTGAAATAATGGGATTACCCCTAGACAGGTGGGTTGTCTTTAGTGGAGATAAACCATTATATTAAAGGGCTAGCTCCCTTGATATATCTATTTAAGCTCAACACCTATGTTAATAATTTTTTGAGATGAAAAGGGTTAGATAAAACATGAAATAAACCTAACCTAATGAGGTGATTTACTAAATTTAAATTGATCACTAACAACCAACTATAATTTCACTTCAAATAAGAGCCTAACCTACACATGACACTAATCCAAATATGCCTCTCTATATTAGTATTTATAATGGATATTTTTGAATAAATCTTGAGATAAGAGGACTAGTTAAATAGGTCATGACATGACACTAGTGAAAAGACAACTCACTAAACTCATACACACTTCATTTGAACACTTCAATAGACCTACAAATTGACTTTTAAACTACATGTGAATGCTAATAAGGATAACATTTCAAGGATGTAAATCTATCACTTAACAAGATCAACTAGTCTAACATGCACATTGAAATAGTCCATGAAGAAGGTAAAACTAGGTTATTTTCATTGATCAAAGGCTGCAAACCAAGTGGAAGATACAAACTTAGACAATTAAGTCTCAATATATAGCATAAGTGAGAGATAAGAAGAGAAAGACATAGGAGAGAGAGAGAGAGAGAGAGAGAGAGAGAGAGAGAGAGTTGACAAGTGTCTCATGAGTTACAAGTGAGAGATTATTTATAGAACTACCTCAATAGGTCCTACATTCCATGTGTAGCTCTTCTAAATATGCTTTAACCTTCCAAGTGGCATAAGAGTTAGAATGCTTGCTTGACACCTTGATAATATCTTTAAAATTTCCCTTTAATTTGGAGTTTTGAATGACAAGTGGACTTTTTGATGGTTATATAACATTATCTATCACCTTTTCTCTACTCTTGAAACTTCTCAACTTACCCCTTCAGGTTATCTTTGACACATCACTTCATTCTCTTGCTAGGTATTTAGAAGGCTCTTCATCTCCTTAGGCCAATCTTGCATGTAAGTGTCAAAACATAAATTTGTCTTATTTATATCATCCTATCTTTATATATGGTCTATTCACTTCATACCATACCTACAAAAATTTAT
Source organism: Torreya grandis (assembly GCA_037957365.1). Taxonomy (NCBI): domain Eukaryota; kingdom Viridiplantae; phylum Streptophyta; class Pinopsida; order Cupressales; family Taxaceae; genus Torreya; species Torreya grandis. The sequence goes on along the minus strand of JARHVA010001040.1, from coordinate 1,932,187 downwards.
TTGGAAGTCTCAAACTAGCCCCAAGAATTTATCCTACACCAAAATCCCAAATTAGGCATCATTCCTTGTATCCCTAAAATCAATCAAACTTCCTTGTGTATAGAAATGTATGGATGGTATTGAGAATTTGAAGGCATATTGTAGGACCTAGTATGGCATTACAGCTTCATTTTCAATTTTAGGAACAAAGGGTGAGTGGAGATATCCTTTTATGTTATTTCTCTCTCCTAATTAGGTCACATTTAGGCCTCCATACTAAGAGAATAAAAACTGGATATAAAATATTACCACACATTCAATACCCTAAATAATCATGTGATTCAGTTAAATTACCTCCTCCCCATTCTCCATGTCAATTTTGAAGTTTTGACACCTTGTACAGACCTCCTAAATAGCATAAAATAGTCATTTTTGGCCTATTTCATACATTTATATACCTACAATTATAAACTAGTGGCATGGGATGATAACCATGGGAGTATTATACATGTTTTAGGTCATTTTAGAGTTTATCCAATCTATTTATAGGCATAAAAATATATTTCTCTCTCATCAAGTCATGTTAGCTCTCTTGAGCAACCTGAAAGTGCCTCAAGATCTTAAGGATTATTCATAAAGGAAAGGTCTCAAAGGAAAAAAAATACCATGAATCATGACTTTAAAAGGGTTCCTTCTCATACCTAAAATATTGAACCACCATATGGTTTATCATGTGAGATATGAGCAAAAGTTGACAACCTCACGAGTTGGTAGGCTATGCTAGTGAAATCTAGGAGAGTTGGGGATTAAAAGTGAAAATTATGAGTTTTAATTGAGATCTAAAAACCTAAATTAGGTATTTAATATCCTTCCTAACATCTTATAATGGTTTTATTGTTACATTCCTTCTTTAAAGTTTGCTACATCATCCATGGTCTATGCCTAGGATTCTTGAGTCAATTTACACAACATACCCTAGCTGACTATATTCACTTATTTATCTCATTCTGAGGGATATATAACCTCATGAAAAAAAATGATACCCCTTATAATCTCATTATGGTCTAAAAATCTCTCACTTACTTAAACTATCCATCTTTTCAACTGGTTGCACATATAAGCATGTATATGCATTTAGGTTTATTTGAGACTGAACGGGGTTTATCAACATGTTATTTGTATTTTGACATTTATAAGGATTTTATAAAGTGATTTTACCACTATTTATTTATATTAAATTTTTTTATTTTCAATTAATCTTCCTACAAACCTCAAAATCCTTCAATAAGTAGGTACTCCTCTTGAAGTAAGTAGGCCAATATGTGGTTTTTTTCTAAGTCCTCATCTTTAGATACCACTATGGGGAGGTCAATACCTTATTAAGAGAAGTTAAGATAAATTTTCCCATTTGAAAAATTTTGATTCATACTTAGTATACATTTTATCCCTTGTATCACTAAGTGTACTTCATCAATTAGGTTGGGCTAGCCTGTAGAAGATGAAGATTGTATGTAGTAGATTAGACCTAGGTTTGACTAGTCTCTATTATTTCAAAGGTAGATATTAGATTGATTCTAGCTTTAACTCAAGACTATTATGTTTTGATCTCCACTCAACTATCTCACAGGAACCTAAAAATATTGAAACTCTATCACTCTTTATCTTTGTCTATTGAAGTTTGGTTTTAAGTAACTGTAAGAGAGTTTTGAGCATGTAGTTTTGAGTTTGGTCTTTCTCAACTCCACTACAACACCCACAATATCCAAACCTATTTTAGGGATAAATCTCATTTTATAAAAGATTAAATTCACCTTTTATATCATTTTCAACTTTTTGTTCCTTGTTTGTGTCCTCTTTTTCTTGACTTTATGTGTACAACTACAAATGGCCATTTTGGTGATTAGAGTGGCAAGTTCATATAGTGTGACTTTTTTCAACAAGGTCATTGAACATATGAAAATGAATAACTCATTATGGGTCTCATATCATTAAATTATAAGCTCTATAGAGTGTTTTCAAGGCATCTTACCACCTCTAGCTTCATTGTCTCCTTACACAATCCTATAGGTGTATTAGACTTGTTAGCTCAATCCCTTGACTTAAAAGCACTTAGATGTTATCATGAGTTTGTAACACTTCATACATATAATTTATGGAGTTTTTTTGTTTTGTTTCTTATTTGTAAAATAGTATACCTAATTCCAAAATGAGGACCTATAGGTTTAGGGCTTGTAGGTCTCTTTTGCCTTCATAAGCTACTAAGAGAGCACTTCTTGACTTTTTCAACTTATTGACACTATCAAATTGATAACTATGAATAATAAATCCAAGAAGGGAGGTTAGTAGAGTGTTATTCCAATAAATAAAACTCAAATAAACACACTAACACTTCACTTCTATCCTAGATACTTAGAGAGAGCTTAGTAACAAATACTAAATAAAATAACAACAAAAACATAAATGATAATGACTCTTTTACCTTCCTTGGAAGCTCATAATGCTTTGTTGAGTGGTTTTCTCATCTTGTGCATAAATAAGTCTTATTCAATAAATATTTTTTATCTATACCTCTCCATGGCACCTTGGTTTGTGATTTCATGGCTTAAGATTTAGGCATGGTAACATTACTTGCATGAGGCTTATGAAGTAAATCTTGCATAATAATTATATAATATGTAATATTATTAAATATATTTATGCATAATAACTTTACACCAAAATATCTTCAATAATATTGGATATTTTAGAGTTATTATGCAATATTTTCTTCATAATCCTCATGCAAGTAATATTACCATAACCAGATCTTAACCCAAACAATCACAATCCAAGGTGCCAAGGAGAGGTGAATCCAAAAATCTCCACTGAATAAGACTTCTTGATGCACAAGATGAATAAACCACTCAATGAATCATTTAGATCTCCCAAGGAAGGTATAAGATTCATTGTCTTTTATGTTTTTATTGTGCTTTCATTTAGTGTTTGTTACTAAGCTCTCCCTAAGTATCTAGGGTAGGAGTGTAAGTGTTAGTATGTTTAGTTGAGTTTTAATTCTTGGAATAAAACTATACTAACCTCCCTTCTTAGATTTATTGTTCACATAATGGCATGCTCGATGGGACTTGCACTCCTCACAAATCCATCCAATGACATTCGAGAATATTGTGTGCCATTATTTGGTCTTATTTTTGGTTTAATTAGACTCATCTTCATTAAATAGTTTTAAAAATTCCATTCATGGGTTTTTGTGTGTAAAGCCATACCCTAAAATATCAACCCATAGCCTAGACTCACTACAGTCCACTACTATACCTAGCAACCCATGACCTGAATAGCAGTTCGATAGGCCATCTTTTAGAGCTTTGTTTGGCATCATCTAGGTTTTATTTTTTATACTTGTTTTTTTAAAACTACGTGTCTTCTCTTGAAATTTCATAATATGTTATTATTTTACCTTAATGTTACATAAATGTTTCACAAAATATATAAAACTACCTAACATGTTTTCAAGACCCAAAGGCCAAGAGGAAGACATTTAAACACTCTAAACTTGAAATTTTCACATTTCAAATTGGTGTTTTAATAATCTTTTTGCTTAAGTCATTTTCATTTTTTAAAATATTTCAACAACAAATGCCAAGATGCCAAAATTTCACAACATATTTCATTTTGGTGATTAAAAATAACTCTCACACTTAGTTAAATACTCTTAAGAGTTCTATTTTTATACATGTTTATTGATTTATTTGTTTTAAAGCAAAATGATTGACACATGTATGTTCTCCCCCCATCCTCTTTAAAAAACTCAAGTGACAAAAAATGCTCATTATTTGCATTTTTTTCCTTATCCAAAGGCATGAAAATAAATTAACTAAGGCCCTCCCAAAATTTGTATGGTTTGGGTGACCCCAAAAAAATCTTAAAGTCTTTTCACTTGTCTTTATATTTTATGAATTTTGGCTTATGAGCGGGAGTTCATCACCTCCTCATGGGTTATTTAGGGAATATTTGACCTGGGAATTCATATCCCAACATGATTTTAACTCCAATCCATGGTGGGGTATATAAATTGAGTGTGACCTACTGGGATGCTTATTTGAGTAGTTAAATAAGCTCCATTAGTGGTACCTCACCTCGGACCATAAAGGTAACTCAGACATTTCAATACACTAAGTAAGAGTTGGATGTTGTGGTTATGAAAATGATAATACCTTTTCACAATAATATGATTGAAATGGATCTAATTTATGTGAGCATTTATTTTATTATGCACACTTGGGGCCATCTAAAAATGCAAAAAAAAAATTAGTTTTAGTCAACCTCACTTGTTATGGACATATTATTGATGCAGGGAAAGTAGCCCAAAATTCCATGTCATAGTAAAAAATCTTGAGATAATAGGGTGCCTAAAAACTCTACTTTTCATCTAATTTAACTTTTTAGATTAATAATTAAAATCCCTTCAAGAGCAACTATATTGATGGAATTTGACAGTACCATGCAACCTTGTCAGTTTTAGGATTTAGGACATTACACTTAGGTGTTTATGTCATTTTATCCTTTCTTACATGGATTTAAGTAAATATATCTATTTTTTATATATTACCACATCAAAACAAGTCTTATTTATACATTACTTCTTTGTTTGAGGAGGTATTATACTACCTATTTGACACCATGCCTTTGCCTTAATCTTTTGACAAATTTTATGTGTGTGTGTGTCACTTGATTGAAAAGGGTGTCATTACACTACCTAATTCCTTCCAAGTTTTATGGCTTTAAATCTTAAAATCAAACCATTAATTACACCTTTAGAGCATTATAACATTATTAAACTAATCTAATTATTTTAATGACTTATTGTCTTGTGTCTAAATTTCCATTTCAAAACCAAAGCCACATGTGCCTTTTGGATCTATACCTAGTATCGTTATGCGCTTCATCTTTATCTAGCTTGTTGTTTATTAAAATGAACCTAGTTTTCCTATGTTGATTTTTAAATTATCCTTGACAAGTTCAAATCTAAACATTGATTGATTTTTGCCTATGCTTTTTATAATTCTAGCCTAGATATCGATATTTCCATTTTGGGTTGTGTAATTTAGGTTAATTATCTATTAAATTTAAAAAATATTTATTTGTGCATATATTTTGAGAAGTATCCTATCTTCCCTTATACCACCTCTTGAAATTTCGAATCACTTTACCATTATAGTTAATGGCCTAGGAGAATATTTGACCCATGATACCTTCTACATTACCAAGCTTCCCCAAAACCCCAAGTCTTATGGCAGACCTAAATTCAATCTATGTTGTAAAGAATGGAAAAGAAAAGAAAAGGAAAAATGCATATTTCAACTCATATTATTTTCACATTGGCCATTGGTCAAGAACAAGACCCACTTGCAGATGATGAATCCTAGTTATATAATGATAAACTAGTCAATTGCTATAAAAATGCCAAGTATCCTCTTCCTAACATGATCATAGAAAATCATGCCTATGAATAAGGAGGCCTTGGACTAAATTATCAAGAAATAATTGAGCTAATTTCCATCATTTAGTACAAAGTAATCTATGGTCTCAGATTTAAACTGTTTAAGGATGACCCCATGTATCTTAGTCATGTTTTAATGCCTATGATTAATGATGACAATACTAACAATGAAGTAAAGTTTGATCATAACATTTTTAAGACATATTAAATACCAATTTTTTTGACACTCATGCCATGTGTACCCTTAGACTATTTATTTTCCATAATCTACTTCCTTTATATCACCCTCAACTTATAGCCTAGGACCAACAAGAATCCATAGAGCCTATAAATGAGTTTGAGAATTATGAGGTCTTTTACAATTTTCTAGGCCTAAGAGACAATGTTCCATTTGGAGATCACCAGTAAAGGTTATTTATCAAACTAAACCCTATAGCCTATTTTAGAGAATGGGTGAACACCCTTAACCAAAAATAATTAAATAAAACATTGAGGTCCCAAAGTGAAAACCTTTTTAACACACTTTTAGACTAGGGTAAAAGTAAAGAGAAAGGTTATTCTTTTAGTGAAAACCTATATTAGGCACCATTAAATAGGGGTGTTCACATTTTTTCAAATGAAACTTAGGAGACCACCAAAGATGAACTTGCTTTTGGGTCTGAGTTTTATTATATACAACAACATGCCTTTGATCAGATTGCCAAAGAATTTCCTATAGTATTTATGATATGACCAACATTACCATTAGGAGACTCAAATTCATATTTTTTAGGAGATATTAAGGAAATAGTCTAACCAAAGGACTTTATTTTTTTAGGCCATTCACATTATTTCCAACAATTTTGGAAGATGGATTGACTCTCCTAGTAGAATATACTATGGAGGTCAACATCAAGACTCTAGATGACCCAAAGTGGATCAAATTAGGCATGTCTCTCACTAAGGGGAAACATGAAATCTTTATATCCCTTTTGAGGGAATTTGTTTACATTTTTGCATGGGCTTATTTAGACATGCCAAGTTAGGACCTTGGCTTGGTTGTACACCACATTGTTGTACACCCTAATTCCAAACTTGTGAAGTATAAATTATGAAATATCCATCCTCATATTGCTATACTAGTAAAAAAGAGTTGAAAAAAGCCTTAGAAGTGAGATACATCTTACCTATTGACTATTTAGATTATATATCAAATGTTGTGCCTTTCAATAAGAATCTATAAGGAATTAGAATCTGCACTAATTTTAGGTTTTACATCTTATACATGATCAAGAAACACTAACCTATAGATCTTCATTACAATTATGGCTATAATAAAACCAATAGGGTGATTGGTTTTCATCTATATTAAACCTATGTTCAAGTTTGGAGTAGGGGTAGATTTGTGATTATGAAAGGATTGTCTCATATTTTGACATAGTCATATCCTTGACAAAATAGGTACCTACAACTACTTAAAGTAGGCATAGTCATAGCTCTTTTAGGTCCATAGATATGAAGATTTGGTCTTTATATGAAGGCAAGTGGAAGATGGCATACAAGCTCCAAGAAAGAGATTTGGGGATTAAATATTGCAGGCAGAGCATTCAATTACTTTTAAAGCCTTAAGGATATTTCCTCCTTATAAGGATCGTGACTCATCATTTTCAAAATAGATTCTTATCTTCTAGTGTATTTCTCAGTCAATGAGAGGGCTCGGAGGCTATTAGGAAAAATAAAGGTCAATTTTTTGATAGAGGACTAGTCTTGATTTGATCAAATATGGTGGAAAATTCATTGAAGGGTGGTGGTATCTCATTTATTGTTTTGGATTGTCTATTTTTCCTCTCTCTTCCCCTTTTCTCCTATATCTCCTATTTTCTCCCTCATAGTAACTCTCTCTCTCAAATTTTAGACTCTCACAAGGACTCTCTAATCTTTGAAGAGCAAGAGACTCTCATTTGACAAGGCTAAACCCTATCAAAAAATTTAAGAACTACGTCTTGATGCAATAAGATAATGTTTTACCTATCTCTTGCTTTTGACTAGTGTTTTAGTAAGTTTGTGCATGATGGCCTTGTGAAGGAGATTATTCTATGACCATTGTCATTTTTTATTACCTCTTTTAAGGTGTTTTTAATCTATTTATAAGTCTAAACTTGTCTTCTTTTTCCATTAATGGATGCTTAGTATGAGTCTTACAATTCCTATTTGTTTATTTGATTTCTTAGTGAGCCTAGTTCATGAAAAACTTATGCAATTAGTTATTTTGTGAGATTGTGTGAGAAGACGTTATCTTATGTGATATATTGTTGGTTTCAAAGATATGTGAGTCTCATTTAATTTTAGTGCATCACCCTTTAACTCTCTTAGTAACCCTTTTCCCCCTTTCTAACCCTTTTCCAAGAAAAATCATTAGTTTAGGTGATTTATCAAGAGGAATTCAGCCTTCTCTGGAGGTTCAACCCCACCATAGGATACCCATAACTTTGGGTTCTTCCAATATTGTGGTTTAGTTAGAGGGAGCCTGAATAACTCTCATCAAGGGCAAAGATTAATGCCATAATAGTTATTGGCATGCCTGATGGGACACACTTTCAAATAATATTTGTCAAGTTTGATGTCCATTTGATCAATTTGTAGCAATGATAGTTTCCATACAATAGTATCTAGTGACTCTAAAGAACATTCAACATTATAGTACAAAGCAGTAGCCATATTTCAAACCAAAGTTGACTACAAGATCAAATTGTAGAGGTATTATAAATTACCTCTATACTTAGTAAAAATTCTATGATTTGCTAATACATACCCATATAAATGGAACTTACCTCCTAAATTAATTTCAAAATCTACCTCTGCAAGAAGATCTTTGGTAGCCCCTTTCATTGTCATGGCAGCCCCTAGAGCTTTCCCTTTTGTGGATTTTAATGGCCAGAGTCCTTTAGACCTCCCACAATATGATCCTATCCCAGTATTAGATCTTAAAAGTGTCCCTTAGTTTACTAGAGACCAATCTATAACCCCTTCTAAGCACCTTATAGATATAGCTAATTTTTGTAATATTCATAATGTCAATGAGGAAAATGTGTCTATTAGGTTATTAGCCATATTTTTCAAGGTTAAAGCCTTAGAATAGTATATAACCCTTAATTCCAATTCTATCACATCATGGGATCAGTTAAGAGATTCATTGTGTAATAGATTTGAAGACAAAAGTGACCATTTGTCACTTGCAGAATAGCTAACCACAATCAAAAGGGATCCTCATAAAGTCATACAAGACTTCAATATAAGGTTTCAAAAGACATGGGATAGGATCCCAGTCTCTATTAGGATTACTCCTAACTTTTTTTTCCTTTACTACTTGAAGTTTCTTAATAGTGATATTACAGTAATGATTCAGTCTATAGGAGGGAACACATTACCAAATGCTTATGAGGTGGCAATCAGATCAGAGAATTATCTAGTACAAGCTACACCCAGACCACTAATGCCTTTGTTTCCTAAGATTCAACCACATTGCATTGATATTCATCCCCTTATTGTCATTCCAACTATGCCAACACTTCATACCATACCTACACCAAAGCAAGAAAAGGGTTCAACTAGCCAATCAAGTGACTCCCAAGAACCTAAAAATGTCTAGGAGCTTAAGAGCATGCTTTAATCCTTAGTAAATTAATTGGTGAATGTTAAGAGGTATAAATCCTAGTTCAATATACCTTATCAAGATCCATATCAGCCTTAGAAATAATCTTATCAAGCAAATAGGCCACCTTACAAAGGAAACTTCCAAAATTAAGGCCAACAACAAAGCCAAGGATAAGGGCAGCCTGGCTATAATAGATAGAACAACTATAATATAAATATTAAAAGTACTTATAACACTTTGGTCCCTATTTATAATAACATTTCTCAAGAATGTTAGGGTACCATACCTTAGAATCAATCATTTGGGCAATCCATTATCCCAAACACTGAGTTCAATCAAGATTTCAATGACCAATGGTAGCAAGCTGCTATTTATTTGTAAAATCAAGCTCTTATAGCTTATAACATAGAAGATTCCATGATTAAAAAATAGAATAACCTTAAAAATGACAAGGGCCTAATAAGAGACCAATCTAGTTGGGTGATATAATGGCTAATTATGAGTAAGAAGAGTGTTATGCATCCAATTAGCAGGCTAGTTCTACCCAAGCATACATTCCAATGGTAGATAACTCAAGGTTAAAAAGAAGAAACATGGATGGTAACCATGAAGCATACAAAGAGCCTCATACTATCACTCCATTACTATTAAATCCAAGTGAACCTAATACTGCTCCAAAGGTTCTAACATCTCCAATGAATCAAAATCAGGGGAATGCCTTTATTCCCCAAAACTCACAAGTTTAAAGTATAGTTGTGGCTCCCAAAGGAAAACTAAAGGTTGGTGGTTTACCCATGAACATTTTGGAATAAATCAAAAACTATAATGTGAGTGTTCTAATGTGGGACATACTTCCCATGCCTGGATAGATGGATATCCTTCAATAAGGGTTAGTAAAAATCAATGTTTTTGAGAAGCAACCAAGTAAGGAATATGTAGTTCTCACCAATGTGACCAAAGGACCTAGTGAAGGAGAATCAAGTAAGGTGTTCAAACCTACTCCGTTATACATTATTATGATCATTGGTGATTCCTTGGTGCATAATTGTTTGGTAGACTATGTGGTTAGTACTTTAGTAATGCCAAAATCCATCGCTAATCAGCTTAGTTTGAATTATGAGCCCCAATCTAAGGGAGTGTTACAACTTGATGGATCTTCCACTAGACTATTTGGGATCATCAAAGGACAAACTTAACTTTGCATGCTTTTCCTAGTGTTTTAGTGGCTCAATATGTGTTGATCCTAGATGTGCCTCCTTATTTTGCTCTATGCTCATCTAGAGAATTCACAGCAAAAATTAGAGGTTACCTAGTAGTAGATTAGTCCTACATGGATTTCAAAACAAGATATGGAACAAAATTGTCCATAAATTTTGAGCATATTGCATAATTCCACATTGAACCTTGTGGCCTAAATAGTTCAAACATCAATTGCACCATCCTAGATGAGGATGACCACCCGATTGGCCAAGAGATAAATAGTCATCCCAAAGAGATACCTAATATGTTCTTAAATGAGTTGTGGAGTGAAAATCAGCTAATTTACCCCTTAGAAGGTATCGAGGAAAGAGACATGGGAGTCTACTATTTGAATAAAGAAAATTAGTCTATACCATCCCTCATTAGGCCATAAAAAGATACTAGTGGTTTGTGGAAATTGTTCTTTGATGGCTCAAAGAGAAAACATGGAGTAGGTACAGGTGTGATGCTAGTATCTACCTCTAATGATAGGTATTTCTCCTCTTACATGTTCCAATTTATTTTTTCTTACAATGCAGTAGAGTATGAGGGCCTTATCCATAGAATTTAATGGGTTAACAATAGAAAGATCAAGTAGTTACAAGCATATGGGGATAGTGAGTTGATAGTGCATAAAGTTAGAGGCCAAAACATCATGAAGAATCCCTTGATGAAGTCCTAAAAACATAGGGTGTTGGATCTATTTGAAGATTTTTAGGCCTTTAACATCTAAGCAGTGCCAAGGAACCAAAAATAACATGATGATAGGTTGGTAGTTTTGGGAGCTCAGTTTGACATCCCAAATGAGTTGAAAGGGACCAAAGTGAAACCACGTGTTAAGGTGGTGGTAACACCATCAATGCCATATAATGAGGCTCATTTATAGGTCTTTGATAGTGACAAGAAAAGTACTTGTTTTTTGTAGTAAGAAGCAAAATTTTCCTCAATGAACCAAGATAGATTTTAACATTAATATGAGGAGAAAATTGTTCATCTGAGATCTAACAAATTTCTTAAAGGGTTGGTTACTCTTGAAGGCATTTTCCATGAGGGAGATCATGTGAGGAAAGAAAAGGTAGTGATGTCAACTAATGAGGAGAAATATGAAAGAGTTATTATCTTCAAAAACAAGCTCTTTAAACTTGGAAAGGTAAGCACTTAGGCTAAAAGGCATGGTTTTATTATGCTTTTTAGAGAATATGTAGACATCTTTTCTTGGAATAAAGTGCCCTGAGAGGCTTTGATCACAAGTTATCCCAACACACTATAGAATTAGAGGTTAATGCCAATCTTATTAGGTAAAATTAAAGGCCCATCATCCCCAAAATTTAAGATCTTATAAGGAAAGAATTGACTAAGTTGACTGAATCCAACATCATCTTTCCCATCAATCACTCCTCATGGGTTACCAACCTAGTACCTATGAGGAAGAATAATAGGGAGATCTGGTTGTGTGCTAACTTCAAAGATCTAAACAAGGTCTCTTTAAAAGATCACTACCCCTTATCATTCATGGAGTAACTCCTTCAAATAGTAGTTGGTTCAAAACACTTCTCCCTTTTGGATGGGTACTAGAGATACAACGAGGTGCTGGTGAAAGAAGAGGACTAATACAAGACTACATTCACCACAAAGTGGGGTACATATGCTTATCAAAATATGCCTTTTGGATTTTCAAATACTAGGGTAACTTTTCAAAGAGCCATGGATATGGCTTTCCAAGAATTGTTAAATCAGATGGTGTTGGTCTACTTGGATGACATCACATATTTATCCAAGAAGGCTAGTGAACACTTAGATCATCTAAGAATGATCTTTGAAAGGTGTTGAGAATATGGGATCTCTTTGAATCCAAATAGAGGTGTGTTTTTTATTCATGAAGGAAAACTCATGGTAAATATCATCTCCAAGAAGGGATTAGCCATTGATCTTGATAGAATAAGTGTTATCTTAGCACTATATTTACCTAAGCATAAGAAAGGACTTCAGAGTTTCCTTAGGAAAATAAACTTTGTGAGAAGGTTTATACCTAGTTTTGAAATCTTGGTCAAACCCATCACTTCCATGCTAAAGACGAGCCAAGTGTTCACTTGGTCAAATTAGGGTAAATCAATTTTTGGGGCTATCAAGAAAGCCATTGCCCAAGCACCCTCACTCATAAATCCTAACTTCTCAAGGGATTTCATATTTACAACTTAGCAAATGTTGACAATATATCAATTATGTTGATGTAAAATAATGGTGAAGGACTTGAGCAACCAATTGAATTTTTCAATCAAGGGCTTTAGTGATATGAGATAAGGTACACTTTTGTAGAAAATAAAGTTTTTATAGCTTTAAGAATCCTGAAAAATATCAGACCAATGCTCTCCAACACAAAAATTTATCTAATGGTGTCTCATCTTGGAGTGAGGGATTTTCTCCTTAACAAGGATTTGAATGAAAAGAGAGTTGGATGGATTACCAAGGTTATGGAGTATGACATATAGATCAAGGTCACTAAGCTAGTGAGAGGTAAAGGCTTATGTGAGAATATGGTTGATGATCTTTAAGAAGATAAAGAAGTTATTTTGGTAACAGAAGATAATTCACAAATAGTTGTACCTCCACCTCACATTAGATGGCTTCAAGATATGACACATTTATTGATAATATGTGAATGCCCTTAAGGTATGGATAGGGAAAAGAGAATGTATTTTAGACTTTAGTCCATACTATATGTATTGGTTGATGGGGTTTTATTTAGAAAAGACCTAAATGGAGTGATTTTTAGGTTTATTAATGATAATCAAGTGACCAGGCTCTTGGAAGAATTCCATGATGGGCCTATAGGAGGCCATTTTGCTCCAAGGACTATAGCAACAAAGGTGATGAGAGATGGTTATTAATGGCCTGGCCTTTTCAAATATGCCTATGCATGGGTCAAAAAATGTCAAAAATGTGCTCTCTTTATAGGTAAATAAATATTGGTAGCCCTTCCTCTCAACCCAATTCAAGTGGAGAAACCCTTCATGTAGTGGGGTTTGGACTTCATTAGAATGATCAATCCACCTTCCAGTGGAGGACATAAATGGGTGCTCATTACTACTAACTATTTCACTAGGTGGGTGGAAGCAATTACCTTAAAATAAGATAATGAAATAGCATTGTTGGACTTCTATGATAACATAGTGACCAGGTTTAGTGTACCAACAATAATAATATCATATAATGCCTTAGCATTTATTGGTATAAAAATAAGTGAATGGTCACTTCATTTGGGCATCTACCTTAGTACATCCTCAAATTATTACCCCTGATGTAATTGACTAACAGAGTCAAAAAATAAGAACTTAATAAGGATTATTAAGAGGACCATGGAATAAAAATAAGAGAGTGTGGCATACCAAGCTGAGGACAGCCTTATGGGCTGATAGAGTAAATCCTAAAGTTGTCACTGGCAACTCACCATTTGTGTTGGTATATGGGAGGGAGGCCAAATTGCCCACTTCTCTTGAACTTCCTAACTTGGAGTTAAGCCATCATCTTGATTTGATGGAGAGTGAACCTATGAGCATGACGATGTCAAAGATCATGAAGCTTAAAGAGACCAAGGATCTTGCAACGAAGACATTAGAGTCACATCAAGGTCAAGTCAAGAAAGCCTTATACAAGAGATCCATAGTAAGGGACTTTAAATAAGGTGAACTAGTCCTCAGATGGGATTTAAAGAAGGCCAAGCTAGGTAGCCATACCAAGTTTGATAGCTTATGGAGTGGCCCTTATTTGATCCATGGATGCAAATAACATAATTCTTTTTAGTTTGCCTAGTTGGATGGAGAGGTATTACCCATCCTAGTTAATGGCATTGATTTAAATCCTTGTTATTAGAAGAGTTTGTATTCATTATAATATATTAGAATATTTTTTCATGTTTCCCTAAGTTCCTCATGCACATTTATTTCATTTGTGTGTTTCCCTTCCCTCAATGCCTTGGGTACATTACTAGTTTTGTTTCCTTTGGTCCTTGTTGCTTCAAGAGGAGGTTTTCAAGCAAGGGCAGATATCAGTTTTATGTCAACTGAGAGTAAATATTATGACTCTATATACCTAATGAATTAGATAAGGTAACTAATCTATTACATAGTAGGAATGCAATCCCAGGAGGCCACCAGAATTGTTGGCCAAAATTGGCCCACATAAGAAACTTTGACTGAATATGGTTTGAAGGAGCTAAGTAGTGCTCTAGTTAATGAATGATCTAATGCTAGAATAAGTAGATAGAATTTAGGAGAATATAAATTGTCATTTGTAAGCTTTTAAAGAAATTTAAATAAGCTTAAAGTGTGAATCTAATGATTTTCAAGGATCCAAACCGTCATGACATGTCATGAAGGAATAATAGGTCAGTCTAGTTAAACATTTGATAAATGTTCTTAGAAAGTTGACTAGGGTTGAAGTATTACATGAACATGATGTACTTTTTCCAATTTCATCCCCTTCAAGTTTGGTTTCTTAATGAGTTTTCAATCTCAAGATATAATCCTTATAAAATAATCTAACAATGTCAGATGTGATCGGGGATGTCAATTTAGAGCCACAGGAAATAGTTAAAAATCCCCAAAGGATCATGAGGTTGAATGTAGGGCTGACAAGTGTCTGAATCTTAGAATATTGAATCAATATCTAATGACACATGAGTGATTAATGAATTAAATGGGTCTAGATAAATCAATGAAAAAAATTAAATCATGCAATTAAAGATCAATAGTGATCACAAAGTCAATAAGTCAGTAGATCTTCAAATTGAATGTGTAGGTGTTAAGTGTTACAATTACAATAATTCAAGAGATCAATGGTGCACATTTGATAACACAATCAAGATCAATAAAACACATTAAACCCTAGATAAATATCAACAATATGCATAAGTTTAAAAGGTCAATAATCTAGATTGCACGTGAGGTCAACACATGGTATAAGTGTATGAACTAGATGAAGGCTGATAGTAGGATCCACAAGAGGCATGAAAGACTACAAAGTGTCACATTTTTAAGAGCCAAAATCAAAAGAAACATGGAGTTGACATGTGGAACCATCTAGAGATTAGATCAAATATTGATGGTTGATGATGAAGGTCAAGGATAGAAGACTCCCATGAGGATCAATGGATCAAATTTGATCAAGTCCCAGAAGGGACGAGGTGGGGACACATGTCCAAACAAATAAATAGTCATATTTTTATTTATATGATAAACAATAACATGGTTAGGAAGAGCCACATAGGTAGACATGTTAGATCAATGGTTTTTTCCACCCATGTTGATAACTATATAAATGCAATATTAAATATGATCTTGATTACCAGAAATAAGTCTTGCAAGTTCATCATCCACCATTAAAGCTCTATTAGTGCTTCTCAAAAGCTTTAAGACATAGGTTTTACCTCTTATGTATGATCAAGAAACCCTAACCTATGGATCTTCATTGCTATTATGGCTATAATAAAACTAATAGGGTGATTGGTTTTCAACTATAGTAAATTTATGTTTAGGTTTGGAGTAGGGGTAGATTTTTGATTATGAAAGGAGTGTCTCATCTTTTGGCATAGTAATATCATAAGATAAATAGGTACCTACAGTAACTTAAAGTAGACATAGTCATGGATCTGTTAGGTCCATAGATATGAATATTTGGTCTTTATATGAAGGCAAGTGGAAGATGGCATAGAATATCTAAGAAAGAGATTTGTGGATTAAAGATTGCAAGTGGAGAATTCAACTCTTTTCAAAGCCTTAGGGATCTTTTCTCTTTGGTAGGATCATGACTCATCATTTCCAAAATATATTTTTGTCTTCTAGTGTATTTCTTGATCAATGAGAGGTTTTGGAGGCTATTGGGACAAATAAAGGTCAATTTATCAATGGAGGACTAGTCCTGATTTGATCAAATGTGGTGGAAAATTCATTAAAGGATGGTAGCATCTCATTTATTGTTTTGGATTACGTACTTATCCTCTCTATTCCCCTTTTCTCGTATATCTCCTATTTTCTCCCTCATAGTAACTCTCTCTCATATTTTATACTCTCATAAGGACTCTCTAATTTTTGAAGAGCAAGAGACTCTCATTTGACAAGGCTAAACCCTGTCAAAATTTGTGAGAACTACCTCTTGATGAAATAAGATAATTTTTTACAAATCTCTTACCTTTGACTAGTTTTTTAATAATTTTGTGCATGATGTCCTTGTGAAAGAGATTCTTCCATGACCATTGTCCTTCATTCTTACCTCTTTTAAGGTGTTTTTAAGCTATTTATAGGTTTGAACTTATGTTCTTTTTCCATTAATGGGTGCTTAGTGTGAGTCTTAGAATTCCTCTTTATTTCCTTGATTGCTTGGTGAGCCTAGTTCATGAAACACTTATGAAATTAGTTATTTTGTGAGATTATGTGAGAAAATATTGTCTTATGTTGATCTAGTGTTGGTTTCAAGCATATGTGAGTCTCATGTAAATTTGGTACATCATATTTTATCTCTCTTAGTAACCCTTTTCCCCCTTTCTAACACTTTTCCAAGTAGAATAATTAGTTTAGGCTATCCATCAAGAGGAAGTTAGCCTTATTTGAAGGTTCAACCCCACCCTATAATACCCATAGCCTAGGGTTGTTCCAATATTGTGGCTTAGTCTAGGGGAGCCTAAAGAACTCTCTCCAAGGGTGTAGATTAATGCCACAACAGTGACTAGAGAACAAATTTCCAAGTTCATCTTTAAGCATCTCATCTGCCAATATGGTATCCTATCCAACATTATATCTGATAATGGTAGATAATTTAAAAACAATGATGTCAAAGCATTTTATGTTGATTACAATATCACCCAACACGTTTCCATTACATATTATCCCTAAGGTAATGGTCATGTAGATGAATCCAATAAAACCATTTTTAACATCCTTAAAAATATTATCAATGATTTTGGCGATGATTAGTACCTCCAAATCTTTCACACCCTCTAGGCATACTACACTAATTATCATACTCCAATAAGAGCCACTCCATATTCCCTAGTTTATGACATTGAGGCCATTCTTCCCATTGAGATCAAGCTACCTTCTTTATGAATTTTACCTAAACATGTTTTAGATGATAAATCTTATTGATTAGCTCACCTATAAGAGTTGGAGTTACTTGATGAAAAAAGCATGGCCACAGTCAATAGCCTACAAGCATACCAGAATAGACTTTGTGGCCATTATAACTAGTGAGTCAAACACAAAAAATTTGGGCTTGATGATCTTGTACTCAAATAAAACAAATAAAATACCATGGATGAGAATAAGTACAAGGGTAAGTTAAACCTCAATTGGATAGGCCCATACATCATTATTATAAATTATGGTTCTAGAGAATATCGGCTCACTACACCATATGGGGATGAACTTGATGAGCATATGAACATTATACATATAAAGTGTTACTTCACTTGAGAGACCTTAAGTATTATGTATGAGGCCCATTTTCATCATACCATATCATAATTTTCTTTATATTATACCATATACCACTCTACCATACCTTTTCTATCAACTAGAGTTGTTTTTACCCTACCACCCTGACTCTTTGACCTTGGTTCCATTCCATTGGTTATTCAATCACCTTTAGTGAGAGGATTCAAATCAAGTTTTAGTAGTTGATTCAATATTATAGACAGGTGTCATATTTAAGACTAGTATGATAGTGGTTTGGCATTTACATCCTACATTCCTTATTATGTTTCATTCTTGTAATACTAATTATAACTACCTTTGGGAAAATCATAATCTTATTATCGTGCTATTAATTATAACTACCTATAGGTAAAGTAGTATCATTAACCTGTGTTTTTATTTCCTAATTATAACCACCTCTGGGTAAATTAGAAATAACACCTTTATCATGCCTTGAAGTAACACATTTCCATTCCTATGCCATATTGTGCCATTTACCTACTTTGTCTCATTTATGAATTTATTGCTACTTAATCAAAGTAATTTTGCCAACACATAAGGTGGTGAGATCTGACTAGGTAAAAACAAGTTCATGAATTTAGGAAAATAGTAAGGCAAATGATAATATTAATGGCTAGGTAATGTGGTAATGCATGGTAAAGGTGTTGTTCCTAATTTGCCCATAGGTGGTTATAAATAGGAAATATAGGTCAGTGATACTAATTTATCCATAGGTAGTTATAATTAGTAACACAAGGTGGAATATTGATTTGCCCACAGGTGGTTATAATCAGCAACACCTAGTCAATTGTAAATAAAATATGTAATTATTAGATCTACTATCATACTACTTTCATAGACTACCATTTAAACACAAAATTTTGAAACTGCTAAAATCATATCAAAATCCCCTCATGGAATGTGTTAGAATAACCAATGGAACCAAGGTCAAAAAGGGGTAGGTAGGGTGCTTAAAAAAATAAGTTTGGTCAATAGTGAAGGCATGGTAGAATGGTATATCATATGGTATTTTTCAATGATGGTGATGGTATGATAATTAGATATAATGGTAATAGCGTTCCCCCAAATGATATGATAAGTTAAATGTCATGGTATGAAACAATGGTAAGAGGAATGGCAAATGGAAAAGGCAAGATAAATGGAAAATGAAAATGGCAAGGATAAATGGAAAATGGAAAAGGAAAGGTAAGTGGTAAATGAAAATATAAATTATATGGTTATGTGATTCCTATTGAGGTGGAGATGCATGGTCTAATTAGCATATGATACAACAAGAATCATCAAATGTTTAAATTACTAGCCCACACCTCTTCTAAATAATTATTCTATCAAGAACCTACTACAAATTTGGAATTCGATAATGTTATTTTGATCTTTGTTGGTCATTGATTTTGTTTCCTTCAAACATCAAGGCAAGATGTCTTTATAACATCTCTAAAGGAAAGTGCAGCCAGGGATGGTAAATACAGATAAATATTGGCTGATAAGTATGATTTAGCAATATAAATATGGATGATAATGGAATGTATAATGGTTAGAAAACAAATGAAGATTAGGATTTTTGAGCACACGTAATGTTGTTGATTATGGATTCAACATAATGGTCCTCTCTAATCCCAATTGTGCAATCATAACTCGATAGTTAAAGATTACCATTATTGATATAAAATAATGGTGGTGAGGAGCCAGATAGGATAAGTCTTGATTACTAGTGCACTTGTATGTGGTCATATTATAATGATGAGTTATCTTGTAAGATCTAAAATTAGTAATACTTATTGACTGACACACCTGTATGTGGTCCCAGGTTAAGGAAGGATCATTCGCATAAGTTGGTAGATTGGAATTATTTAGAAATGGTCATGTTTGTTTAGCACTTGGTTTTGGATTAATGGTAATGGTTAAAATGTGACCTCCCTCAAGATGACCTACAACTATGTTTTAGTCATGTGTAATTGCATGGTAAGTTTGTTGAGTATCGGTATCATTTTGGCCTTGGTTTCATCCATTTAGTTTATGTTGGTGTTGTTGTTGTTGGTATTATTATTATTATTATTATTATTATTATTATTATTATTATTATTATTATTATTATTATTATTATTATTATTGTCTTGGATATTGATACTATTGTTATTATTATTTTGGCCTTGGTTATTTCTATTGTTGGTTGTTATTATGTTGTGGAAAAGGGTTTTGATAAATACCCAGGTTTTGATTGGATGTAGATGCTCTACTCTCTAATGTTATCTCCCTATTTTCTAACATATTTTGAATAAGATGTTTTATTTTGATAAAATGATTTAGGTTATGTCCATTAACATGATGATATTCTCAAAACTCATTCTCCTTATACCAATACAGATAAATAATGCCCTCACGATAGTGCTTTGGAATTGACCAACTAATCATATTAGTAGAATCTAACTTGTGAAACATGGCTTAAATGGGCTCTCCAAGCTCACTAAAGACATAATGAGTAGGCACATTTTTCCTTGGAGGAGAGGTTTGCAAAGACAAATTTTTCTTTGCATATTGAGTTGGTCTAAGTTGTTACAAAGCTTGTACTTTCTAAATAGTTTGTTGGTGAGGAGTATTTTGCATTTATGGCATTGATTGAGTAGACAATGTTTGCATTGTTTAGATATATCATGACTCAATTACTCTATTTCCAACAACATTCTTGTTGTGATTAAATTATTTGAATTTTTCTTAATTAATGGTCTAGACTTGTGCCAAAGCTTGTACTTGGACTTGGTTTTGGTTCTAAGTTTGGCTTGTGCTCTAGTTTTGGTTTGATGAGTTCAAATTGATAATCCTTTTATTAATAAGTGCCTTTTCAATCAGTAAAGATTTGTCAATGATCTCATTTAAAGTGTGTGTAAATTGTAGCTCCAAATGGTAAGATATCTCACTATGCAAATTTTTGGTAAATACAGTGTCTAATTATTTATCTGGTAAGTTATGGGTGAAGTGGCTAGTAAGTGCTCTCCATCACTGTAGATAGCTTACAAAACTTTCACCAACCTTATCTTTGTCTTGAGTCAAATCTAAGAATGAAATCTCATGTTCAGGATTACAGGATAAATGTTACATAAACTTTAGTGAAAGGTCATCAAAATTAGATACTAAGTTCTGTGACAATTTTAGAAACCACTCCAAAGCCTATCCTACTAAAATTTGAGGAAACAATAGTAGGATGTACATGTCACTGTAAGCCACTGCTTGGCAAGAAATAAATATTATTTTAGATGGACCTTTGGGCCTTCTTTACCCTTTTGTTTATCAAAATTTAGTGGCTCATACCTTAGAAGAAATGGTATCTGTAGATACTCCATGTTAAATGGGTAAGAACACACATCATCCAACTTAAACTTCTTGATCTACTTCTCAATTTAGATGGCAACAATTGCATCCTTCATTTTTTTAAGTTATTTTTCTAGGAAAATGGATGGAACATTAACTTGAGGTGGATATTGGGTGATCAAAGGTGGATTACTTTGATTAGAGTATAATGGAGTCATGTTTTTTTTTTCTTTTGGTAGAATGTTGGTTTGGTTAGGGAACTAACTAGGAATATGAATCTATAAATTTGTATGAGATTTTTGAAATTACATGCATTGAGGTGTGATATTTTGGTTTAGATTTAGTGTATAGGCCACTTTTGGCAGGAATTGTGGCTAAGATTGAATGATATGACTCTAGGTGAATTACTATGCTTATTGCATTTTAGTAGAGACCTGTTGTTGACTAGTCAAACCTAGTTAGATAAGAGAAACTTGTTTTGAAACAAGGCCCTATCATTGAATTTATGGCATATTTAGAACAAAAGATAATTATTGCCTGATCAACACTTATTGGATAGTAATACCTCTTGGTTGTGTGAACACATGTTGTGAAGTAGACACTTGTTGAGAATTTAGTATTTTTTCCTAAATAATAGACATACATTATTGAATAGGCAATATTTACAAAGGCATGTTGGTCTATGACTAAAGAGGTATACTTGTCACTACCTAATGAGGTGGAACATTAGTCTCCCCTATTAATGTGGCAAAAAAAATTTCCTCTATGACGTTGGTATACTAGATAGAGCCTATTATTACAGCATGTTAGTCATCACCTAGTGTGGTGGAGTAATATTTGTCATGTTTTATTGAGGTAAGGCACTAGTTTGTATTTTATTGTTTAATCCTTATGATTACATAATTGATAGAGTAGATAGTTTAGGATTAGAGGTAACTTGTTGTGGTTGGGAGGTAAAATTTCCTATGCCCTTATATTGCGGGTCATTCATGGTGTTAACCAAGGAACTTATTGTTGTGATCTAGGAATTTAACACAAGAGAGGATGGTTAGTATTATGTTATTTTCAAAATGAAAAAAAAATTAAATAAACACACTAATAGAATAACATATCTAGGCCTAGACACTAGGGAGAACTTAGTCAACAAAAACAAATGACAAACACAACTAAAAAGTAAGAAATAAAACACAAGAATTCCTCACCTTCCCTGGATGCTCCAAATTCCTTTATAGTAGTGGCTTGCTTAGTTTTGTGCTCATGAAGTCCTTGTCAATAGAATTTTGGCTACCTCCATCTCTCCTTGACACCTTTGTCTTATGGCTTTGCTTGGCTTGAATAAAATTGGCATGGTAACACTATTTGTATGAAGCTTTTGGAACCAATCTTACATTATAACTTTGCACAAATTAAGCTTAGAAATGATGTTCATGGCCTCTCTATTTATAGATTTTTGAGAATGTCTAAAATCAACCTGAACCATCCATCTTGAGACTGAGATGTGTGGTTGAGGATTAATTCAATTTTTGGAATTAAGTTTATAATTATCCTCATTATGACATTGGAAGAAGGGGCAATTAAGAGGCATGGAGGGCATCATGGAAGGCATTGGTGAGGTATGGAGGGCATTAATCCTGATATTTATGGCATTTATGGCCTAGGGATGTCTTCCCAATAAATGATGTCACTTGATGATGTAGATATTCAATGTTCATTTCCAAAAGTAAGTATTCAACAAGTTTCCATGGAATTCTTGATTAGGCCTTGATTTGGATTAATTAGATCTTAAGCATGTTTAAGCACTTTGTGCATAAATTACTCAAATTGATCAAAATGCCTTGTTATTAGTCTAAAATTTGACTGGATTGGAATTGGAAGGAGTTGTTAGATGTGTTGGAACTGTATTCCCATTTAGGATGTTACCAACAAAAAATAACAAAGTCGCATGTCTCAAGCAAAAGTTTTGACAGAAAATAGCAATCCAGAGCACTTAGGTGCAAAATTGGCATTTTAACTCAAACTAATCTGATCAAAGTTAATTGGCCCATAAATTATATTACCCTATTTAGGGATACCCTAGCCAAATTTGGCATTTGAATATGTCAGTTTCACATCTTTTATTATGTTTTAGTGTTTTTAAACTAAATTTTGCATTTTTAGTGGAAATCGGCCAAAATCATGATTAGAGGTTATTGATGGCTAGATTTAGGTGTCAACAGTTTGCCCCTATTTGGGAAGGCATTACAAGATATAAGCATAGAAATGTCTTCTCAAAGAATTAAAAGGTCTTGTATGCCTACAACTGCAATGATGATAAACTAATTTTATAATGCCCCCTCGAGGGAATGGTTGGCACAAGCAAGGTGGCAAATGATCCCTTGAAAAGAAAGAAGTGAAGCGAGGTGACCAAAGAAAGGAAAGATGATGGGTTGAAAAACACAATGAGACTAAAAAATTAATCAAAGTCATTAATAATGTAGGTGGGATGGTGTGCAATGATTTTCTTAAAGGTGGTTATAAACATTATACCTTGATAGTGGAAATGTGGTATGATAACATAATGATTTGCCTAAAGGTGGTTATAATCATTGAGAAGATGGAGCTGACCTAGTTAAGATAGACAAACAACATAATAACATACCACTATATAGGTAGAAAAAGTAAAGTGGTGACAACACAATGATTTGCCCAAAGGTAGTTATAATCATTGAGAAATATAAGTGAGACGGTGTGAAATGATTTACCTAAAGGTAGTTATAATCATTGGACCCTGATTATGGAAAACAAGATAAACTTGGCTGAGAATGATGATAACTTAACACAAGAGGTATTGATGAATTAGAACAACCTACTAATAGGAAGATGCTCATTTGAAATAATAAAGGTTGAAATTCTTTTATGGTTAATTATGTTTTTTGGGATATGATTAGGATGGGATTTTGATGTTAGTGCCAAAGAGATGCCACCATTGCTAAATAGACTTCTTGAAGCTAAGGTTTGGTTATAGCATGTGTCAGTAGGCATCATGATATAACATCAGGAGGACCTGGATAAAATTGCATAAGGATTGACTCATGTAACCCAATACTCAATAAAAAACAATACACCAATGATAGAAACCATCATGATAATGTAAACATATGAAATATGGATGGATTCAAGTATAAGTGTGGGCAAGGAATCACCTAATGAACACACATTAATTGAATCAAGGTAACAATGATAAAATCAAATAATTAGGTAGACAAACAAACAAAATAAGCAAAAATAAATAAATAAAGAACACAATAAAACCCTATGACTATTGCCCCTAGAAAAAAGGTGACAACTTAACAAATGAACAAACTGGGGTAATAGAAGAAAAGGAAGGGGGTGGCCAAGATGTCTCCATATGCACTAGGAAAGTGGATGTTGCCTACATAGTTCCATGGATGTAATATCCAATAAAAACATTTAGGCCAAATGTAGTTCTCTCAGGGAATGGGAAGAAAATGATAACTGATGAAAACAAATAGAATGGACATGATAAAATAATAAAAATGGTCTTGTAAAATGGCAAGGACATGAGAGAAAAGGCCAAAAAGGATGGGGAAACTTAGTGTCAAGTGGTTTGCTTATGACTTAGTATGGGTTCTCAAAATCCTTAAGGTATAGAAATGGTCAACTATTTTTGGTTTTTTTTAATTATTTTATAAATGTTTTGGAATTTTGGAAGTATCTCAACTTGATTAAGAATGACGAGACACCAAACGGTTCAAGCTCATAAAATGGTGAGAGTGTTAAAACTTAGGTTTCTCATAAAATGGTGAGAGCGTCGATTAGGAGGGTGATTGAGCTTACCTCAACAAGTATCGAGCACTACCTACATAGTCCCAAAGTAGGACCTCAAGTCACTATAGTTTTGCCTTTATAGTAGAGGAACCTGATGAGTGTAGAAGTCAATTCAAACAAAAAAAGGCATAATTGGTAAAAATTCACAACGTGGCATAAGAAGTGGCAAGTTGGAACATCAAGGCTTAATTTTTCCCCTAGTTTTCCCATAGATGGTTATAACCAAGACATAACAGCATAGATCAATGGTACTAATTTGCCCAAAGGTGATTATAATTAGTAACAAGATTAGTGGTAAGAAAGGAATAAGAAATGAATAATGCAACTACCAAAACTTCTATCATGTTATCCCAAAATATGCTCTCTATTTTAAGCACCTAAATTAACTGATAAAATTGATCAAATTATTTGATCTTGAAATTACATAATGAATGATAAAAACCAAGGTCAAATGGGCTAGGCTTTAGAACACACTGGATTGGTAGGATGGAAGTAGAAAGTGGATGTGGGAAAGAGGATGGATAAAGATGGCATTTTTATAAATAAAAATAGTGATAAAATGGCATAACTAAAATGGTCCTTATAGATAATACACCTTAATGCTCAAGCATAGTACCACTTGAGATGAATAATATTCATTGACTCTAGAAGCTCATATATGTCTGGTGTGGCAAGATTGTATGCTCTTGATCCATAATCTATAGTAATGATGAAAGGCCCTATCCATTTTGGTTTGAATTTCCCTTTATGCTTCTTCTCAGTCATGGTATTATTTTGGTTTTCTTTAAGAACAAGATCACCAAATTTAAATGTTCTATACTTAACACACTGATTATAGTGGCCTTTTAGTTGGTTATGATATGCTTGAAGATTGTTGAGTGTGGTTGTGCATTTTTAGTCAAGTAGATCTAGCTCTTGCAAGTGAGCTACTTGATAGTCATGATCATCTAGGACATACTTGAAATAGATGTGTAGTGAAGGTAATTCAACTTCGATAGGAAGGATGGCTTTAGTACCATAAACAAGTGAGTATGGAGTGGTTCCTAAGGGGGTATGATGATTGGTATGGTATGCCCAAAGGGTAGGTAATATTTGGATGTGCCAATCATGACTAGCATCATTGACAATCTTTTTGAGAATGTTGACAATGGTTCTTTTGGATGCCTCAGCTTGGCCATTACCTTGAGGGTAATATGCTGTAGAAAAATGTTGTGTGATGTTGTATTCAGTACATAGATATCCTACATCCTTTTTATTGAATGATCCTCCATTATCAAATATAATGTCAGAGGGGATACTATAGTAGCAAAATGAGGTGGTTGAAAATGAATTTAGAAATTTGCTTTTTAGTCGCGTGAGGGCTATAGCTTCAACCCACTTATTAAAATACTTGGTGGAGGTGAGGATATGTTTATGGTCATCAGATGAAGTGGGGTTAATCTTCTAAATGAGTTCAAGTCCCCATGTATAAAATAGCCATGGTGTCTACATCAATTTCAAATTTTTTGTTGGGGCATGAATCAGATTAGCATGCCATTGACATTTGACACACTTTTTTATGTAGGCAGTGGCATCTAAGTCTATTATGGGCCAATAATAACCAGTACACAAAATATTTTTGGATAGGACTGCCCCACTAGAATGATCTCCACACACTCCTTCATGAACTTTTCTTAATTCTAGTGTAGACTACCAAGTTTAAACAATGAAATGGAGTTCCATCAAAACTACAATGGTAAAGGGTGGATCCAAGTAGAGTATAATGAGTGGAATGATGAATGAAGGCTTTGGTTTTTTTTGAAATAGGTTAGGTGGTATAACTTCATCATGAAGGTATTTGTAAAGGTCTAAGTACTAGATAGAATTAGGACCAACAATATCACAAATCATGGCAACGGTTGAAGGTTCATGAGTTAGTGCTGACAAATTCTTGATGAGGAACTAATACTCTCTAGCTTTATCTATTTTTTGAATCAAAGAGCTAATATTAGCCATGGCATCTTTAGTTATATCACTATCCTTTGGTATGTGCTCAAACTAAATATTGGTAATTTGTCACTTAAGAGTGTCGATCATGACTTTATACAGAACTAGCTTGTCATCTTTGGTCTAAAAATGATATGTGACCTAATTGGTGATTACTAAGAATCACTGTAAAATTTAAGATGAGATATATTCCAATGCACTACTTGTTGAAGTCTCACAACAAGTGCTTCATACTCAGCCATGTTTTTTTATACAAGGAAATCTAATTCTAAAAGATTTAGGGATTAGATCCCCTTGTGGTGTAATAAACAATAGGCCTACCCCTAATCCATATGTAGTAAATGAACCATCAAAATATATCTTACAATGCTACTCTTCAAGGGGTGTGTTAATGATGGTCATTATGGATTCATCAAGAAATTGAAATGTGAGTGGATGTGTGTCTATGAGAGGTGCTTTCATAATTTGATCTGTAAGAACTTATCCCTTGATTGCCTTCTGATCGACATACTCTATGTCAAGATCATTGAAAAGCATGATACATTTATCCATTCTTCCTTTCAAAGATGTTTTATATACTAGATACTTGAGTGGATGTATTTTTGAAATGACCATGGTCTTATTATTCAACATGTAATGGTGTAGTTTTTGATCTATGAAGACCATGGCCAGACAAGCTTTTTCAATAGGTGCATAGTCATGTTCATATGTAACCAAGGTATGACTTAGGTCATATACATCGTGATCCTTTCCTTTGTCATGATGTTGAGCCAATAGTGCCCCCAAAGCATGATTAGTAGTTGATAGGTATAACAAAAATGGCCTTCCTATCATAGGAGGTAATAAAGTAGGCAAATTAACAAGATAGTCTTTGAGTTATTAAAAAGCTATTTGGCAGTGATCATCGCAGTGAAATGTAACTCCCTTATTTAAAAGGTGTGTAAATTTATGACACTTGTTTTCTAACTAAGAGATGAAGCATCGAATTGACTGGATCTTACCCTATAAACTATGGAGTTGCTTTAAATTGGTTGGTGGTGACATCTTGATTATAGCATGAAATTTAGCTAAATCGACTTCAATACCACTACAAGACATGATGAAGCCAAGTAATTTGCTTAAAGTTACACCAAAAACATATTTCTTTAGATTGAGTCTAAATTTTTACTCTTGTAATCTTTTAAACATCTTATGCAACACTAATAGATGGTCAACCCTAGTTTTGGATTTTCCTAATATGTCATCAATATAGTCTTCAATAATTTATGCATCATATCATGGAATATGACAGTCATGGCCCTTTGATATGTAGTTCCAACATTCTTAAGGCCAAATGGCATTACTTAATAACAAAATGTTCCACATAGAGTGGTGAACTATATTTTATGTTGGTCTTCTAGTGTTATTTTGATCTGGTTATATCCTAAAAAACCATCCATGAGTGAAAGCATTTCATAACCATTCGTGGAGTTGATGATCATGTCGATATTAGGCAAGGGAAAATTATCTTTAGGACAAGCTTTTTTTATGTCTCAAAAATCAATACAGATTCTAATCCCTTTAGGATTTTTACTAACAGTTACCACATTAGAGATCTATTCTAAGTAGTCAATGGATCGAATACATCCTACTTCTAAGATGTTTTCCAACTCTTTCTTTACTAACACAGCAATGTAAGGATGTATCTTACATAGATTTTGTTTTAATAGTTTGGCATTAAGATTAACCACAAGATGGTGTAAAACTAAGGTGGGGTCTAAACCTAGCATGTCAGAATAGGCCCATGTAAAGATATCTACAAATTCTCCTAATAGAGCTATAAAGACGTCACATTCCTCCTCAGTGAGGGATGCTCCTAATTTTATCCATTTTAGGTATGATGGAGTCTTGATATTTACCTTTATTGTATCTTCAAAGAGAATGGTTAAACCATCTTCTAGGATAGTAGGTAGTGACTTTAACTATTGAATTATGTTAGGGTCCTCCATTAAGACTTGCTCTTCAACTTCTCCTAGGCATGATGAATCTGAATCCCCTAATGAGAGATATGGCCATGTGACAAAAAAAATTATAAATTATTCAAGAATTTTATCAAATAATTTTTGTTTCTAAAATCTGAACTCTGATCCATATGCAAGTTCATCATTGGTGGTCTCCTAGTCTAAATTTAAAGAAGAATGAACACCTCTGTCTAATGGTGCCTACAATAATTTTCACCACTAGACTGGCCTTTATCTTTACTTTTTCCCTAGTCAAAAAGTGACTCAAAGAGGTTTTCACTTTGGGACCTCAATGTTTTACTTATTTATTTTTGGCTAAGGGTGTTCACTTGCTCTCCAAAATAGGCTACAAGATCTAATGTGATTGACAACCCTGATTTGTGATCTCCCAATGGAACGTTGTCTCTAAAGCCTAAAAAGTCATAGAATGCCTCATCATTCTAGAGCTCATCAATTAGTAGCTTGGATTCTTGTTGGTCCCAATCTATTAGTTAGGGATATTATAATGGTAAATAGTTGTGATGAATGGCCAAGGTAAGGGTACAAATGGCATTGTTATCAAATAGGTTTGTTTTAACTAGGTCATCAAAGGTGAGACTATGATCAAACTCTACTT
The DNA here is from genome assembly GCA_037957365.1 of Torreya grandis. Lineage (NCBI taxonomy): Eukaryota > Viridiplantae > Streptophyta > Pinopsida > Cupressales > Taxaceae > Torreya > Torreya grandis. Next base: position 1,902,615 of record JARHVA010001040.1, on the reverse strand, counting down.
CACTATTGGTATCATCATTACTAGTTTCTAGTGATGGAGTTTGAATAAGATATGTAAGGTCACCCCTAGGTGGTTTAAATCTAAGTCTATAAGGTCTTTCATACTTAGTCATGGAAATTGGCTCGATGGTTCCTTGTTGATTCAATCTGAGGCCTCTTCCTTCATAATTATGATGCTTTATGATCTTATTAGGAATATGATACTTGGTATTTTTATAATAATTAGATTGGTTATCATTGTATAACCATGATTCATCCCATTTAAGAGAGTCAGGTCCTAGGCTAGATGCTGGTACAAATGTGATAGGTCCCTTATCTTTGTTATTTTATTGCCAATTTATATATGGGGTGACTTTAGGTCACCCAAAGGTTTTTAGATTCTGAGAAATCTTGGCAATATGAAATGTATGATGGGTCACATCCTCTCCTGATCCATTATTTGAAATGGTGAAATGATTAGAATCTTCAGGAGGTTACATGTGGGAAAGGGAATCTGAGGTATTAGGATCTATGTAGTTATCTGGTGAAGGATCAATAAGTATAGATTTTCATTTATCCTACTTGGAACTTGGATTCATACTTTACTGATAATTATAGCTTTGAAATTTGGCCTTAAGATGCCTTCCATGCTTATATGGGTGTAAATCTCCTAGAATATTCACTTCCATCCCTGATTGGGAAAACTTGATACATTGGTGTATTGTTGATGGGACTGCATAAATATCATGTAACCAAGGCCACCTAAAAGCATGTTGTGTAGTAACTCAAGATCATGCACATGATAAAGTGTATCAAGGGTCAAAGGCCTAATGATAACTAGAAAACTAATGGTGCCTTTTGATTCTCTTTCCTGATTATCATAAGCTTTTATTGTTACTATTTTTGGATAGAAATATACCATTATGTACCTAAGAAGCTTGATGAGCTTTAGAGACACTATGTTGATGCCAGATCCATTGTCTATAAGGACATGTTTCACTTTATGACATCTGATACAAACTTCTATAGACAATGAGTTATTATGGAGTGGGCCAAGAGAAGACATATTGCTTTGGTTGAATGTGACTTGTTGGGTTGGAGCTAGGTATCCAACCAAAGTTTGAAAGTTATCAAGGGATATGTCACTAGCAATAGTGGATTGGGTCAAAAAATCATTCAAGATGTTTTTTTGGATTATTGACATATGTAGCAAATCTAAAATAGAAATTTCTGCTAGTGTTTTTTCCAATTGTTCCACAATATGAAACTTCTTGTCTTGGTCAATAGTGAATGGTTTATTCTAAGGCTAAATAGTTGGTTAGATGATAGGCAAAGTGGTGGATGGTTATTGGCCTAGGATATTAATCTTTAACTTTTGATTTTTGATTCCACAATCAGGATTAAATACTAGACCATTATTGCTAACCAATGTTGGGAATGGTGTGGGATCGGATAGGACAAGTCTCAGTTGTCAATACACTTGCATGTGGTCACATGGTAAGGACAAGTTGTCAATGTAAGGTCCAAAATGGGAAGTCCTTATTTTATAGTTTGCTTGTATGCATTCCTAGGTCAAAGAAGGATTATCCATGTAATTTGGCTCAATGTTGTTGTTTAGCAATGGTCTAGACTTATTAGTGTTTGGTCTAGGATTAATGGAGATGGTATTAATGCTACCCCTTGCAATATGACCTACAACTCTATTGTAGTCATGTACAACTACATGGTAGGTTTTTTGGTTGTTACCATTTTGAACTTGTTTTTGTCCATTGTTCTGTCATTATGGATTTTTCTACTAATTTTGTTGATTTTATTAGTTCAGCCTTTGATTTTGATATTGTTGATTCTACTGTTGCATTGGTTGTTGTTATTATTGATTGTTCTACTGTTATTGATTTTAATGTTAGGGAAAGGGATTTTGATACATCCCAAGAGTTTGATTAAAATTGGAAGCACCATTATCCAATTTTATCTCCCCATTCTCCAACATATTCTCAATTAAATGCTTGATTTAGACACATCTTCATAGATTATGCCCATTGACCCGATGATAGTCACAGAATTCATTTTCATGATACCAATCAGGATAAGGAATGTCATGTGGATAATGATTTGATATAAACCAACTAATAAAATTAGTGGTAGAAAGTTTATGAAATATAGACTCAATAGGTTCTCCTAGGTCACTAAATACATGGTGTGTAGGGACAATTCCTCTAGGAGTAGGGGTTTGTAATGGTAACAGTTGTATTTATTGTTCAGGTTTCAATTGTTTCACTTGTAGTACTAGTTGAGTAGGATTAATTTGAAAATGTGGTGCAAATGATGTTTTCACCATTTACACATGACAGGATTCAATTACTCCATTTCTTACAACATTTGTATTATGTTTGAATTGATTCAGTCTTTTATGGTTATTGGCATGTGTTGATTATGATGCTTGCACTTGGATGGGATGTTGGTCATTTCCTTGATTGTTATCTTGATTTTGATTACTTAAATTAATCTTGATGACTCCTTTATTGATAAGCACCCTCTCAATCAACAAACCTTTATCAATGATCTCTTTGAACATATGTGCACATTATAGTTACAAATGATAAGCCATCTCACTATGAATCTTTTTGGAAAACACAGTGACTAATTGCTTATCTAGTAAAATATGGGTGAAATGAATTACAAGGGCTCTCCACCACTATAAATAACTTATAAAACTCTCACTATCTTTTTGATTTACTTGCGTTAAATACACTAATGAAATCTCATGCTTGAGATTATAGGAAAAGTGTTGCACAAACTTATCAGAAAGATCATCAAATATGTTACTAAATTTTTGGGCAATTTCAAAAACCACTCCAAGGCTTGTCCATCCAAGCTTCTTGGAAACAATAGCAAAATGTATATGTTTTTATATGCCACTGGTTGACATGTAATGAATAATTTGGTCAAATGAGCCTTAGGGTCACCTTTCCCTTTGTATTTATTGAATTTTGATGGTTCATATCCTAGAGGAAATGGTATCTATAAATACTCCATGTTGAATGGATAAGAACATACATCAGCCAATTTGAACATTTTAGTTTGTTTACTAGCTTGAATGATAGCAATTGCATCCTTCATCTATTGTAATTCTTGGGATAGGAAACTAGAAGGAATATTGGTTTGAGGGAAAATTTAGGTTTGGATAGATGATTGGGAGGTCATAAGTGGAACACTTTGACCAAGGTATGATGGAGCTACCTATTGGTTTACATTGGCTTGGTTGGAGAATGGACTAGGAATATGCATACATAGATTAGGATGTACTTGAAATTACACACTTGGTTGTGCAATATTATAGTTTGGGTTGGTAATAAAGGTTTGAATTGGATGATTTTATGGTTGGGATGGAGGGATATAACTATATTATGCCTACTATGGTTGAAAATGGACATGTTGTCGACTAATCAAACCTTACTATAGAGTAAGAATTTGTAGACCAAGACCCTATCTCTAGATTTGTGGCACATTTGAACCAACGATTATCTAGTAGGTACTTGAGAAACATGCGGACCTTCTTATTACATGAATCCCTATGAGGAAGTGAAAGTGGGTTGTAGATTTCACATCTGTTGTTGACCAATATTTACACATTGTTCACTAGTCATTGCTTGGTTTTGGATTGGCATATTAATCTATGATTGAAAAGGTATGTTCATCGTACCTGGTGAGGTGGTGGAACATTTTTTGCCCCTAATTGAGGTGGAAATGTATTTTTCCTCTATTGTGTTAATACACTAGATTTTGCCTATTGTTTTTTAATACTAATTATTACTTATTGAAGAGGAGTAGGATTTGTCACATTCTATCATTAAGGCATCATATTGGCCATTGTTTGATTACCTAATCCCATAGGTTGTATATTTGAGGAAGAAATCAGTTGAGATTGGGGTGTAAAAACTCCCACTCCATGGTATAATGAGATATTTATAGTATTAACTACATACACATGGTGTTTACTAGTTGTTTATGCATTAGTACCACTTTGATTGAGACTGGACATTATTTGCACATTATCTACTAGGTTTGGCTCACTATTCAGTGTAGAGGTTGAAGACACTACTTTAATAATGAGCATATGCATCAAGTTATCTATTTAAATGGTTTATACCAATGGGTTAGAATTTAGATTCTCTTATCTAGTTAACTCTATCAATATTCTTATTAAAGGAACTAGGTCAATGAGAGGCTTACTTACCATGTTCATTTGATTGAAATCATGTGCTAGATTCAGATATGTTGATATGTTATCTATATTTGGTTAAAGTGATATTCCATGATGTTTTTTCCTTGATCAAATATATTAGGAACTTGGTACGTTGTTTGGACTAGATCCATAGGATTGCTAGAAGAAGCCTGTTGATCATAAATGATATTGTGGGGCACTCTTACTAGACTTGGTTAATTTTCATGGGGGAAGTATGTTGGAAACTTGGCCCCTACCTCGATCGCTCTAACCAAAATATCATCTTGATTCTCTAAAAAAAAATTCTCAAACAAAAATGGATCATACGTGGAAACCGTATTAGTAAAATATGACTATTGAAGTACCAGCTCATCCACCACGTGTATTACAGCTAAGTATTGCATAGATTGCTCTTGGTCCTATTCTGAATAAGGTGGTGTGTTAATCAAATAGTTGGCCAATGGATCTTGGATTTTTGATCCTAATTTAGTATTATAAGAGGCATAAGAATCCATCTCATAAGCAATATTATCTTCATAGGGGTCTTACACCATTTCTTCCTATGTAACCACATTACTAATCGCTAGATTATACATGAGTCCGCTACGAGTGTAGTAATGCATGTTAGGATCCATAGTCAATGATTTGTGATAAAATGTCAAAGAGTTATACAAACTCAAAAAATTACAATGTTTAAAATAGATGATGTTCCAACTTGGTATAGATTTGTCAAAAGGATCAACAGGTTTATGTAAAGGTTTGTGAGGAAACAAGCTAACATGAAGTATCCAACATTTCACTATTCACACAAAGATAAGAAAGTAAATGATCCTAAAAATCAAAATGTCAAAATTTAAGGTTGAAGTATTTCAAATCAGTCTAATCTAGGAATTTAAAATTTGTTAGGTCTTTTGGCAAAATGCAACATCAAAAGCTAGGATCAAACAAGGTATGTGTTAGGACTCTTGGCCAAACAGTGTCAAAATCTAGACTTTAAAATAGATGAAAGTTTTAATCTAATAGATTTGAAACACTTCTAACAAACACTAGGCATTTGATTCTTGGACATGAACTTGATTAACTAAGTACAAGTTATGAAATAAAAGGCACTTTAGAAATAGTTTATTTTCTCACAAAAAATGGTATAAAACTTGGTTCTTTTGACAAACAAGATAGACAAAGGTGATCAGTATAACTATGCTTTAGAAAAAGGATCACAAAAAGTATATTTGGATTGGTATAAAAATGTAGTAACAAATTTGAAACTCTATACAAGAATGTCTATAAAATAATATTTGAAATGTTTTGGTAGCATAACAATGCTATACTACCCAAAAAGGTGTGATAAAAAAGTTTGTTTCAAAAATTCTCTAAGGCAAAGATGATTTATTACAATTTTGATAGCATAACACTACCTTTATTGACTCAAAATGTTATGGTGCATAGACTTACATTTCAAGTGTTTAGCAAAAAATGGCTTAATTCTATCAAATGATAATGATTATGAGTCTTAAATGGGTTTCAACCCAAATTGGAAATTAAATTTAAGTTCCCTCAAGTTTAGTGAAAATGGTAGACCCACTTAACACATCAACCTTATGAACTTATAAAGGTACAATTCTAAATTTATGTTATAAGTGAAGGACTTTAAATAGATTTGGTAAATGTCTAGACTCAATTGGTTAGCATAACTGCACCAAAGTGGATGATATGACTCTCAAGCTTTTGATGAACTTTTGAACAACGCATATCGATGATATCATATAGGTAGCATAGCACCTCTTTGTTCAAAAGAGAATTTGGACTATGTGTTTGGTTTGGATTATTTGTTTACACCAAGTTTTGACTCCAAACAAGACTTTAACCTAGGACAAGAGCAGCTAATTAATTATTCTTAGATCCTAAACTAACAAGGTTGCTTGGTATTGTTGGAATCCATCAATATACATCATTTGAGAGGATTTTAAGTGTTCATCCAAAAGTAAATATGCATTATATAGTAGCATTTTTATACCCCCCCCTTCTCTCAAATGATAGTACTATGACATAGACCTTGAGGTGCATCTTACACCAAAAATACTTCCATGGCAAGTGGGGATTTGTCTAAGATCTAACAAATTTCTGATTGATCTAGGAGAATCAATTACGCAATGACTTTCATGCCAAATAATGTAAAATAAAAGCATGTATTTTTGGTCCATATCACTTGGATTGTTGAAAAAAGGTGTACTCCTCTTTGCAACCACTACATCTTGTTATTTGTTCAGTGTAGTGTGATGTCCAAAGTAACACTACGTCTCATGTGCAACTCTAAAGGTGCCAAATGAGGTCAATGCTGAGAGATGAAACCCTAGGTCAAAGCTTCCCTAAAGAACTTGTGGGAGGTGATGAAGTCCCCCTTGCAAGCCAAGATGCATAAAAAATAAAGAAAGCATGAAAGTAGAAAGACTTTAGGTTCATTTTCAAGGTCACCCAAACTTTGACAAGTTTTTGGGGTGTGTTTTAGCTGACTTTCTTTCTAAGCCTTGGACTAGGCTATTTGTAATAGGAATGATGCTTTTAATTCCAAGGGTTCCATATAGGGGACAAATAGAAGAGCATACATGCAACATTCCTCTTTTTCCAAAATAAAAATTTGATTAAACAAATAGTGCAAACAAGAATTGACAAGTGTGTTCAATTTTAAACCCAAAATGAAAGATTTGGTGGTGTTCATTTGACCACTTGGTCTTAGTTGCAAACTTTGAAAACATTCACCAAAACATCTAAGTCCTTTGTTAAACACCAAAACAGGTTCCTAATTGATTTTTAAGCATGAAAAGGTGATTTAAACATGTTTTGAACAAATATCAAGCTTGGTCCTATAGCAAAAATGTCAACATGTCCTTTAGCTTTGAAGCTCTTTTTGGTTTGAAATAATGAACTTTGGAAAAATAGCTCTCGGGTCTATGTTTTTGGAAAAACACAGTGACCGATGTTGGTTATATATAGTTGATGATGGTTACCTTGGCTAATAAAAATCTAACTGATGTCAATTTTTCTAACCGACATCACTTAAGCCATGTAACTGATGTCAGTCTTACTTACCGATGTCGGTTACTGTGTAAAACTGTGGTAACCATAATTGGTAAAATAAAGTTAGAAAATAAATTTTCAAGAGTTTTAAGGATCTAAATAAATATTTTAGAGTTGAAAAATGATCTTATTCAAGTGTGATATGCATCTAGTCTCACCAAGTGTGCCATATGTGATCTAGGAATTTGACTCAAGAGAAGATGGTTAGTATTGTGTTAGTTTCAAAATGAAAAAAAATGAAATAAACACACTAATAGCATAACATCTCTAGGCCTAGACACTAGGGAGAGATTAGTTAACAAAAACAAATGACAAACACAACTAAAAAGTAGTGAATAAAACACAAGAATTCCTTCACCTTCCTTAGATGCTCCAAATTCTTTTATAGTAGTGGATTGCTCGATTTTGTGTTCATGAAGTCCTTGGAAATGGAAGCTTGGCTACCTCCATCTCTCTTTGGCACGTTTGGCTTGTGGCTTAGCTTGGCATGGTAACACTATTTATATGAAGCTTTTGGAACCAATCTTGCATTATAACTTTACACAAATTAAGATTAGAAATGATGTTCATGGCCTCTCTATTTATAAATTTTTTAGAATGTCTAGAATCAATCTGAAACATCCATCTTGAGATTGAGATGTGTGGTTGAGGATTAATTCAATTTTTATAATTAATTTTATAATTATCCTCATCATGACATTGGAATAAGGGGAAATTAAGAGGCATGGAGGGCATCATGAAAGGTATTGATGAGGTATGGAGGGCATGAATTCTAATATTTGTGGCATTTATGGCCTAGGGATGTCTTCCCAAGAAATAAGGTCACCTGATGAAGTATATATTCAATATTAATTTCCTAAAATAAGTATTCAAAAAGTTTCCATGGAATTCTTAATTAGGCCTTTATTTGGATTAATTATCTCTTAAGCATGTTTAAGCACTTTGTGCACAAATTACTCAAATTGATCAGAATGCCTTGTTATGGGTCTAAAATTTGACTAGATTGGAATTGGAAGGCAATGTCAAATGCATTAGAACTATATTCCCATTTAGGATGTTACTAACAATAAAAAACAAAGGCACATTTCTCATGTAATAGGTTTGATAGAAAAGAGCAATCCAGAGCACCTAAGTGCAAAATTGGCATTTTGACTCGAATTGATTTGATCAAAGTTACTTGGCTAATAAATTGCATTACCCCATTTAGGGATACCCTAGCCAAATTGGCATTTGAATAGATATATTTCACATATTTTAACATGTTTTAGTGTTTTTAAGCCAAATTATACATTTTGAGTGGAAATTGGCCACAATCCTGATTGGAGGTTATCGATGGCTAGATTTAAGTGTCTACAATTGTGGACAAGTTATTTGTGTAGTTAAACCACTTTGGTCTGGGTTGGATGACACTTACATGTTATCCATTATGTTTGGTACATTTATCTATGTAGAATTAGTAGACACTTATTCAATAGTTTGAGCATTAAACATGTCTCCAACTGAAGTGATTTGTGCATATGGGTTAATACCCAAATTGTCTTGGCTTGTCAATTTAATCAAGACTCTTTTTAAAGGAGCTAGCTCAATAAGTGGAGCATTTGACATGGTCATGTTATTGAAATTACATGCTAAGTTTAGATAGATCCAGTATGTTTTTTACATCTATATGAAGTGGTCTTCCATGAGGCCCTTTCCTATGATAAGCATATTTGTATCTTGGTGGCATGAGTGCTTGGGGATTGTTAGTAGAGGCATGTTCGATGGTTTGGTTTTAAGGCATAGTTGAAGGCACTCTAACTAGACTAGGAAAATTTTCATGGGGGGAGTCTACTAAAAACTTAGCCCCTACCTCTGAGGCTATTATTAAAACTTCATTATTGTTTACAATCAAGTGACTATCAAAAAAAATAGGGATCATATGTTGATGGAATCATAACATAGTATGGTTGTTGTTGAACTTGGTCCAAAATTAATGATATGCTAGTTAGGTATTGTGTTATTTATTTTTGGTCTTGGTGTGAGTATGGAGGCATGTTGACTAAATAGTGGGATAGATGATCTTGGATTTATTCCCCAGATTGATTATTATAAGGTGGATAAGGATCCATCTCATAAACAATATCTTCACCATAGGGGTCTTGAATAAAGTCATCTTATACAACCACATTATCATATCCTGAATTGTGCATGGCTCCACTATGAGAATAGAAATACATATCCAAATTAATGATATCTTTTAATAAAAGGCTTAGAGTTATAAAAAATCTTAAAAATAATGTCCAAAATATAAATGGTTTGAACTTGGTCTAAATTGGTCTAAAAGTAGTGTTGTATCTCTAAAAGGTCTATGCTAAAAATTGGTATAAAATACTCTAACGTCAAATGTTTAACATCAAATGTCTCACATAAAAAGTCAAGTGGATAGATAAAAACTAAAATGCCAATACTCTAGGTACAAAGTGTTTCAAACAAGTCTAATCTTAAAAAAACAAAAGTTGCTAGGTCTTTTGGAGAAGGCTCAAAACATGCATGTGATAGGTCTTATGGAAAAGGCCCAGAAGCTAGAATTTAAACAAAACAAGATAAGAGATTTAATCTAATAAATTTAAAACACTTTGGCATAAACTAGGAATTTGGAATTAAACATGAACTTGGTCCCTTGGTAAATGGCATGAAATAATAAACAAATGGAAGATATTTTTGGTTGAATTTATGAATTTCTAAAAATAGAAATTCATTAATTCTCCATGATCCACTTGGCCACTTGTCATGAGAGTTGAGAAATAAATTTAATTAGTGAATTTAGAAAATAAGAAATTCTAAAAGCTATGGATTTTAGATATTTGTGTGATGTCATGATGATGTCATCAAATCTAAATTTATGAATTTGTAAAAATATAAATTCACTAATTAGCCATGGACTTTTTAACTATGCATTTAATTGGGTTTAATTAATTAAGAAATTTTAATTAGGTTAATTGCATTTTATAAATTTATGTAAGGTTATCCCTCACCCTTGGTCAAAAATGACAATTTCCTAGGTCACAATTTGACTAGGGGTAAATTAGAGAGAGGTTATTATTGTGTATAATGCATTTCCCCAAATAGGGATGCATTGACATGATTCAGGGTACTTACGTCTAATGTGTAGATGAATTTGGGATGAATAGTGATTTATAGGATTAACTTATGTTGTTTTGTAGAAATCAATCTAAAGTCCATTTAGACACAGAAGTGGCCAAAAAGGAGTGTCTACATTTTTCTCTAAAATTGGATATAATTGGCTTTTGACCAGATTTTAGACTTATTCCTACCAACCATTGCAAATTAAGCCTGGGAATCATTGAAAATCCCAAATTTTCTTGCATGTCATTCATCAAAGCTTAGAAATGAAGAGGTATGGCCTTGTATTTATAGCCTTAGGAATTGACTCTCACCCAAGGTGAGTTGAGGTTGAATTTAGGCTTGGAATGGGTTCAAACTAAACCTAAGTGAGTTGAAACTAACTCCAGTTGATTTAAGGCCATGTGGGGAGACATAGGTCAAAATTATTATGTCCTCCCCTTAGTTCATATATAATTGCAAGTTGAATGGTGACTCACAAAAGCAATGACAAAAGGCTTGATATTTTGATTTTTAGAATTTCCATTTTTAGATATTCATTAATTTCAAATAGATTAATTATCTAAGCATTTAATTTGGTTTAATTATATAATTGATTATAATTAGCATTTTTTTCTCTTTCAAGATTTGATTTAAGTGTGCAAGTGCCCCACTTAATAGATCCATAGGCCAAATTTACAATTATAATGCCACAAGATGATTAAGGATGAATTTTTGAGAGGTTATTATTGCATATGGGATAGTATCCAAAATAGATATGCCTCAACATGATTCTTATCTTTTATGAATGATTCATGGCCCAAATTGGGGCATTCAATGATTCCTAGGCTTAATTTTCAATGGTTGGTAGGAATCAGTCTAAAGTCTAATCGAAAGCTAGTTGTGTTCAGTTTTAGGTGTCTACAATAACACTCCCTTGTCACCCTTTCAATGGATCATGTAAATTATGATTAATCAGAATATCATCTTCTACTTACCTAACTATTCTGTACATAATACATACACAGCTAACCAATGCATAAGGTTTGTGTGTTGAGAGTTGAGTCCCTTGATGATTTTATAAGATCTTAACAAGTTTGGTGAGTGTCTTATCATTTTTTGGCCACATATCCATAGATAAAACACATTTCCCATGAACTAAAAAAGGTGAAAACAAGACCCTTAACTATTTTACACAGGCAACTTGAAAAGTATAGTCTTCAAGCAGTCATCAAATAAGGAACACTATGAAATTATTAGAGAGAATGATGTTGGGACTAGCATGGAGGGTGTTTTAAGTTTCACTTACATTTAATGGAATAAAATCATGAATAAATACCTTATTTCCACCATTAAAAACATTTCAAACTGGATCAGACAGAGGCCATTACAATCAACTTACAAACTATACACAAGAGAAGCTTTTCTTACCAAAATACCATCCACACATGCCAACCTAGTGAATGTAAATGTATAATTCATTTACATAACTCTAATAACTCATTCAAATTGGTTTTATGTATCCAAAAATTTCACACTTGCATTGGAGTTGCACAAAACTTAGCCTATGGGGAATTAAGACTCAAAAATGCAGTCTAGATCCTTAGCAATTATTCATAAATATAAGAAGCTCAATCTAATTACCAATACCATAAATTATAATACAATATGGGTCCCAAAAATTGGATAAAATCTTATCCCATAACTCCACATGTGCAACCTATACCATGCAATTAAAAATGGTCTCCAAGTGCTTGTGAATAGAGTGATGGAGGAGAGAGAGAGAGATATTTGAAAATATTAGACATGAAACTTATTATCATGCTTGTTTCTAACCTATAGAATATTAAAGGACACTTATAAACCTTTTTTTCCTAAAAATCACCTCAACAAGTCTTTACAAGTCTCTTAACTCCTCTCTTTGACATTGAAACATAATATTCTGACCTTTATCTAAATTGTTAATAGGTGTGGTAGTTTTGTAATTGATCCAAGGTCTTAATAAGGTGTTTTCTATTTATTTCTCACTTGGGGAGCTTTACATACATGAATGTTAGCCAAAAATTACCTTTTCACTCATTTTCACCACCTTCAAATTTACAAATGAACCTTAAACACTCCAAAACATCATGAAATGTTATGACAAAGTGATTAATACATGAAATGAGTTTGATATAATCATAAGAACTTGTGACACCACTTTATCAAGCCTTATCTCTCCATTACATGTCGAGACCACTATATGACCAAAATAAGACATTACCTAAACTTCTCCAAACTTACCTTAAACAATGCTAATAAGGTTTTATGAAGACTTTTAGGGACCATATAAGTCATGAAAACACCACATAGAAACCTATGAAAGTTTCAATTTAGAGGGGGTGACCAATTTTGATATGAGGTCAAAATCTGGTCAACGGTCCCTAAATTATATTTGATCTCATTTTTGTCTCACCACAAAGCATATTAAATCTTGTTATACCAATCCATTGGGTTTCTTTCTAAAATTTTATTAATTAGACTCAACAAATTATTATTTGTTGATTCATCTAGCCCATTACCTTATGGATAATAATTGAAATAAAACTTAAGATTTACCTGATGATCATAATCCCATTCAAGGAAATGCATGGAGGAAAAATCATGACCATTATCACATATGAGCGTGGTGGGCATAACAAACCTTATAACAATGTGTTCCTCTAAGAATTGTATGACTATGTTTGGTACAATTTTACAATGATTGGTCTTCATCCCAATGCATATAGTAATTCATTATTGTCAAGAGAAATTTGTGGCTAACAAAGGAATTGGTGTTGATGGCCCCCACAAAGTCCAGTCCCCACTTGTCAAAGGACTGAAACTCAATTATTGACAATAGGGGCATTGCTAGAGTGCATTCATGAGATATAGTGACTTGGTAGGTGTGGCAATTCCTCACATGTAGGTGAGCATCCTTGAAGATATGCAATCAATAGTAACCTAGCCTCAGTATTTGATAAACTATAGTACTTATCAAACCATGCCTAATTCCGTATTTCCCATGTATGTCTCTGAGTATTGCAACTACTTCATCCTTATTCATGCATCCTTTTTCATGGTTTATTTTATAGATAAAAATAGCTTTGATCATGAAATAGTTGCTTCTCAATAATAGTTTCCTATGTTACATGGAAAATAGGTGCCTAGGCCACTCATTATTTAGTAGATATCTAACAAAATCTATGTACCAAACATCATATCTGATGTCATGTATTGAGTATTTTTGTAAAATAATTTAGTGATATACCCTAGCGATGTCTTTGTAGATTATTTGACATAAAATATTTTTTATTGATTTTAGCTCTAGGCCAAACTCTTGGATTATGATCATCCATTTATAGCATCTCTCTCCTAATTCATTATGCATCAACAATGCCCTCATGGCTCGATCAGGGACCATAGCAAACATTGTGTTGCATAGAATGTAATGTTTAAATTTATTAATAGCCTTGATCAAGGAAACTCATTTTTTATCTAGTGTAGAGTATCTAAATTTGGTATTATCAAATGGGTTTCTCATGAAAGACACTAGTCTTTCATCTCCTAGCTCTTTATTTTGTGTCAATAATGTGGCCATAGAGTTCTCTAATGCAAAGAGTAAAGGTAAAATGGTTGTATATAGTCTAGGCTGATGAGAACTAGTGTGTTTGAAATGTCAATCTTGATTTGGTTGAAATCCATATTTGCCTCAATAGTCTAATTCACCTTGGCATCTTTCTTCAGCATGATGTTAAGTAGTTTGATTATTTTATCAAAACCTAAGATAAATTTTTTCATGAAGTTAATCTTATCAAAGAAACTCTTCAACTCCTTCTTAGTGCTAGGCTATGGGATTTTTAATATTTCCTCCACTCTATTAGGGTATATGGAGATGCCCCTCTTAGAGATAATGTGGCCCAATACTTTCCCTTTAGTTACTTTTAATATACATTTTTTGGGATTCAAAGAAATCCCATGGTCTTTACACCTTTGCATCACTTTCCTTAGATATTTTAAAAGATCTAATATTTTCTTGGAGAATACTATAAGGTCATCTATGTAAAAAAATATGCACTTTCCCATTATGTCCTTGAACTCAATACCCATGGCCCTCTGAAAATTGGAACCTATGTTGATTAAGCCAAAAGGCATTCTTTTGTAGGCATAGGTTTCCCACTTGGTAGTGAAAATTATCTTGATCCTATCTTCATAATTGAATAAAATTTGGTTGTAGCCTAAGTTCCAATCAAGGAATCACTTTATTTAGGCACCATTCACAACCTATAACACCTCATCTAATAAAGGCAAGAGGTAGTTATCCTTTTTAGAAGCTTTGTTGAGGTTATGGAAATCAACACATAGTCTAAGCTCCCCATTTTTTTCCTTATTGACACCAAGTTTATTACCCATGTAGAATGTCTTAGTGGGAAGATGATCCTTGATGCCAGTATTTTTTGAATTTCTTTAAAAATTAAAAACTCTAGCATTGGATTTATAGGCCTTTATCTTTGCCAAAATTGTTTGATTCTAAGATTGAGGGGGATAGTGTGTGTCAAAATGGAAGTGTTGAAGACCTTGAGATACTTATAATTCCATGTTATCACATCCTTAAATTTGTTGAGAGTATGAATGAAATTGTGCTTCTCCTCTATGGTGCAAGTGGTAACTAATAACACATTATTCATCTCATTTATACCACCCATATTGTATTAATCATGAAACGTACCCTTGACTAGGGTGGACTCCTTTTCATTCTCATGGTAGTCCATGTCAAATAACCTTTCAAGTGATATCATCCCTTTAGGTATGTTATTGATCTTCAGGTTCATCATCTCATCCTCCTCCAACTCAATTATTTCTTGACTATCCTCATCATTGGTGATGAATTCCATTATGTGTTGGTCATCATTAAAGACTTGGAAACTATTGATGTTGTCAAGGACTAGAGGGGTAGAGACTAGCTATACTAAGAATCTTTTCATTATTGAATGGGTAATGGGTTCTAAGGTACTCACAATGATAGCCAATGCATATGCTACATAATTATTTTATCTAGGCAATGCTTGAATGATAAAGACATCAAAGTCTGTGATCAAGTTCTAGACTCAGCTATAATATCTGGACAAACATTTTCATTACAATAATATTGGATTTTGACCTGTCTAACTACCAATTCAGAGTCACCCAATACCTTTATGTTCTTCACTTTCTTGCCAAGGGTAAACACTAGACCATGAACCAATGCTTCATACTTGCCTACTTTATTGTTGAAATATAATTAGAGATGGATGACAGCCAAATAGGACTTTCCTCTTAGATTGATCAATTATACCCTAGTATCATATCCATTTTTAGACTTTGAACCATCAAATTTAAACATCCACAAGTTTGGGACTATAGTTAGTGCCAGTGTCTTAGGGAGTGGTAGTGTTGTTGAAGCATTTACCTCTTGATGAATAGTTAGATCCAAACTATCATCCCTGGATACACAGTGGCTTGGAATTACTTGCAAAGAACACAAACATTCTTATCTTCTATTTGATTCACCACATGTTAGGCTATCACAAGCAGGAGAAGTATTCGAGAAGGACACTAACTCAGGTGATTCAAAAAATTCTTCTTCATCTAGTAGATCTAATTCTTCCACCTCTGGGGTCTACTCTACCCTGAACATGTTAATAGTGAGGGAATTATGCCTCCCTTCTTCTTTATTCATCACATACACTCCTAATTAATATTCCTCATAGAGGATCTCATTTTTTCTATTGTACTCAGTGATCATATGGACCACCTTGGGTTCCCATTATATTATAATTTGGTTAAACAAACCATGCCAAGGTAGCCACATGTGGCTGAAATTAGTTACTACATAGCCATTCAAAGTCCTCAACCTATCCCAACTCAACAACATGCCATAAGCATTTGGGATATCCATAACCTAGATATCAATGAATTATTGGATCCTATGATTAGAATCCAATTACATTGAAATATTGTTTAACTCCCAAATTACCTTTACCTCTATTTTGTCCAATTATATAACTTTTTGGTTTGAATTTGTAGGTGTTAATCCCAACTATTGGTAGATGGCATAAGGCACGACATTCCCAGAAGCACCTAAATCAACCAAATAGGTATGTAAGTTTTTACTAAATATCTTGACTATTAAGAGGAAAGGAGGAGTTTCATTCCTTTCCTTATAGAGAGAAACATGAGCTTGAGAAACATTAGCATATTCGTTTGCTTTACCACTAGACAACTCTTTCAACAACAAATCCTTTTGATTATAAATTTGAATCAACTCAAAGATAGTTATATTGGCTTTAGTTTTCTTAAGATCTTAAACTATATCATAAATGAGTTTGGTCTTTTCTAGTTATTTATTATCTAGAGTATATGCAGTAGGATTATTAGGTTGATAAGAGGTAGGAGGTCCTTTGGTTGAAGGGGAATTATTACCTGAGTTCACATCAACTGGAACTTAAGTTTTATTAGTGGAGTAAAGGTGGTCAATGGATTGGTTGACTTACTCCTAAGTTGGTAATTAATTTGTGTATAGAACTAACTGAAAGCATTGACTTCTTATAGATTTTATTCATACTCATTTTCATATTCAAGTGAAAATTCATAAGTGTCTAACACAAAGTCCATGTTTAGGTTCCCTCCGTTTAGGTTTTGGTTATATTTGAGAGTAGGCACAATCTCCATATTATCCACATCATTCTAGAAGATGTTTGAAGAAGCCAATAATTCTACGTAGTTAGTTTTTACATGGTATATAGTATTGTGTAATTTACACAAAGTGTTTAAGGCTAGGTCCATGAAATTCACAGAATGGGAAGCCTTTTTTTTTATTACCACTATCAAGAGGACTGGGTGCATTCCCATTATTAGTCCTAGAATTCCATTGTTGATTGGGACTTTGGAAATTAAAATTCATACCCTGAGACTAGTTAATATTATTTTAGTTAGAATTATGGGGCCCTTACTTGAACAAGTTGATCATACCATTAGAGATTTTATGAAATAATTGTTTCAAATTTCATACCTCAGAATTTATGCTAATACTGGATCAGCCAACTAATTGAGGTTGTGAGCTAGCCATGGGTACTTAAGTTTGAGTATTACTAGTAGGGATTCATGGATTTAAGTAGGAAGGAATGAGCTACTAAGTAATTATAGATGTATAATTCTCACTAGTACATGGAGTATTAGAAATATTATTATAGGTTAATGGGGCCAATTATTGGTTGTTCACCTGGGGGACTACATGGTTGGGAGACCCATAAGGTAGATCATTACTCATATAATTCACTAAATTTGGGCCATAAATTAGACTAGGACTTACATAAAAGGATCCTAAGATAGTATTCATCAGTAGATTGTGTTATTGTAGGGATTTATTAGTCATTAGTATTTATTTATATGCACCTAGCTAACCCAATGAAGGCAAAAGACCTAGTCTATAACCTTGTGGCACTATTTATTGCTCAATGTTGATAGCTTAATTATAAACCAATGATAATGATGCTAGTACAGGTGGGGTTCTTCTAAGGAACATTGATTTCATTGAATCTAGAGCCTAAGGTAGGTCTACATGGTATCTACTTTGGCCTAAATATAAAGGTCCTTCAAACATTGATACATTTTATGAAATCAAGCATTGGAATTACTCATTGGTTCATTCTATTCCTTTTTAATAGCTTCAAACTTATGATATAGGATTTCAAGATCAATTGGGATTCTAAAGTGGTTTATAAATACCATTACTAGCTTAGCCCATATAGTAATAGACCTACTGGGTAACCTGAGGTACCAAGCATATGATGCTTCCCCTAGGGAATATGGAAACAATATAAATAAAACATATTCATGCTAGACTTTGGCTCTGATTAAGGCCTCATTAAAAGATTATATGTGTTCCTTAGCTATTTAGACACCTCCTATTATGAACATAGGATAGAACTTGTCTAGATTTTCAGGTAAATTATGAGCCATGCCTAGGATATTCATTGAATAGTAGCCTCCTTTTCCAAGTCAGGCCATGTTGGACATTGGTAAAGACTAAGGTATTATAAATGGGTTAACAAAATGGGTAGATGTAGCTATGGGTGAACTACCAGTTGAATGGATGGGTTTAACTTTTCCTTTATCTTTATTAGCTCTTAGTTTTAGTGCTCTATGGTTAAGGAATTATAAGAGTTCCAAATTATCCCCATCAAAATTTGATCACATGGTAATTATTATCACCCAAATTTTTACCCTAAGTATGGCTACTCAAGCCTCCTCAAATTTGGAATAACATGAAATTAACTCATATGTTGTGGGTAACAATTCTAATAGGGGAATCTATAGATTATAATGTAGATCCCATATACAACACCTAAATCTAATCACTAACATTCTTGATTTGAATTAAATGGATAGAATTATATTAAACACTACTCTAATGGAGGTGATTCACCAATGTAAACTCCATAACTTACTTGAACCTGCCCTATGGAAAACAACTAAAAATCTGATCTCAAAATCTAAGGTTCTTCTAACAAAATTATTTAATATAAAGGTAGAATGCAATGTAGTCTTCAATTTGGATGACTAATAGGCCTAATAATGAGCACTAATAATCTTTTTTACACTTAAAATTACATAAATATGCCAGCTACACATCATATGACCTGCTAGAAAGTAGATTACTCACATAAAGCATGAAAGAGATAGATAAATGCAAGGAAAGATAACCATCACTTATCATTTAAAAACAAAACTAATTTATAAACTTATGAAAGAATTAATTAATCTCAAATAGTTTGAATTATTCATTCCAAAGGTAAATCAATATTCAATTCATCAAGGCTTCACAATACTAATATGTGGATCCCTTACAATGATAAAAGAGGTAGTATATATAGAGAATGGGGAAGAGAGAAAGATGGAGGTACATTGTAGAGAGCCAAGGATAAATGTCAGTATTCAAAATATAGTTAAAATATGTAAAATGGGTTAGATTTAGTCGTAACATTCCTATTGACATGTGTTGATCTCTTCTTGTGATTGCTTCTTCAAAGTGGCACAAGAGACCATTCGCTTTCCTTAGTATGTAATCATCCCTAAAATTTCCACTATTAGCTCATCAGCATTTATTGACACCTTGATACACCTTGAAAACCTAAATAAACTCCTTATCACCTCACTTACACCTTTAATTATTTTAAATACCTCTTATGCTGACATTTTAGTGGTAATCATCACTTAGTTCCTTAGGTGTCTTGAAGCCCATTTGTCTACTACACCTCTCCTTGATCAAAAGACTCAAAACTCAATTTCATATTCATGATTTCACTCTATCTCTCCATATAAGATTTATATAGGTCATAAAATACTTTAAACAACCCATTTAGATCCATCAAACACTCCTAAAGACCTTATTTTACACCAAAAGATTGTATTTTTCTTCATTTCCTTGTAGCCCTAAAAACACACAAAGATCATTGTGTAGGATAATGTATGGATAAACATGGAAAAATAGGAATATTTTTGAGTACTTAGTATTCCCTTACAT
Source organism: Torreya grandis (assembly GCA_037957365.1). Classification (NCBI taxonomy): domain Eukaryota; kingdom Viridiplantae; phylum Streptophyta; class Pinopsida; order Cupressales; family Taxaceae; genus Torreya; species Torreya grandis. The sequence continues at coordinate 1,882,652 of JARHVA010001040.1, read as the reverse complement.
CTCCATTCCAAATTTCATGACCCAACTCTAAGTGGAAGTATACTTATTCACCTAATCTCTCTCTCCAATGAAAATTAGGTCTCTAGGCCTAGAAATTGAGATTTTGATCTAGACTTCTCCCACATGTGTGAAACCAAAAATAAGTGTTTGATTCACTTTTATTACCAAATTAAAATTCTCCATGTCAAATTTGGGATTCTTAAACCTTTTGTAGATATGATAACCATGAAATGGTCTAAAAACCTAGTCTTCCATAAGCCTATTTCACATTGCCTTCAATAATCAGACATGTAGGATCAATCTTAGTATGACATGTATGGATTTTTATACTTTATTAGGTATATTAGACCTCAATACATCCTCCCAAATGGTTTGAATCTATCCATGCTGTCAAATACCTTATTTTGAGCTCAAGTCCTTACAAAAACATAACATTTAATATGTCTATATAGTTGTAGGTACAATCAAATGTCATGGTAATATTCTCCTTGGAGTGAGTAATAATGTACAATTTGTTTTAAGATAAATTCAATTCATTTTAGGCACCTTAAAATCTAATCACTCTCATTGGGTTCTTATTAGGGTTTTATAGTGGTTCAAGTTCTTAACAATTGTTCATAAACCCTAGGACTTTAACTCCTAAACCAATGCTATAAAATTCAAGTTAAAAAGTATATTCAACTACCCATAGTTTCTCAATATCCCATGCAGCTTTTTCATATAGTTATAATATTGAGAAAGTGCTCCTTGGGTTTCCACTCTGCCATTTGGGAATGCTATATAGTTTAACCATTATTCAAAAAGTTTGGAAACCTAAACCAATATCTGAAGCAAGAATATTGAAGTATGGGGACCCATTCACCATCTTTGAAAACCATTTTACCTCATGCACAAGGTCAAGGTCACACTGAGCAAGATAACTTTGGTATTAAACTATAACCATGCACTTAGAAGGGTTCAAAAAGGTCCTATAAGCCAAATGGTCACTTTCTTGTCTTCCTCTAGCTATGGATGCCCCTCTAGGATCTTTTCCACCATTATTAACTTCTTAGTGCCCTTATATTCTCATTTTACCTTCAAAAAACCACTTTTCTCACAACTATACACATAGGCCTCTGTGTGTGTGTTATTAAGCTTACTAGGCCTAAATAGACCTATAAACCCTGACACCAATTTTGTTGACTCTAAGATCATATGGAATCATACTAACATAAGAGGATAATTTTCATTATAATTATTTTCCCTTAGACATATTTTTCTTTCAAACCAATTAGGTATCTTTAATCAAAATTAGGTAGGCCTATAGGATCACTTGATTATGTGACTACAGGGGTTGAAGTGCATTGTTTCGATCATCCTCTCTAATCATTTTCTTTAGGTTTATTTTGATTTCTAGTGATTATATTTTCCTAATTTATTCACATAAACTCCAACTCCACTATTATGTATTTCATCCTCTTCTCAAGTTTGAAACTAATTGTAGTTACTCAAATAATCATGTAGGTAGTCATTTGGAGTTTTGACTACATTTTAGAGTTTAGGACTTTAATAAAAATCACTGATCACTTCAATGGTCCTTGTCATAATATTGAGAGTTTAGTTATCTTATTTTTAACCTCTACATCCTTTTCAAGACCTTTCATCCTCAACTTTAACATACATGTATACTTCATTTTACTTTGCTTATAGGTCAGTTTGGGTTCTTTACTTCCTCAATGCATTTGGCTATCCAATGAGGGTAATGTGAAGCTTTCACTCTAAGTAGATATTAATCATTTGTTCTCTTGATCTCACATATACATTTCATATGTTTTCTATGTTGACTTAAGGTCTCAAACTCTTTAAGTCTTACCGAATCTATTTTTAGGTGATCATTGAGTGTCTTGAGTATTAAATCTTGAAGCCACACTTCCTCCAATGGTCTTTCACCTATCCAAGTGTATTTACAATACATTTCCCTCAACATTTAGGTTTTAAAACTCAAAATTTTATGGATAGTTCATTATATTTCACATGAAAATAGACCTACAAGTCTATAGACCTAGAGGTCTATATTTTCATATTTTAGGCCTTGTATGATGATTGGTTTTATCTCTTTAAGCCTGAGATAATTTATCCATTGATTCTTTAGCTCTCTTATGAGTTCATGATCTTCATATCACTCTAACAATTTTAGACAAAACCTTTTTACTCTATTTTTGAAGGCAGCCTCATAACACAATCTTCAAGATAAGAACATAAATGTTACTTGGAGGACTCATATAGAGTGGCCAGTCATGTTGGGGATATTTAATGATATGAGAGGATAGTGAAAAAATTTAAACATTCATTATATACATTCAATACTATTAAATCCTCCAAAACTTCAAATGCAAACCTTTGACATGTCCTTCATGGAGGCTCCTCTTGATCCCATGGAAGCTCATACATGTGAATATGATGGAAACAATGTGGAATGGTTTTTCATATCCATATAGGACTTCTATAATACCCATCATGCTTAAAAATCTCCAAACTACATGACATTATTGCAAAACACGAGCCTATGGGGTTTATTAAGGTTTTTTCACTACTTATATTGTTAGTGATGGTTTATATAGATCATCATCTTAAACCATGAAATATTTACATTAATCCTAAGCCCATGATGAGTCCCTCTTATTCCTAGGATAATTTGACCCAAATCATTTGTATGTTTATGAACCATGCATAAACTTCTGGCCTTCTTGAGCTTGTAAAGAGCTAGACTAGGCTTCTAATTAGTTCATGTGAATGGCCTGAGGAATCTAAAAGAACACACTTATATGCATTTTCACCTGAAGGTGCACCTTCATGTCCATATAAATGACTTAAAACTTCTTTCTTTTAGATGATTCTTTATCTTTAGACATTAGACTATAAATTGATCTAACCTTAACCATTTTTTGACCATCTTCTAACATCATACACATTATAAACTTTTTTAAAGTGATTTTCCTTTTGAAAAATATGTAAAACTCCTCAAATTTTTCTTAAGAATGACTTAAAGAACTTAGGATGCATGACAAACATGGTATAAGATTAATATATGGTTAGATGACCTTAAAGGCATGATTACAACTCATATGATGACTCATCATAATTATATAACCTTGAACACACATGACAAACAACATTATCTCATGAATGACCTTTGAAGACTATACAAATGCATGAAGAGACCAAAACCTTAATCATTGTTAAACAAGGATTTAATTGACCACTTGAAGACCAATAAAAGACCAAGGTGACCATCTAAAAACTTGGGAATCCCTATTAAAAAGTTTTAAACTATAGGCATTGACCATTTTGTGGGGGTCAATAATGGTCAATAGTAATATTTTTATTTTCTAGCTTAAGATAAGGTTGGTCTTAGTGGGATAGAAGGGTTTTGAAGTATCTTAGCATAACATTTTAACTAATGAATTTAATTCATGGTCAGGATGACCCTCCTTATAGTGCTATAACATGTTGATGTAGGTTTCTACATGCATCCAATAATTAGGCAAGGGTTTTTAATCCCTCCCTCTCCTAAAAGAAAACTCATGTGAGTAAGTCTCCCCAAGGTCTTAGTTACCAAGTCTTGGTATGAAGTATAACCTAGTCAGATGATGTGTAATATTCCATGTCAAGGGTATTAGTATTGATGGATTGAATCAAAAGGATTAGGTCTAAATAATATATTTAGTAAATTTCATACCTCCAAGATTTGATTCCCTTCACCCACTAACTCCTCTCATTAGTTTATCATGTCTAATAATGTAACAATAATGATAAACTTTTGAGATAATTTGTATAAAATCAATTAGGATAAGTAATTAGATTCATATTATTGTATTCCTAGATTAAAATTTATCATAAATAAATATCAAATTATTAGATTTAAATAGAAAAATACTTTCTACAAACATAAGTAAAACTAAAGTTATCTAAATAAATGAATTCCCATTTAAACCAATATTCATTTGAGTCAAACTTAGCATAACTTTGACTGAATACAGTGCAAGAGTCTAGGAGAGAGAGTAACTATAATAAATAATGGCATTACAACCATAACAATGAATTGAGAATGTCCACACAGACTTAAAAGTAATCCAGTTATCATAATTTTCTTTTTTATTAATGATGTACTAAAATTCATACAATCATCAGACTCAAAAAACAATTATGTAAATAATAACCTAATATAAGAGAAGGGAAGAGATTATCCTAGAAAATTAGAAAAAGAGTTTGGTTTTATATGTCTCCTATCATAATCCATAAAGATCTAACCATATTATGAACAATATCTACCCTTAAATAAACACATAGGCCTTTAGAATTCAAATGTAAATTCAAATTCATCCCATGAGGCAATTATAGTAATCTTCAACGTGGATGGCCCACTTAAGGCTCATTGAGAATGAGCCCCATTCAATTACATCATGAGGATAGATGGAAATGTGTTGGACTAAATAAATAAAAAATGCCCATGAGTAATTTAGTTTGGATTGCATTGAGATCATTGGTTGTTGATGTTTTATGTAGTTAGGACCATGTCTCTCAAAGGCAAAGATTTTGTTTTTTATGTTTCATGTTTGATCCTCATGTGTAGGTCAAGTTGATTATTTGCACCTCATTCATAATTTGGTTTATAAATGATCTGAATCTATGAATAAAATTGGACACATAGTTTATTATTGACTTTTTATGGTCTTGATAGCCAGATGGGCCATTAATTTTATGTTTATGCTTTATTGCTTATGTAACCAACATGTCTTTGATTCTACGAGGTCCCCGCAACATGGCTTCCACTCAGTGTTTCTTTTCTTTTCCTTTACATAGTTGGTTTTGATTTTGGGAGCCCCAATTGACAATTGAAATCTTGTCAATGCTCATGGGATTTACTATCTTTGTATGAAATTTTCATCTTCCTACTTGTTTGACCTATTCTCATTCACCAAGGATATTAAGATCCCATTCCCTTGTCATCATGTGTCACTTTCTCGAACCTTTTATGCATGTTATTTGATTCCTTTATGGTGAAGTGAGATTTTACCATGTGGCATCATCTTACTCACCCACTCACCTAGGATTTTAACATCACTCCTGTCTTACACAAAAATGTCTAGGTTAGCGGGGTAGTAGGATTATG